>OY757908.1:97482542-97495042 GCA_963585895.1 Sepioteuthis lessoniana
TTTATGGGTGATAATTTTCTTCCGAAAAGATAGCCTGAGAATTAATAAGGATGTATTTAAATACTAAGTGAAAGCCATGGAAGTTCCTGTGGTAAATTGCAAAAGTGTTGGATTGTATCCTCGAAGTAAGCGAGTTCGAACTCCAGACATGCTCTGAAGTTCAGACTAATACACTTGGCAGGGAAAGGTATGACCCCCCCCTTTGTTTTCACAGCTAAGGGTTAAATAATATCACTGGTGTTCTTCTACCAGGATGATTCGTGGCACTAAATTAGTAACGAAGGCTGATATGCCATCAAACAGAAAACTTACGTAGACCTATGTGAGGATACAGGATGTTGTCCTGAAGACCTACCTAGGGCGATGAACGATAGGGAGGAGTGGCGAGAGAGGGTCAGGGATATCCGTGCTACCAGCGCGATATGATGATGATGATGATTTAAAATCCAGATTCCGAATGCATTCTTATAAGGTAATGCAAGATTTCTCTGAATAAGAAAAACATTTCTAGGTTCTTAAAAAAAGAAACCGAATTTTCTGAAATTCTAACTTATTATTCCCCCAACTTTATCCGGTTGTCACCTCTTTGTCTCCTACATCAAATCTCTTGTATCCATATTACTGCCCAGTCGGCTGGGTCTGTATAATTCACCGACTGAGTTTCTGCAGAGGGGTGAGACATCCCTCCACTTCTAACGAGTGTCCTCGATATGACTCTAAATAATCTAATGGTGAGGCTCCACTAATGCTGGAGTTTTGGAAAATACGAGTATCTCTTCATTGCCATTGATCCCAGGTTCACTCTGACTCGGAGTGGTATCACCTAATAGGGTCTTATCTATATGTCTATTTGATATTTAAATTGAGTGCAAACAATTGACTTTTGCAAAACTGAATAGTTTGAAGTAGAATTGTTTAATCATTTAACTGTGTGTAAACAAATAACTGACATTTAATTGAATTGTTAGTGATAATTAGCAGTACTTGTGTAATACAATGGCAGAGGGATTTCGTTTTATATATATTGCCTTTGGGTTTAGTTAGGCTGAGAATCTTTCGGCTCAGTGTATTAGTTAGTTAGGTACAAACTTGAGCGCCGGTGTTGACGCGCGCGCAGGGAGGATGTGTCATTCACAGATGTCAAAATAAAAATCCCAGATAGAAAGGTTGACCAGTAGATGTGAATGATATCTTGCATCGGAAACGCACGCGGAGGATTTTGGGGATTTTGAAAAAGTCAGTTAGTTGAATCTTGCCGTCTCAAGAAGAAGAGTGACTTTCGCTTGCTCGCCGAAGCCTTGTGGCGGGTGCCACACGTGTTGGGGGAGGGGCAGATGGAAAAGCTAGCATAGAAAGATTGTGCCTCTCTCCTTATGTTGAGAAACCTTTAAATCAAAGGTAATAAAAGGTTTCGTACCTAAACTAAGAAATCGTTGCGTGTTTTTCGTGTTTCGGGATTCCTATGTTCTATGCATATATATTATGAACATTCGATGTACGTTTCCCATATTCATGTTTGGCTATGTTACACTTGAAAAGGTTTAGCTGTGTACAAACAAAGGATCAATAGTAAATAGAATTATTCGTATTAGATAGAAATAAGTGAAACCATTTGATTGTGTGAAGAAAAATGAGCTGAGGCTCATTTAATAATGTTATCTACAAAATGAGTTTACACATCATATGTCTATCATATAAATATGAAAATGATTTGGTATTAAATAACCTACGATAGCTGATATGCCATAAAACCAAACCAAATCAAATCATATATATTTAATATATATGTATAAAGAGGTTTTGGCATAAAATACAACCAAATCAAATCATATATATTTAATACATATGTATAAAGAGGATTTGACATTAAATAACCTACGATGGTTGGTATCCCATAAAACAAAACAAAACCAAGCCAAAAGCGTCCATAAATTAAAGACCGGGCTACTTTGATTTTCGTTGATTCTGACGTTCGTCGTTTACGAATTTTGAAAATGGAAAAGTACCTTGACTAGCCGCGGTTTATTAGACTTTCGTTGTCGCGTGTTAAGTGAATCAATCTACATTGGGACATCGATGTACGCAGATGCGTTTGGTATGTTTCATAATGATTTATTTAAATGAACAGTTTCAGTAATTTATTTGATTTATTATCGTTTCAATAATAATAATAATAATAATAACAGCGATTATTTCATGAATTATTTTAAAGAAAAAAACAATAAATCTTTACTAGTTATCCAAGAACAAGAAATACTTGATGTACTGTTAGAAAGTCATAGACATCCCAAATAAAAGTAGCTATGGACCACAATTTCTGACTATTTAATTGATATATTGCATTAAGTTGTGAAAATAAGAAAATTGGTCATATATATATATATATATATATATATATATATATATTGGTGACCAAGAACGAATCATTTGAAATTATATAAATCTAAATCGTAAATTTTCTTGGATATGTATTCGTTTTGACTAAACGCACTGTCCCAGAAATAATTAGCGACTTAAATAAAGTTGATCGGTTGGTTTGGTTTTATGGCATAGTAGCCTTTGTAGGTTAATGCTAAATCCTGTTTATACATAAAATGTTCGTTCGTGTTGAAATGGACACCGTTGTTGGTAGTTGACACAGTGACACGAGCTCAAATTCTAGACGACATTGTTTGCATTTCACCTATTTCTAATACTCTTGAGAAAGGTGTCACTATTTTTCATCTAGCTATGAGTAAATAGTAGGACAGACTAGGCTCTTCCACCATTGTATGGCGACCAGTCTAGGAGAAGGAAAACTCAGAATTAAAACCAGTTAAACTCCACCTTAAAATTGACTATGTGTCGCTTCCTGCTCGTGTTGAGGAATGGGTGTGGTTTTGTTTTATGGAATATCAACCATTGTCCGTTATTTAATGCCAAATCCAGTTTATACTCATAAACAGTTCTATTTAAAACAATTTAGTTTAGTATAAGTACACTGTTGAGTTCTATTTAACCCATAGATAGAAGCTATCCGGTTCTACACTCTGGGCCAGGGTGAACCTTAGAGCGATGGCAATAAAGGGGTACTTCACATTCCCTAAAGCTCCAGCATTACTGAAGCCTCACCATCAGATTGTTTAGTGTCATATCCAGGATACTACTTTGGGGAAGTCTCACCCCGTCTGCTGAGATGCAGTCGGTGTATTCTGCAGACTCAGCCGACTGGGCCATGGAGGAGTGGGTAAATACATATATATTAATATATATTATGTATATATATATTAAATATATATGATTTGTAGGTAAAATCTCAAACAAGCCAGAGCTCATTTGTTAGCACCCATATAAGCGGTTTCAAGCATTGCTATTTAACACTAATACTGCCCTGTCGGCTGGGGCAGTAGAATACGCCGACTGCACCCCTGCAGAGGCCACCTGTTGACAATAGGCGGTGACCCGTGATGCTTAAGGACAGGATCCTGGTCGTTGAGTAGTATTTGTCCCAGTAACCGAGTGGTCAAGTGACTTGCCACACACTACTTTCAAATAGACTCAATCATATCAACCAGCTGGTCGTATCAAGCCCCAGCATATATATGTTTAGCCCCGACCGTATTCGTCAATTTGCATTTGCAGCAAACTGCCAACCCTTATCTTTTAGGAGCTTGAAGGCGATAGCTTAAAGTGAACTGCATTGAGAGAATAGGACCTTGACCACTGTTAAATTGCAAGGCATTCAATATCGTTTACGAAAAATCTGAAATTGACTTGGTCTCAGGGTCTTACTTCCGACTCGAGTATACTGATAATGTATCCCCGTCTTAAACAAGGCAAATGGGTTTCCTTTGGTACATTCTCAACACAAGTTGGACTCCGAGGTGAGTAGTGAAGCACAGGACCAGCGAGAAAATAAACATCACTTATGTTTATTTTTTCTAACAAAAAAATTAAAAAGAAATCTATTAGAATCAGATACGCAGAATACGGCGGTGTATTTCCACAGACTCATGATCATTGCATTTTTGAAGTTGGTTTGCCTAGCTAAATTCTCCTCTTACCTGATAGAAAAGATTATTGCAACTAGATTTACCCCAAGAAATGTAGAATAAAAAAAAAAAAACACTAAATGGAAACTTACTGGAGGCAGGCTGAAAACATTCTCAAGATGAAAACTTTTCACAAGACCAAATGCAAAGCATATCCCCACGAAAGAGTAAGCACATCGAAAAGACTTATCATAAGTTGGGAAAAGGCCTTGGCTACAGCGGAAGAGACGACGGCATCACTTCAAAAACAAGGAATGACAAACATCGAAAGAATTACTATCAGAAAGGGCGGAAAACAAATCCAAAGCTGCACATATATCCTGACATTTAATCAGCCCCATATTCCCAAGGAAGTGAAAATCGGGTATTACCCGGAGAGGGCTGAACAATATATCCCAGCACCCCTGAGGTGCTTCAAACGTCAAAATATGGCCACCACAGAGAAGATTGCAGAGGACGACATACATACGCAAAGTGCAGTGAAAAGAACCTGGACCTCAGGGAGGAAGATAGCTCAAATGAAATTAAATATCCAAACTATTGACAAGATCCTATTTACCAACCCCTCCGCTCGGGCAGGATATGACACAAGGTCAAATTTTAAGCGGAGTTTAACAGGTTTTAATTCAGAGTTTTCCTTCTCCTAGACTAGTTGCCTAACCAAGGCTGAAGAACCTAGTCTGCCCTACTATTTACCCATAGCTGGAGGGAGATAAGGGGGTTCATACCTTTCCCAAGGGTATTTGCCCGAAAGTGAACGTAATAACGCGACTGGAGTACGAACTCGCGTACTACGATTCTGCAGTCCATCGCTTTAACCAGTACACCACGAGGACACCAAACTATTGACAAGATCAATTTGGCTAACTCAATATTTTGTGATATTTATATTAGAGAGAAGGAAATGTTAGAGGTTAAGCGCAAGAGAAATGTGACCTTTTTGGAAGTAAGGAAAATAGTAGGGTCAGTCCTATATCGGAGATAACATTAACGCTTCTGTTCAAGCTAAACTCGTTGCTCAACCCTCGTTCAGTGGAACTGCTGAGGAAAAAACCAGCCAATTACGAAGAACTTCGACATCTTTTAACCAGGTAGAACTCCAAAATAGCCCGCCTTTAAGAAACATTCCTAAAAAAATCCAAATCCTATTAAGTTCAAGTTCTATGAACAATACCATTACATTAAGAAAGACAGAAATAGAGCCACTGGAGGCATCTCAATTTTACTTAAGAAAGACATACGTCAACACCAAATAATCATTAACACTGAACTCCCTGCAATAGATGTCGAAGCAACTCTACACAAGCCAGCAAACATGCCAACAAACATTTACTTCATTTATATTCCACCACATGACCCCATAAATGAAAGTAAAATAGACAACCTCACAGAACAAATCCCTAAACCCCACCATCCACAGCACTGTATGGGAATGCCAGAAAACCAATAAAAAGAGCAAAGACTTTGTAAAAGTAATCAATAATAATGACCTTTGCATCCTAAACAACAAATCGAATACCTAATTTAACACATTTACAAGCTCCTACTCAGCTATTAATTTAACCTTATGCGATCCTGCAAGCTAGATGTAATATGAATGGAAAGTCTATAACGATTTCTGCGACAATGACCACTTCCCTATCATACTCGAAAGTTTACAAGTTTTCAATGAAGATAGACCTCCTTATGGGAAAATTAATAAAACAAACTAGGAAGCTTTTGAAACCCTCTGCAAACAAAAACTGCTACAAGACCCAAACATCATAGACCTGACAAACACTTCACTGAAACCCTCATCTCCATAGCGAATGAAACCATAGTAAAAACCTCAGCCTCAAACAAACACAACATAACTGCAGAATAGCAATCCGTCCGCGTAAGGCTGCCTTACGAAAATCTAACAAAGAACCCACATCTATCAAACTAAACTCCTTCAAACTTCTCTTGGCAAAACCCCGAGAAGCCATAAAGGAAGCAAAGAAGAAAAGTTCACAAAATTATATCAAGTGATTCCTCTGCCAGAACAAACACAATCTAGAAGATGTTAAGAAAAAACCTCTGGAAAAACCCAGTCAAACTCTCTCAAACACCTCACGAAAAACAACACAGAAACAACAACCAAGAAAGACATAGCAGACACTCTAGCTGAAGCCATTTCAGCAAATTCATCTCTCAACTCCAATCGAGAATTCCTTACATTCAAAAACAACTCAATTTCGAGTCTAATCATTCTTAAATCTACAATAAACACTTTATACAAGTGGAACAGAAAGAAGCTATCCAAAGATCACACAACAGATAAAATCCATTAGGAGTTTTTAAAACTTCTATAAAAAAATCACCCGACTACCTTTTGACAATATTGAATAACATCTGAATAAATGGCAGATTCCAAGAATCATGGAAAATAGCAACAATCATCCCAATACATCAACCCAAGGAAAGACAGCTCAAATCCAGCTCACTACCACCCAATAGCACCTATAAGCTGCCTCTGAAAAACCATAGAGCATATGGTCAACAAAAGGCTGGTTTCATTTATGGAATCCAACAACCTTATTACCATTCCCCAATGCAGATCTAGAAAGCAAAGTTCTGCCATGGATCAAGTGATCAAATTGGAAATCTCCATAAGAGAGGCAAACTTCTTCGAAGGCTTAGGAGATTATGTGAAAATTCGGTATGATGTAAAAACTATACAGTCTGGGGCTGCGAGATCGATGGCCAAATTTCATCCAGAGTTTTTTTTCCCCAGACAGGAAATTCCGAGTTCGAGTCGAATCAACCCTTTCTAACTTCCTCAACTAGGAAGAGGGAATAACCACTTAGGAGTATTCTGTCAGTGATTCTCTTCAATATGCAAATTAACAACATTACAAATTGCCTTAATCCTGGAATTGATGACTATATTGACGACTTATGTAATACCTCCAAATCTAAATACATGTGCTCAGCAGAGCGCCAACTGCAACAACGCACCCAGAAAATCAGTCAATGGGCAAACAGAGTTTCAGGATCTCTGAAAGCAAAATCTAAAGCATGAATTTTTCTCAATTGAGAAAAATGCATAACCACCCTACACTCAAGATAGACCGAACAGAAATTCCTGTTACTGATCAATTTAAATTCTTCCGAGGAGTTTTCGATAAAAAAAACAACTAACATTCATCCCTTACTTGCAGTGCTTGAAAGACAAATGCCATAAAGCTCGAAATCTCCCCCAAACAGCATAGGACGCTGACCAGCAAACTTCACTCAAACTCATCCGATCCAAGATTGACAATGACAGTTTTGTGTATGGATCAGCCTGGAGTTCGCACAAAAACCTCTTAAAATCCACCATGAATGTTTGAGATTCATCCTCGGTGCCTTCAGAACATCACCAGTGGAAAGCTTATGATCTGAGGCTCATGAACTGCCTATAAACCTCAAATTCCAAAAATTAGGCCTTCAGTTCTACCCTAAAATAAAGTTTTTTCCTGCTAATCCGGTTCATAGTCTCATCTTCAGTTCGAAACACGAACCCCTTTTTAATAAAAAAAAGTAAAGGTTATAAAACCCTTTGGCCTCTGCATGAAAACTATACTGAAAGAAGCTGAACTCTCACTGACAAACATCCATGATTCCATACAACTCAGCTCTCCTTTCTGGTTACTTTAACAACCAGCAGTAATACTCGACCAAACTAAACTCACCAAAAAAGAACACTCTCCCCTTAAACTTTTCAACATCCACGAAAGACACCCGAACTACTCCCATATCTACACAGATGGCTCCAAAGACGGCAATAGAATTTGATGTGGAGCAGTTAATAAAACAGCACAAAAATGCCTCCCAAAAGAAGCTTCCATTTCACTGCCGAAACCTGCACTATAAATTTGGCTCTTAACCTTGTATCAGTCGAGTAACTCCGAAAGATTCATCATGCATTCCGGATTCTTTTCCGTACTGTCATTCATCAAAAACCAAAAAGTGGATAACTCTCTCATAACTAATCTTCTGAACACCCTAACCTCTATAACTCTTACAAAAAGGTGGTATTCAGTTGGATCCTGAGCTATATAGAAATTCTGGGAAACCAGAAAGCTGACTCAATAGCCATATCTGCTCTCAACATGATATCAGACAAAAACTCCTAAATACCACACACCTAGCTAAAACCTCAAATCAGGCAAATTCTGATCTATAAATGGCAACTGATGTAGAAAGAAAATCCCAATAAAAAAGCTCTACCAAATCCAACTCCCCATAAAAGAGGGGAAATCTGACCCAAGTAAGATTACGAGAGAAGAGATCACTCTAAATCCACTCCATATATGCCATTGCAAATTGATCCAGTCCTTGATACTAAAACACGAACCGCCACCAAAATACTCAAGTGGAAAACCGTACACAGTGTAGCATATATTGATAGGATGCAAAGCCTTCTTCCCTATTCGAAGAACTTTTTATAATACCACAAACATGAAAGACAAATTTGAATCAAGAGATTCTAATCCTATAATCAACTATGTGAGAAAAATCAGCCTCCTCTCAAAGGTATAGGACTATGGAATTCGCCTACAACAGAAAAGCTCATTTCAGCGATGCAAACAAATGAGCCATGGCTCGTTTAAAATGCTACCCACAATTTGTTTCCAGATCGTTAATACTTATATTCTTATAAACAGGATTTGGCATCAAATAACCTACAAAAGTTGATATGCCATAAAACCTAACCAACAAACCAACCAACCGAACTAATATGAATAGTTTTATTAGCACACTGTTAGATGGTTTCAAGTATTGCTATCAAACACTTATAGTCCTATTTGCCATAATAAAGGAGTTTCAAGTATTGCTATCTCATACTAATAATTCAATTTAACATGTATGTTTGCTCACTGTTAAATTGTTTAATATTCCTATTTGACCCATAGATAGGACCCAAAAAGATATTACCACTCTGGGTCAGAATGGGCTTCGGAGTAATGCTAATGAAAGGTCACATTCCCCAGATTCCTGGATTCGTGTCTCACTATCAGATGCAGATTAGTGTAATACCCTGGACACTAGTTCTATTGGACCAATAGATAGAACCCTAACAGGTACTACCACGCGGGGTTAGAGTGGACCTGGGAGTAATTGCAATGAAGTACCCCACCACACTTCCCAACGTTCCAAAACTTGAGCTTAATCATCAGATGGTTAAGTATTATATCCAGGACACTCGTTGAAGTTGCAGAGATGCCGTCGGCGTATTCTACAGCCCCAATTGACGGGGCTGCTCAAGTCAAGGTACCACTTTATATAAAACAAAGAATTAGATATACGGAAAATTTAAAACAACAACTGTTTTCTTAGCCTGTTATCACACTCATTTAGGGAGTTGGATTTTGAAAATGGTCATGGGGAACAGTGATAGGATGATCACTGGTCCCGTCGTCTAGTGCCTTGTGACGCGAGTCTTGTCAAATAAACCAACATTCTGGTTTTCAACTCCAGCCTCGGACAATAAAATAAAACAAAATAAAATAAAACAGGTCTTTCATGAATAATTCAACGGTGACTTTATTCTTTGTAAAGTATACGTATTACCTGAGTGTTTGTGACTCAAAATCTATTGGGGGTGTCCTCGTGGTGTAATGGTTAAAGCGATGGACTGCGGAATCGTAGTAAGCGAGTTCGTACTCCAGTCGCGCTATTACGTTCACTTTCGGGCAAATACCCTTGGGAAAGGTATGAACCCCCTTATCCTCCCAGCTATGGGTTAAATAGTACCACGACTGTTCTTCTAGGAGAATGGCTTTGGCATTAAATAACCTACAAAGGTTGATATGCCATTAAACAAAGAAACCAAACCAAACCAATCAAAATCTATTATACAATAATTGTATAATCCTTTCTGGCCTTTTATGGCATACTGTCACCCAATGTTACCCAGTGTGATATTTCTGCCACCCATCACGAGTGATACCAGCCACCAAAGGCAGTTCTGTTACAAACAAAATCCGTAATCCGTGATCTATATTTAGTCACACTCGCCATTCAATTTCGTCTCGCTCTTAATTTATGACATAAAATGTCTGCAGTGTCTTGTTAGTCATTGCCGAATGCCCTGGATTTGTTGCCGTTATCATCTTTGGACAATCTGTAATATAATGGCCGAGGGATTTCGTTTTATATATCTTGCCTTTCGGTTTAGTTAGGCTGAGAACCTATCGCTTAGCGCATGGGTTAATTAGGTGCAACTTGAGCACAGGTGTTGACTCGCGTGCGGGGAGGATGTGTCATTCAGAGATGTCAAAATAGAAGCCCCAGATAGAAAATATGACCGGGGGATGTGAATGACGTTATGACCGGAAGCGTGGGCTGATATTTGAGAAAATTCAGTTAGTTGAGTTCTGCCTCGGGAGAAGACGGTTGACTTTCGTTTTCCTGTTTGTCTTATTGTTATTGCGGTTGCAATTTTAGACTCTTCTAAATCTGCATCATCTACACAATTCTCAGCACAGGCATTTCTGCTTCTTTTTTTCTTCTTTTAACAAATATTTCGTCAATATCTCGAGGTTGGGTAGGGTAAGGATATTTATCCGTGCCTCCCAAGGTAATTTTTATTGTGAGGATTTAGGGAAGGGGGAGGTTGGATTATGCTGGTCATAGAATTACTTCGTGTAATGTGAACTTCTGCTAGCCTGTGCTAAGTCTCTCGGCAAGAAGCCAGGTGAAGTGGCCTTACTGGTTATAGATTCACCAGAACCGGAGGTCTAGTGCAATGTGAATCTATGCTTGTCATTGATAATCCACCCAGCACGTATTCCCGGCGGCCCTGACGAGGCTTGGTACATTCCGAGCGAGCTCCGGGGGCGGATAAATAAGGTGATGGCTGGGATAAAGCTTTGTGTATCATCAGTTTTCTCGTCCTGTGATCCAGACTTCCAAGCTTCCCTTTCGTCCATTTTAAGATGGTTTCAACAAGTATTTTCTTTCATCGTTTTTTCATCTAAATATGAAAGACAGTACCCGTCAAATTATCAATGATGGAAACTAATGAACCTTTATCTAAAAATAAAAATCAATAAAATGTGATTGATAACTTCTACAAATTCAATGGTTTCGATTAAAATGACACATGTCGGTGTTATACTTCTGTAAAAAAAAACAAAAAAAAAACTTTTCTTCCAAGCTGTGGATCTGTCAGTACTACTATATGGATGCACTACATGGACGGTGACAAAACGCGTAAAGAAAGAGCTTGATGAGAACTGCACAAGAATGCTACGAGCGATATCGAACAAATCCTGGAAGCAGTACCCCACGAAACAACAGTTGTTCGGCCACTTACCTCCCATTACAAAAAAAACACCCAAGTAAGACGAATGAGACATGCAGGACACTGCTTCGAGAGGCAGGGACGAACTCATAAGAAACGTTCTTCTATGGAGCCCAACACATGGACATGCCAGTGTTGGCCGACCAGCAAAAAACTTATCTACATCGGCTCCGTGTGGACATAGTATGTAGTTGGGAAAACTAGCCGGGAGCGATGGATGATAGTGACGGATAGATAGATAGATAGATAGAGAGAGAGAGAGAGAGAGTATGGGAATCCGAAATAATGATGATGATTATTTCAGAAATTTAAAATATTTTTACTCAAATTATTTTCTTTTTCAAATGTCTAAATTTATTTTTATTTCTAACTTTGGAATGTGAAACATTCTCAAAAGTTTTCAAAGTGGACATGCAGCTATTTTGATAAGTAATGAAACTTTAGCAATGTTGTCTTTCATTTGTTGAGACTATTTTAAGTTTGATATTCTATGAAAATTTCATGCTAATGACAAAAACAACGCTTCTAACAGAAGAATGAGGTAATGTACTTTTTAATTGCTCTTTTGTGAAGTAGATATTTCGGTGAGTATCTATATTGATAATGGAAAGAGTTTGTCTCTCGTTTATAGACAGCCCGACCGTATGACGTGGATTGGTTGGTTGGGTTTATGGCATATAAACCATTGTAGGTTATTTAAGGTCAAATCCTCTTTATACATACATACTAAGTATATATGATTTGGTTTGGTTGGGTTTTATGGCATATCAACTACCGAAGTTTATTTAATGACAAATCCTCTTTATACGTACATCATCATCATCATCATCATCATGTCGCTCTGTCAGCACAGATATTTCTGACCCTCTCTCGCCATACCTCCCTATTGTCCATTGCTTCCAGCAGGTCTTCAAGGCTACATCCCATATCGATATGTAGGTTCGAGCTGGACATCCTGCCTTTGTCGTCCATGTGAAGGGGTCCACATGAGTACATCACTTATGAGCTCATCTCTACTTCTCCAGCAGTGTCCTGCATGTCTGGTTCGTCTAATTTTGATAGTTTTCGTGATTGGTGGTAGGGGGCCGTACAGCAGGATGTTACTGCTATATGGATGCACTGCATGGATGCTAACTAAACGTCTGGAGAAAAAGCTT
>OY757908.1:97500042-97715042 GCA_963585895.1 Sepioteuthis lessoniana
CGACATTACCGACGCGATCTGAGGTTCGAACTCCAGTCACCCTATTACGTTCACTTTCAAACTAATACCCTTCGAAAAGGTATAGAACCCCTTTATTTCCTCCATCAGTTTTCGGTTAAATCGAATCACTGCTGCTCTTCTACATGGATGGATTTAGCATTAAATTACGCACGGAGGTTTATTTGCCATTAAACAAAGAAACCAAATTGAACCACAACCCCATTGCTAATATTGAAATTTATTTGGCTTTATTCAGGTTAGGTATTTTAGCTTAATGACATATAAACCTTCGAGAGTTATTTAATGCCAAATCCTGTTTATATATATATATATATATATATATATGTGGATGACTATAGAGATATATCGGTGGAAGATAGACAATCTAGGATAGCCTGGCAAACAATAAACGAAGTGAGTAGAAGAAAGAACAGAGCCAAAGCAAAACTGAAAGCAGCAAACCAACAAGAAAGAATAAAACTGTGGAAACAGCACTTCGAAAACTTACTAGGAAACCCACCGAAAATAACATGAACCAATCACCAGAATAATTAGCAAACAATTAGACATTAAACTAGGACCGTTCACACAAGAAGAACTCGACTCGGTTCTCAGAAAAATTAAAAATAGGAAAGCTGCAGGGCTGGACGAAATTCCCCCGGAAGTATGGAAGACCAGACAATTCGATGACATACTGCTCCGACACTGCAACGCAGTATACAATCAAAATCCGATAGATAGATGGATGAAGGGATGCATACTCCCCTTCCCTAAAAAGGGGGACCTCAGATTAGCCAAAAACTACCGAGGCATAACACTTACATCCATAGCAGCCAAAATCTACAATGTCCTACTACGAAACCGCATAGAACCCAAAATCGACAACATACTTAGAAAAAACCAAAATGGCTTCCGAAGAAATAGATCCACGACCTCACAAATATTAACCATCCGTAAAATCCTTGAAGGTGTACGGGCAAAAAACCTACAGGCGACATGAATATTTGTTGACTTTACCAAGGCTTTCGATTCCATTCACAGAGGAAAGATGGAACAAATCCTACTAGCGTACGGCATACCTAAAGAAACCGTAGCGGCAATAACGATTCTCTATAGAAACACTAAAGTAAAAGTACGATCACCAGATGGAGACACCGAATACTTTGACATTGTAGCAGGAGTTCTACAAGGGGACACGCTGGCCCCGTACCTCTTTATCATTTGTCTAGACTACGTACTTAGAACATCGATTGACAAAATCAGAGAGAATGGCTTCGAACTGACGAAGAAAAGAAGCAGAAGATACCCCGCAACAACAATTACCGACGCTGACAACGCCGATGACATAGCGATACTGGCAAATACACCTGACCAAGCCGAAACACCACTGCATAGTTTGGAACGAGCAGCAACAAGCATAGGCCTCTATGTTAATGCACACAAAACGGAATATATGTGCTATAATCAAACGGGGGACATCTCCACTCTAGAAGGAACCCCTCTTAAACTAGTAGACAAATTCACATACCTAGGAAGCAGCGTCGAATCAACCAAAAAGGACATCGAAACCAGGTTAACGAAAGCATGGATAGCTATCAATAGGCTATCGATTATATGGAAATCAGACCTAACCGATAAAATGAAACGCAGTTTCTTCCAGGCAACGGTCACATCGATACTGCTATATGGCTGCACTACATGGACTCTAACAAAACGGCTGGAGAAGAAGCTAGACAACAATTACACAAGAATGCTACGTGCAATCTTAAACAAGTCCTGGCAGCAACACCCCACAAGACACCAACTGTACGGCCATTTGCCCCCCTATCACGAAAACTATTCAAGTTAGACGAACCAGACATGCAGGACACTGCTGGAAAAGCAGGGACGAACTCATAAGAGATGTACTCTTATGGACCCCCACACATGGCCGTGCAAAAGCAGGACGACCAGCACGAACATACATTCAGCAGCCATGTGAGGATACGGGATGTTGTCCTGAAGACCTTCCTAGGGCGATGAACGATAGGGAGGAGTGGCGAGAGAGGGTCAGGGATATCCGTGCTACCAGCGCGATATGATGATGATAGAGATATATACTCTCCTACCCCCTTAGGGTTGAGTTCTCCGGCGAATGAAGTAATCGTGTTGCCATTAGCGTTTATTGCAAGCCTGTTCATATATGAATTGAGGTCTCGGTATCCGTTAAACGGATGTATGTAAACAATGGTAATTGTGATTCACAACCGTTTAGAATTTACATCGCTGCTGCTAGCTCTTCGTGGCTGAAGGGTTAAAAGCTTGGATTGGCGTTTGAGTCAACGGGGTTTCGATCCTAGCTGCCGGAAGCTAATATGTCTAGCCACACTGATGAGTTCTGATAGAACGAAACAGATCTGTCTGTGGATGACTATATATATATATATATAGGGTGTCTCAAAATAGATACATCCAATGAATATGATAATGATTTATTACTAACACAAGCACAATGGCAGTCATTTAGAGCATGTCTTTTAAAAAATGCAACTTTTCTGCTTGAGATATAAAATCAATAGGTTTTTTTAAATTCTTATTATAACAGCTTCCAGGGCATGCAATCGCTTTTTCGAGTTTCTTGTCTCAGTAGCTAATCATTATCATATTAATAGGTTGCTTGCCCAATCGACTGGGGCTGTATAATACACCGACTGCATCTCTGCAGAGGTGTAAAACCTTCTCAATGAGTGTCCAGGATATGACACTTAACAATCTGATGGTGAGGTTCCAGCAATGCTGAAGCTTTGGGGAATCCGGAGTACTCTTTCTTTGCCATCGCTCCCAGGTCCACCCTACTCCGGAGTGGAAGCACCTGATAGGGTCCTATCTATGGATCAAATAGAACTAAACTGTGTAATTATGCTCAACTGAATTATTTGAAATAGAACTGTTTTTGATATTCAAACTGCGTATTTATGCTAAAGTGAACTGCTTGAAATAGAACTGTTTTGACATGTAAACTGCGTACTTATGCTAGACTAAATTGTTTGAAATAGAACTGCTTATTTTTATGAAAATGGATTAGGCATTAAATAACCTACAAAGGTTGATATGCCATAAAACAAAACAAAACAAACAAGCAATAAATAGGCTGCTTCTATTTTGAGACAGTTTTAAATGATTTTGTCTCCAAATAAATAGTCATACAAAATATTCTTTCTTCTCTTGTCCAAGGGGGTGGTGTCCTCATGGTGTAATGGTTAAAGCACTGGACTGCGGAATCGTAATTAGCGAGTTCGAACTCCAGTTGCGCTATTACGTCCACTTTCGGACAAATACCCATAGGAAAGGTATAAGCTCCTCTTATCCTCCCAGTGATGGGTTAAATAGCATTACTGCTGTTCTTCTAGAAGGATGGCTTTGGCATTAAATAACCTACGAAGGTTGATATGCCATTAAACAAAGAAACCGAAACCGAAATCGAACCTTCTCTTGTCCAAGCCATTATGCCCGAGGATTAATAGTTGTTACAGTATACTAATCTGTTAGATGTTGCCCATTTCTATTTGACGTGTTGTGGAGGCTGTATTTGTTGTTTCCGTTTTTCCCGATTTGTGCATTCATGTCTCCGCCAATGACTAACATGTTGTGTTTCGGGATGCTACGCACTAATGAGGATAACTCATCGTAGAAGGTGACTATTTCATTTTCTTCACTAACATTGGTGGGGCTGTAGCATGAGACGATTGTTGCTCTGGGGTTTCCGTTAAATGTAGCTACCATCATTCTAGGTTGTATTTTCTCTATGCTATTAAGCGTTTTTAGTGCTCTAGGTCCTATAAGCAATCCTACCCCTCCTACTGCGGCGTTGACAGAGTTTTTCCATGCGGATACAGTGGCGAGCGACCATCCATTGCCAGTTTCGTGATATTTGATATCTTCTGTGTGCGTGTATCTGTGTTCTTGTATGCATATTATGCCTCAATACAAACTACCAAAAAAGAGAGGGCAAACTATGGACATACACGTACGCAAACAATACTAGAGCTCAGATAGACTACGTCCTTATAAACAAGAAATGGAAGAATAGTGCATTGAATTGCGAGGCATACTCCTCTTTTGAGGGTGTGTCCACCGATCACCGAATAGTCACAGCGAAAATACGGTTAAGCCTACGAAAAAACGACAAACGAACAGCGACCACCAAACACTATAACTGGGCCCTATTAAACAACAAAGATGTAAGAGATAAATACGTATTAGAACTAAGAAACAGATTCGAAACACTACAAGAAAAGACGGAAAAAAGTACACCAAACGACGAATACGAAAATTTCGTCAATGCACACCTTGAGGCAGCAGCAAAACACATTCCAACAAAAATTAAAACTAAATATAGAGTCCCATGGGAAACTTTAGCCGTGACAGAAAAACGTGCACTAGTGAAAACAGCCTCCAAAAACTATCGAAAAAACCCAACAAACACAAATGCCTTAAAACTAAAAACGGCACAATATCAATTAGCAGGCATATATATAAAGGAACAGACAGAATACATTCAAAATCAGATAGATAAGATTAGAGACTTGGTGGAAGATAGACAATCTAGAATTGCCTGGCAAACAATAAACGAAGTGAGCAGAAGGAAGAACACAGCCAAAGCAAAACTTAAAGCAGCAAACCAACAAGAAAGAATAAAACTGTGGAAACAGCACTTCGAAAACTTTCTTGGAAACCCACCAAAAATAACGCATGAACCAATCACCAGAATAATTAGCAAACAATTAGACATTAAACTTGGACCGTTCACACAAGAAGAACTCGACTCGGTTCTCAGAAAAATTAAAAATAGGAAAGCTGCAGGACTGGACGAAATTCCCCCGGAAGTATGGAAGACCAGACAATTCGACGACATACTGCTCCGACACTGCAACGCAGTATACAATCAAAATCCGATAGATAGATGGATGAAGGGATGCATACTCCCCTTCCCTAAAAAGGGGGACCTCGGATTAGCCAAAAACTACCGAGGCATAACACTTACATCCATAGCTGCCAAAATCTACAATGCCCTACTACGAAACCGAATAGAACCCAAAATCGACAACATACTTAGAAAAAACCAAAATGGCTTCCGAAGAAATAGATCCACGACCTCACAAATATTAACCATCCGTAGAATCCTTGAAGGTGTACGGGCAAAAAACCTACAAGCGACATTAATATTTGTCGACTTTACCAAGGCTTTCGACTCCATTCACAGAGGAAAGATGGAACAAATCCTACTAGCGTACGGCATACCTAAAGAAACCGTAGCGGCAATAACGATTCTCTATAGAAACACTAAAGTAAAAGTACGACCACCAGATGGAGACACAGAATACTTCGACATTGTAGCAGGAGTACTACAAGGGGACACGCTGGCTCCGTATCTCTTTATCATTTGTCTAGACTACGTACTTAGAACATCGATTGACAAAATCAAAGAGAATGGCTTCGAACTGACGAAGAAAAGAAGCAGAAGATACCCCGCAACAACAATTACCGACGCCGACTACGCCGATGACATAGCGATACTGGCAAATACACCTGACCAAGCCGAAACACTTCTGCATAGTTTGGAACGAGCAGCAGCAAGCATAGGCCTCCATGTTAATGCACACAAAACGGAATATATGTGCTATAATCAAACGGGGGACATCTCCACTCTAGAAGGAACCCCTCTTAAACTAGTAGACAAATTCACGTACCTAGGAAGCAGCGTCGAATCAACCGAAAAGAACATCGAAACGAGGTTAACGAAAGCATGGACAGCTATCAATAGGCTATCGACTATATGGAAATCAGACCTAACCGATAAAATGAAACGCAGTTTCTTCCAGGCAGCGGTCACATCGATACTGCTATATGGATGCACTACATGGACGCTAACAAAACGGCTGGAGAAGAAACTAGATGGCAATTACACTAGAATGCTGCGTGCAATCCTGAACAAGTCCTGGCAGCAACACCCCACAAGACACCAACTGTACGGCCACCTGCCCCCTATCACGAAAACTATTCAAGTTAGGCGAACCAGACATGCAGGACATTGCTGGAGAAGCAGAGATGAACTCATAAGAGATGTACTCTTATGGATCCCCACACACGGCCGCGCAAAAGCAGGACGACCAGCACGAACGTACATTCAGCAGCTATGTGAGGATACAGGTTGTTGTCCTGAAGACCTACCTAGGGCGATGAACGATAGGGAGGAGTGGCGAGAGAGGGTCAGGGATATCCGTGCTACCAGCACGATATGATGATGATGATGACTGTATACTATTTTTAAAACTGAAAAAAAAAACACAATATTATTATCAGTAGAGTTATCAGGGTCCCATGTACATTGGGATACCCTGTATATGTGATTAGAGAACGAATAGTTTGTAGGTAACGGTTTAAACAAGTTAGAGATTATCTGTTTACATACAGTTAAATGATTTCAAGTATTGCTATCAAAAATTAGTAATTCTATTTATCAAGTATTCCTATCTAATACGAACAACTTGCACACAACTGTATTGTTTCAAATAACAAATAATCATAATCTCTAGCAAAAAAATAAATCATAGATGGGGTCCTATCGAATACAACCATTCCATATCAGAGTGGACCTAGGAGTAATGGTAATGAAGAGTTATTCCACATCAACCAAACTCCAAGACCGTCAGATGCAGTTTAATGTCAAACCCCAGGACTCTAAATGGTTTCAAGTATTGCCCTCTAATACTAATAATTCTAATCAACATTATTCATTTGTTTGCACATAGTTAAATGGTTTCAAGTATTACATTGCCCAGTCGGCTGGGGCTGTAGAATACACCGACAGCACCTATGCAGAGGGGTAACCCCCCCTAACGAGTGTCCTGGATATGACACTAAACAATCTGATGGTGAGGTTCCAACAGTGCTGGTGCTTTGAGGAATGCGGAGTACCCCTTCATTGCCATTGCTCCCAGGTCCACTCTGGCCCGGAGTGGTAGCACCTGATAGGACCCTATCTATGGGTTAAATAGAACTAACAGCATACTTATGCTAAACTGAATTGTTTGAGTAAACTGAATAGCTTGAAATAGTGATGTTTTTGACAATTAAACCGTACTTACATTTAAACTGCTTGCTTATGCTTAACTGAATTATTTGAAATAGAACTGTTTTTCGACATTAAAACTGTATTTACACTTAACTGAATTGTTATATATAACTGCTTGAATAGTTTGAAATAGAAATGTTTTTGACAATTAAACTGTGTACTTATGCTAAACTGAATTATTTTTAATAGAACAGATTATTTACATAAAAATGGATTTGGCGTTAAATAACCTACAAAGGTTGATATGCCATAAAACCCACCAAACCAAACCAATCAAGTATTACTATTTAATACTAATAATTCAATTCAAAATAAATCATTTGTTAAATGGTTTCATGTATATAAAATTATTGAATTGTTCTATTTGACCAATAAATGGGACCCTAACAGGTTGAGATACCTGATTAGAGTGGAACTAGGAGTAATGGCAATGAAGGGGTACTCCATATTCCCCAAAGTTCTAGACGCAGTTTAGTGTCATATCTAGGACACTCGTTGTGGGTGTGGTTCTTACCCCTCTGCTGAGGTTCAGTTGGCGTATTCTACAGCCCTCGCCCACAGGGCGGTAGATTTTATTTACAAGAAGAATTTATTGATTTATTTACTGAAGAGAATAATGATCCATGAGATTAGATTGCTAACCACTATTCCACGGCGAGATTTCTTTCTTGGTGCACTCACTCAGAGTAAATGAGTTTAGGTTCTAGGGGTGTATTTCTCCGAGTAGTACCAACTCCCATATCTAAAAGAAGCAGGGGTAGTTTTTCTGATTATCTGGAGCGTTTTGTGCCCAACAAAAGTGGTAGGCTCTACTGTCAACCATTGATTCGTGTGCACGGTACGATTAAAGATTATCCTCGTGTCACTTCCTGTATCTTGGTTACCCATGTAAGTACTGAGCGGGTTCGTCTTTGCTTAACTTCTATGATCGGGTTGAAGCCGATATTTTCTATGTGACTTTACTGCAAGTGTCTCGGTAGACGGTTAATATTTTCTAAAGCATAATTTGATATGGTACAAGGTCTTAAGTGTGCAACATTCGGTGAGGACCGAGATTTAGAATAGTAATGGTATGTGAGCTAATCGATTAGAAGTGGGAGATTGATCGGATACAAGTTTATAGGTACCCCCAATAAGGATCGATATAATTTAAGTAGTAATGAACAAGCAAGCCAACTGTTACGCCATGACGAATGTCTCGTTGGTAGGTTCCGGGCTGGGTGTCCCTGTGACATTAATGGCTAAAGTGCTGGTCCGCGGCCCTGAAGTATGCAAATTCGAAATCCAGTCAGACTATTGGATTCACTTTTAGACTAATGCCCTTGAGAAAGGTATTGGATCCTCCCATTTATAAGTTAAATAGTACCACTATTGCGCTTTTACACGGGTGGCTTTGTCATTAAATAACACATGAACGTTGATATGCCATTAAACAAAGAAACCGACCAATCGGTAGCTTTGATATTTATAAAGTCGATGCTCAACATAGTACGACACAAAACCACAATTGTGTGGTACCCGATGAGGATCGCCGTCTCTTTACGAGTATCAAATATTTAATCAGATTAACGCAGTGAGGACTGAAATCACAATTTTGTGACAATGTTCGTCTTTACAGTAGCGATTTACCAAGTAGTTTAGTTTTAGCTCAAGGCCGTAAGTATGGAGCACCCAGTGAGAATCGTAATTAAATGATGAGACTAGCTGGCTTATCATTACACAACAATCAGTACATCCTGATCATTTTCAGCAGTCATAATAATCTGTGAAACTGGTTGCTAACCATTATTTTCTACGAGTCGACTTCTTGAGTACACATCGCTTCTTGTTCACTGATCCGGAACAATCTCAACAACAACCTATGATGTAACTGACAACTTCCCGAGGTCAAAAACAGCGGAAATTGTCAAGATAGAATTACTTTTAAATTCGACACGAAATATCATTTCTTTATAAACGACCATTGTTCTACTTCCTTGTTATCTTTTACTCCTTCCTTCTATCTGTTTTCATCACTATCTTTTAAACCCCAAATTTTCTTTCTTTTTTGAGTCATATCTTCATACATTTTTTCTCTCTTTTATTCGTTCCGTTTCTATTTTATTTCGTTCTTTGCCTGCATTTTTGTTGTGGATCTTCTTCTTATCTATCTATCTATCTATCTATCTATCTATCTATCTATCTATCTATCAGAATCATCTGCCAATTCGTTTAACCCTTCGCTTTCCTCGCTTTTTAAATTATGAAATAGTCTTAACTTTTTACTCCTTTCTTTTTTATATCAATTTCAACGTTTTTGTTGAAGCTACTGCTGCTGCTGCCGCCGCCAACGCTGCTGCTGTAAATAATAATAATAATAATAATAATAATAATAATAATAACAACAACAACAACAACAACAACGCGTCAAATAGGCGAAGAGAGAAAAGTGTGGGTGAAATGAGGAATTTCTTTTTTTTTTTTCAAAAAAAAAAAAAATCTAAAAAAACGATGGGCACACAGTCACGCATGCGTATTACCGATTCTACTGGTGCTGTTGTATTAACTGTAAAAAGAATGACTCTCCGTACAAACGAATGCCATCTCCATTTTAGGTATTCGCGTGTTGCTGTGGCAAGTAGCCAACCTTCTGGAACTTTCCCGTCGGTTAATTGCAATGAAGAGCGAAGATGCAAGAAAAACAGAACTATGCGTTAAAAATGAATATATATATATATATATATATATATATATATATATATATATATATATATATATATGGTTCATGTCCGTTACTGGGTAGTTGGAAACAAAGATGTGAAAATACGAATGCATAATTGAACGTGTGTGTTTACATATTCCTTTTTATGTGTTGTTACTTGTGATTGTTTTAAAAATGTGTGTATTAAGCTGACACAAAAGTTTCTTGCTTTTTTCAAACTCTTTTATTGGTAAAAATTCATAATATTGTTATTCAGTCTTGAAATTATTTCTGTGGTTTTCCATTGGTTAATCCAACTTTCAGTTAAATTGTGTATTTGATTATACGTTTTTGTTTTGTTTTGTTTGGTTTGGTTTGGTTTGGCATATCAAACATTGTAGGTTATTTATTGCCAAATCCGCTTTATTCATATATATTAGTTATATGATTTGTAAACGTAAGACCACAAAGTTAATAGTTCCAAGTATTGCTATGTATCACAAACATCAGTCATTTGTTTACATACAATTGAATGATTAATCAGTTCTATTTCAGACAATTGAATTTAGCATTGGTCAAAGTTAAATGTTTCCATGTATTGCTATCTATCTCTAACAATTTAATTAAACATCAGTAATTTTTTTACACGCAGTTAAATAGTCAAAGTTTTTTTTTTTCAAACAATCCAATTTAGCATAAGTCATTTGTTTACGCTCAGTTTAAATGTCAAACAGTTCTATTTGACTCATAGATAGGACCCTATCATGTGCTACCACTCCTGATCTGAGTGGACCAGGAAGCAATGGCAATCAAGGGATACTCTGCAAATCTCCAAGGCTAGAGCATTGTCATTCGATGATTTAATGTCATATCCAGGATTCTCATAGGGAGAGGGGTCTTACTTCTCTGCGGAGATGCAGTCGGTGTATTCAACAGTCCAAGCCGACAAGGCTCTGAATTATATCAGAACGATCCCTGTTTTGCTTTTTTCAGTTTATTTTGTATTCCTTGTACTTTCTCCGTCTATTTGGCACGGCAATTTGACACTTATGCTCGCGGGGTCCCGGAATATTCTTCATAGGTTTACGTATTGAACGTAAAATTTACCAGGGAACATGAATTTTCTCAGCGTTTTTATTTTGAGGTATTATATTTTTGCAACCATGAATTTACTCGTTTATTCGTTTGTTTTTAAACTAGAATTAAAATTTTATTTCATTTGCCGTTCCTATGTTTGGTTGGGTTTTATGGCATATAAAGCATTTTAGCCTATTCAATGCTAAATCCTGTCTATACATATAAAATATGTATAGATTTATAGACGTATAGATATGTATAGATATATATAGATTTGTAAACACATTTTCTGGATAACATTTTTAAACCAGTCAAAGCTCTTTCTTTTGCACACAGTTAAATGATTCCAAGTATTGATATGTATCACAAACAATTCAATTAAACATTAGTCATTTGTTTATACACATTTGAATGATGAAACAATTCTATTTGAGACAATTAGGTTTAGTCATTTGTTTGTGCGCAGTTTAAATGTCAAACAGTTCTATTTGACCCAAAGATAGGACCCTATCAGAGGCTGCTACTCCAGGCCAGAATGGTAATGAAGAGGAACTACGCATTCCCCAAAGCTCCAGCATTATTGGAGCCTCACCATCAGATTATTCAATGTCGTATCTGGGATACTCATTGGGGAGGGGGTCTTACCCCTCTGCGGAGATGCAGTCGGTGTATTCCACATGTGTTATTAATGTTTATATTTGGTAAACTGATCGAGTGATTTATAGTACATACATATATTATTTCCATCCGATGTCTTATCCCCTAGTGCTGTTTTTTACTTCATTATTCCGACTTCCTTTCATAGAAGCAATGAACAAATTATAAATTCGAGAAAACATTCCGAAATATAACTGGAACTGAAGGAGGATTTGAGTGTATAGCAACCGAAATCTAGGAAATTAGAGTACAAGCCGATACCCTCCTAGTGGAATTGATAGCAGGAGGAAAAAGTTTATCAGAGGTGAACGTCCGGAAAGTTATCTCCCAAGGAAATTCGGTATCACCATTACAATTTTTAATCGCGATGATGCCACTCATTCACATACAGATGGATACGAATATATTAAATCACCAGAAAAGATCAATCAATGTGCATGGATGATATTAAACTGTTTACCAAAAATGAAAAATAATTAGAAACCTTAATACAAGCAGTGAGAATATACAGTGAAGACATAGGGATGGAATTTAGCAAAGACAAATGCGTCATGCAAATAATGAGAAGCGAGAAACGGCAAATGATGGAAGGAATAAAACTACCAAAATCAACAAAAAAATCAGAATGCTCGGAGAAAAGGAAACATACAAGTACTTAAGAATAGTGGAAACCAACACAATCAAACAAGTGGAGATGAAAGAAAAATTAAAAAAGAGTATCTCAGGTGAACGAATAAAACAACTCGAAACCAAACTATGTAGTAGAAATCTCATCAAAGTTATAAACTCCTGGGCTGTCCCCCTTGTAAGATATTCAGGACCATTTTTAAAGTGAGCGAGGGAAGAACTTTAACCAATGTATCAGAAAACAAGAAAACTAATGACTTAGAGATGGAGTAGATTGACTGTAGGTGTCAAAACAAGAAGGAGGAAGAAGACTTCCCAGCGTTGATGCATCGATACGACGACTACATGAAAAAGAGCAGAGGAAGACTGATCATATTTACCAACCCCTCCGCTCGGGCAGGATGTGACACAAGGTCAATTTTTAAGCGAAGTTTAACAGGTTTGAATTCAGAGTTTTCCTTCTCCTACACTAGTTGCCTCACCAAAGCTGAAGAACCTAGTCTGCCCTACTATTTACCCATAGCTGGAGGGAGAATAATTGGATTCATACCTTTCCAAAGGGTATTGGTGCTATGTGAAATGCAATTAGTCTCGGCCAGGATTTGAACTCGTGTCGCCGTGTCCATTTCCTAGGACGGTAACCATTACACCACGGGCACCTCCAGAAGAAGACTGATTACAACGACCAGAAACAATACAGATAACTCAAGGACCAACAGAACAACAATAATCTAAAAAAAAAAAAAAAAACAAAATGGGAAGAAAAACAGCTATATGGATATTTTACGTGACAAGCAAACGAAATCTCATACAAGAATGACTAGGACATGGCTAAAACTGGAAACCTTGAGAGAGAAACGGAATCTCTTCAAATAGAAGCACAAAACAACGCTATGTTAAACAAAAATAAATAAGACGCCACAAAATAGCAAATGTAGGTTTATGTGGTGATAAAGATGCAACGACCAATCACATAATAAGCCAACACAGCAAATTAGCGCAAAAAGAGTTTAAGACTAGACACAACTGAAAGCAGAAGCTGATCCCCTGGGAATTGTGTAGGAAGTTTAAATTTGACCATATGAACAAATTTTATATGCATAACCCAGAATCCCTCCTCGAGAATGAGACGCAAAATTTCTCGGGGATTTTGAGATACAAACAGATTGCCTCATCTCGGCTTGACGACCAGACCTTGTGATAATCATCAACCACAAAAAAAAAAAAAAAAAGAAAGAAAGAAAAAAAAAGAAGCTGTCGAATTGAGGACTTTGCTGTCCAAGTAGATCACAGAATAAAATTGATAGAAAGCGAAAAGAGAAATAAGTACCAAGACCTTACTAGGGAACTAAAAAGAAAAAAGCAACTTTCGAAGATGAAGGTGGCGGTGATGCCAGTTGTAATAAGTGCACTTGACACAATCCCCAAAGGATTAGTGAAGGGACTGGAAGACATGGAAATAAGAGGACAAGTGGAGGCCATCTAGACTACAGCATTGTTAAGATCGGCCAGAATACTGAGAAGAGTCCAGGAGACATGAGATAATTGCTGTCACTGTCATTGAAGACCACCAACTAACGCTGGTGTGAAAAACTCTCAAAGGCGTAAAACAAAAATAATGGCGATCACAGAGTGAAAATCGAAGAAAACGAAAGGAGAGAGACAAGTTTTTAGACCTTGCCTGAGAACCAAAATAGCTATGGAACATGAAAGTGATGGTGATACCAATTGTAATTGGTGCACTTGGAACGGTCCCCAAAGGCTGGGTAAGGTACGTAGAAGAGTTGGAAAATTGGAGGAAACTTCGGCATTGTTAAGATCAGCAAGAATACTGAGAAGAGTCATGGAGACCTGAGGAGTCTTGCTGTCACTCAAACTACAAGGAAATACCATCAGCTAACGCCAGTGTGAAAAACTCGGAACGCGTAATGATAACAACGACTTGTATCGTTGATGGGATAGAAATATAATAATTAGATATAAATATAATTAGATAGAAATATGATTATTAGCGAGATGCGTTGTATTACTTAATCTTCTTTTGCGAAGCGTTTTAACTTGTCTTTTGAAATAGAGTAGCGGTGATTGAGCCGCTAACTCCGAAAATAAAATAGTATTTGTAATATTGTAAATAGGAATAAAAAAAAACCAATTACAATAACAAAACAAAAATAAAAACTAAACAATGTAAATGTACTGAAATGTAATCGAAAATACGCATATGTGAAAAAAGTAACACAAAATATAAATAGCCTGTAAACATACACACACACACACACACAGAGGGAGAGAGAGAGAGAGAGAGAGAGAGAGAGAGATTGGATGGGGTCAGAACCAGCGGAGTTGAAGAAAGGTACATAAAAGATACGGAATTAAATCTATATTTTCATCTCCACCCCTGAAGGCAAAATGTTATTATTTTGGTTCTCTTCTTATCTCTTCAGCGTATCAATAAATTTGCCCTAAGTCCCAGCAATTAGTAATGAAGAATTTCTTTTGAATCAGCCCCACCCCCAAAGGAGAGAATATTATTCCCTGACATTTCTATGTTGAAGACTGTCCTGATTGTCCGGGGTCTAGACGTAATTTTCTTCCTTTTGAATTATCCGAATAAATCTGAAAGGCACTCACTAATAAATTCATTTTCATTGAAGATAACAATATTGTATAAAAATGTCAATATTCTGTATCGGACAAGAAGAGAACACCAATCGATCAAAAGCTGACCAATATCCGTTTCCATAGTTTTTATATACTACGATAGGCAAAAGCTTAGGAAATTAACACATCGAGAGGATGTTTGCTAAGAAACTTTTCATCATCATCATCATCAGTTCGTGCAGAAAACGTGAAGTTCCCAGACCCTTTCTCGCAATCCGTCCCCATCACCCTTCGCTCCTGGTAGGTCTTCTAGATAACATCCCGTGTCCATACAGAGCTGATGTAAGTAAGTCTTTGCTGGTCAGCCAACAATGGCATGTCAGTGTGTTGGTGTCCATAAGAGAGTGTCGATTATGAGTTTTTCAGTTGTGCCTCCCATGTCTTGCTCGTGTTGCTTGGATGGTTTGTGAGATTGGAAGCGGATGGTCATACAGCAGCTGTTTTGTGGGGTGTTGTTTCCCAGATTTATTCAAGACAGCATTTTGCATTCTTGTGTCTTTCCCATCTATTTTTTTCTCAATGCATTTCGTAAGCGTCCTTGTGGTGCATCCATTTAATAGTATTACCGTATTACTTGGAATAAATCCCGTTTTATTTCATTGAAGAGATCAGATTTCCATATTATCGATAACCTATATCAATACCGGTCTTCGCCTTCGAAAGGTGTATGTTGCCATCACTTTTAGTCGATAAGATTTTGCTACCAAGGTATGCGAATTAGTCTACTAATGCTTGCCACTTAAAGTGGAGATAGTTCCTTCTTATTTAAAACACATGAACTCTGTTTTATTTTCGTTCACGAAGAAGGCAAAGCTTCTTCCTGCTTGCTCTATGCTGTGAAGAAG
The DNA here is from genome assembly GCA_963585895.1 of Sepioteuthis lessoniana. NCBI lineage: Eukaryota > Metazoa > Mollusca > Cephalopoda > Myopsida > Loliginidae > Sepioteuthis > Sepioteuthis lessoniana. The sequence continues at coordinate 97,515,704 of OY757908.1, forward strand.
AGATTCGGCTTGGGCAGGTAGATTTGCAAGAAGTGTTAGATCATCTGCATAGTCTGAATCTGTGATCGTTTGATTCTTGCTTTTCTTTTTGTCTGAAACAATTTTCTTTTATTAGATCTAGTGACGTTCAAAGTACGTAGTCGCAGCAGATTATAAACATGTATGGTCTTGATTTAAGACTTCTTGTAAAAATCCAGCTATAATGTCAAAGAAGCCGGTGTTGGAATCAAATGAGCAAACCATTGTCTTCGTATTTTTGCAGAGCATCATTAAAGCCGTAAGAGTTTTTTTTTTTGGAGGGGTGGGGAAGGGGAGACCATATACAGTGGTATTTGGAGCATATCTCCTCAGTGAATGGAATCGAATGTTTTGAAGAAATCTACGATCAAAAAGTTTGCCTAGAAATTTTCTCCGGTTTTCGGAGAATTTTCTCGATTTTAGGTTGGATACGATTGAGGTACAGAGCATTATAGACCTTAACAACTCTTGCAGTAAGAGTTTTGCCCGTATAGTTCTTAGAGATTTCGAGGTCGCCTTTCTTGGGGAAGGGGAGAATGCAGCCTTTTGTCGATTTCTCAATTGTGTTTTGTGTATTGACAGCGTAGCATAATCCAAAGAGTAGGTCGTCAAATTTTCTAGTCTTCCATATTCAGGAGGTAAGTCGTCAAGGCCAGCAGCTTTTCTGTTTTTAATTTTTTCCGCATTGCATCAACTTTTTCCTCTGTAAACTGTCATTGTTTGATATCTTGTTTGGCATTAATAATTTTTTGGGGTTGATTTATTTGTGATTTCAGGAGGGTTTCCAAACAGAATCTTGAAGTGTTTATTCCACTTCTGTAGTCTTTCTTCTTGGCTGATAGTTTTTAGTTCGGCTCTCGAAGTGCTTTTCCTTCCGCTCCCTTCAGCTACTTTCAACTATTCTAATTGTGATTGTCTTTCATCAACCAGATTTTTCATTGTATTGATTTGGCCTTGAATGTATTGTAGTTGTACCTTTTGGTATGTGTTAGTTTTCTCAGAACTTTCTAAAGTTTCTGCGCATTAGCACTTGTTGGCTTTGTTTTATTAAGTAACGATACTATTTTCATGTTATCCCGGTTTTCACTAACAGTTATTGACTCTCAGGGAACTTTGCATTTGGCTCTTAGTTTGATTGGTGTATACTCTGCTGCTTCTATATGGACGGTAATAAAGTTTTCCTATTCGTCACTTTGAGTTATGGTTCAGATGTCTCCTGAAGAGTATCCAACTCGTTTCTTGCATTCACCATGAACTGATTTCTAATATCACTATTGGTGAGTGAGAATCTGTCATATACTGAAGTTTTAACTGTGTGTTCCTTGTTTCTGCGTAGACTTAAACGGATTTTTGCTGAGACGATTCTGTGATGAGAAGATACTCTTTTAAAAGTGGAGTATGCCTCACAGTTCAAAGCGCACTTTATCTACTTCTAGTTTATAAAATGTAGATTAGTTAGTTTTGTGGATTAATTATAACATTTTATGTTTTTAAGTGACTTTTTTCTTCTTTCTTTCACTAGATTTTTATTGATTTTCCTTCTTTTTTTTTTTGATAGTACACAATATTTAAAGATTCATACAGAAAATTCAGTATCATAGACCGTGTCACTTTTTAGGCAACTCAATTTTTTCGAAAGTATACCATTTTTGAATATTTAAAAATTAAATGTCATAGTAAATTTAAGAGGTATGGGCCTACCTGGGAAGACATTTCCCGCGGAAGACTTTCGGGTCGTGCCGGCGTTTACTTTTCAAGACGAGATTCTGTTAGCGTTTGTATTTTTATTATCTTATTTATACGTGTCTATTTTTTAAAATTTTCGGTTGGGAAAGTTTGTTTTTTTATAAAAAACAATTTTTCTCTCTAGTAATATGAGATTTTCAAAACATTCAATTAATAGTAAAGCGTTAGAAATTTTATTCATTAGTAAATAAATTAATTACAAATAAGTTGCAAACCATTTTTTAAAATTTAATTTTAGAAAATTCTGGTTTCATGAAATATTCCTTAAGCAAACTAGACTGAATTATTTAAATTCATGATATAATTTTTCCAAGTCAAACAGAGGGAAATATTATTGAATAACACAATCGAGGGATTTTTGCCACTCAGAAACAAATACTAGTAGAAGCAAATTAGTCTACATTTAAACGACACTTCTTGTAGACCTCAATAAGCGGAAGAAAATAGCTAATTGAAAGGTTTGGTTTTGCTTGGTTTTATGGCATATCAATCATTGTAGGCTATTCAATGCCAAATCCTCTTTATACATATATATTAAGTATATATATTTGGTTTGGTTGTATTTTATGGCATATCAACCCCTGTGGGTTATTCAATGCCAAATCCAGTTGATTTGTAAACTTTAGTCAACAAAGTTAAATGGTTCCAAGTACTGCTATATGTCACTAACAATTCAAGTAAACATTAGCCAGTTATTTAAACACAGTTAAATGATTAAAGCAGTTTTATTTCTAACAATTCAATTTAGTAAATGAAAAAAAAAAACGGATCAAAACAAGAATCAGTATTCATGACAGAACTATAAGAAGTTGGTAGAATAAGATGAGATTTTGCATAGAGAAAAATCAAATTAAAACCAGAAACCGAAAAAATGAGGGCAATCGAGAAACAATCATCGCGTGTGGACAACTGGGTGAAAGTGATATTCAATAATGAATTAAGAAGCTGTATTGGTCAATGCGATGATTCTATACGTGGTGTAATTGTTATCGTCGTAGGAAATGAACACGGCGACACGAGTTCAAATCCTGGACGGGACTGATTGCATTTCACATAGCACTAATACCCTTGGGAAAGGTATGAATCCAATTATTCTCCCTCCAGCTATGGGTAAATAGTAGGACAGACTAGGTTCTTCAGCCTTGATTAGGTAACTAGTCTAGGAGAAGGAAAACTCTGAATTCAAACCTGTTAAACTCCTCTTAAAAACTGATCTTGTGTCAAACCTGCCCGAGCGGAGGGGTTGGGTAAATAGGATGATTCTATGCTTTTTTTCTAGTGCTGTTCAAATGAAACATATGAAGATGATTGCCAAAGGAGAAAACAAGTAATTTTCCCAAGTCATTCATGATCCGAGGTTGTATGCTATTTTAAGGACCGAGAGAGATGGAAGTCATTACCTAAACAATGAATACACACATATACATGATTAAAGCATTTTTTTAGGAAAATCAACGACATGGCCAGCGAAAACGCCCTAATGAATTGAAAGTCCATGAGAAAACTGTGAGGACAGCAATTAAACGAGATTTAAGCCTAGACCTTAACCCCCTTGATTACGCTATATGGGGCATTTTAGAAAACAAAACAAAAGCAGTACCACTTTAGCCAGCGAAACCGTCGCATCACCCTTGGTTAGTGGCTTATGAGGACAGGGTATAGCAGGTGTTCTCACGTGCTATACCCTATATGATAAAATATGAAAATTGAAATTCAAAAACTGGTAAAATTCTTTTGTCTCAGTATGTGCGACCATCCATATCATAATGATCCAATTTTAGTATAATTGTATGTTTGCAAAGGAAAAAAGCAAAACAGCGAAAATTTGGTTTGACCAATACTATTAAAATTCTATAATTAAGAGAATAAAAGAATTTCCTGTAAAATTTGCAACTTAATAAATACAGTGTGGGACCTGCATTCATCCCACATCGTTAATGAACTGACTACAATATTGTTGAATATATGACCAAGGGAGATAACTTCAAGAGTAGATTTTCTTATCTGAAATTTCTACTTCAGTAGTTAACTTTTCTTTTAGACGTCTTCTGAAAGTTTTGGAAGTTTACAACATAACAGTTTGATGATAACTATGCTAAGTAAAGTGGAAAATAATCTTGTAATTAAAATCTGAAAAGAAGATCATATCAAGATTGTTTGAGGAAAGGAAATGAAAATATTGATTTCTTTATCAAATAGTAATGACTTTATTTAAATGGTATCTTTATTTTACTGCTATCCTTATTTTCTTTTTCTTTTCCTCTTACATTATGGACCTATGTTTAGCTTTGAACTGAAATGACATGACAAAATACCATAATACAAAATGAGTTATAACATACCCTTACTTTTAAGGTTCGCATCAGAACTTGACAAGAAAAATGGTAAAATTCCGAAATTAATCAATATCTTTCGAAGGAACTTGTTTATAAGCAAATTATTGGTTTTTAATCAATATTGTTTGAAAAGCCAGTCGATGTTCCATCGGTGTTACAATTCAGATATTTTCTGAATAATTATAATATAAATGAGAAGTAACTGACAGCCAGAGTAAGTGCTGCCTTTGGCGGCCTTTATGCAAATAACTCAACTGATTGATTTGGTTAGTTTAGGTTATTTGGTTTAATGGCATATCAACCCTTAATGGTTAATACCAAATCAGTTTTATATATATATATATAGGAAGAAATGAGTTGAATCTGACAGAATGTACGTAAACAAACTATCAAACATATTTTTCTTCCGTGTAAAACGGAAGAAAAATATGTTTGATGGTTTGTTTATTTTACAACGCATTTCGACTTTAAACTTTTTTTTGAATGCGAAAGTGTTTTATCAAAATTATTTTAGTATGAGAAATAATTATGAGAGATAAATTTTAATTCAATTAGAAGTCTCCATCGGGGCTTGTAGATCTTGCTATGTGAAAAAACGGATTGATATGTTCAAATTGCGTCAAATTGGTTGATATGTTCAAATTGCGTCATGTCATACAATGGCATTTTGTGATTTGAGATAGCATAACATAACAATACCACAACGACAAGAAATTTTTCAAAATTTCACCATCTATAGGAAAAATATTAAAAGAATTCAAAATTCACACTAAAGATTAGCTCCCCTTTCTCAAAGCAATAAAACGTCACGAATTCGTTTCTATAGCCCCAGACGACTTGGTTTGATTGAACTTAATTATGAAGTGATATATTTGTAAATTTGAGTCAGAGTCATGGTAATCTTTAAGCAGACAAAACGGAGTACATGTGTTTCTCCACTGTAAATGGTGGTGCCCTGAAACTAGTGGACGAGTTCATGTACCTAGGTAGCAGCGTCTCATCTACTGAAAATGATATCAGCATGTGCCTTACGAAGGCATGGACTGCTATCGATAGGTTATCGGTTATATGGAAGTCTGACCTATCCGATGAAAGAAAACACAATGTCTTCCAAGCAGCGGTTGTATCAATTCTACTGTATGGATGCACCACATGGACGCTGACGAAATGCACAGAGAAAAATCTAGGCGGAAACTGCACAAGAATGCTATGAGCTGTTCGTCCACTTATCTCCCATCTCTAAAACCATCCAAATAAGACGAACAAGACATGCAAAACACTGCTGGAGAGGCAAGGATGAACCCATTCTCCGATGGACCCCTTCACACGGACGTGTCAGTGTCCAATAAAAAACTTACCTGCAACAGCTCTGTTCGGACACTAGATGTAGTCTGGGAGACCTGCCGAGAGTAATGAATGATAGGGATGAATAGAGAGAGAGAGAGAGAGAGAGAGTGTGTGTGTGTGTGTGTGTGTGTGAGGGAAATACGAGCTAGTTGCACAACCAGATGATGATGATGATGAAATCTATTAAATTAAAGTGATTTAATTGGCCTATTGAGTGTTCGTCAATGGCCCGGGAAACTCGGGTTCAATCCCAGTCGAATCCTACCAAAGACTCAAAAAATGGTAGTCGATATCTACATACTTAACACTCAGCATTATAAGGTACGTATCAAGCGTAAAGTGGAATAATCCAAGGAAAGGAGAAGCGCCCTTCCCGACACTTTGGTGTAGTAACTATTGAAAAGAGAGCCTTCCGGTCGCCCTCGACTACATTCGCCAACTTTATGTTCACTATACTTGTCACAAGCCACATAAATATCTCTCTACATACACATCAAATCCACTGAATTCAATGCATTTTCTGCTGCTATGCTGTTCTCAGATGCTATTAATTGCTGTGTACAAGTCGTCATTTATGCTTGAAAAATTCTTACTCAAAGGATGGGTCAAACTAAATGTACGCGTTCGTATGCAAGTAGACGGTCCGCCTAGAATTTGTTGCGCACCATTTATTCAATAGGCAGAAGGTCATCGTATTTCCTTCTCTTAAAATACTTGTTTGCTGAACTATTTTTACTTATATTAAGATTGAGTTTATAGCCAAAAAGTAATAAAATAATGTTCTATCTCTATGACACGATGATCTTTTCTGCTTGATTCTTTAAAGACGAATTATTGCGAGAAGTTCCTCGAAAAACTTCCTAAAAAAAAAAAAAAAAATGGAGAATGATTTACTATGGTAAAATAATGCAAATGATTTACTATGGGAAAATAGTGCAAATTATTTATTATGGGAAAATAATGCAAATGATTTACAATGAGAAAATAGTGCAAATGATTTACTATGGGAAAACAGATCGTATATGATTTTCTATAGAAATGCATTACACAAAATAAACTATGAATATGTTTTGCAGATGAAACAGCATTGCAAACGTTTCATGCAAATATTCTGAGTTATTTATCTATCTATCTATTTATCTATCTACTCGTATCTATCTATTTATCTATCTATCTGTGAGACTGTTCATCTTTTCTCTCTTTCACTATCTATCTATCTATCTATCTAAAAATATTCTAAAGCCCCAGCCGACTGGCCTGTTGTAATTTTAAGAATCTTCACGGTCCTGGAACCCCAGGTCTGTCGTCTCTTCGATTTTTCCCTGGCTTTTCAGCATATTGTTTGCAGATGAAAACACGTCTGAGGTTTGAAGAACAGTTACCACAATTCAGATGGGGGTGTCCTCGTGGTGTAATGGTTAAAGCGATGGACTGCGGAATCGTAGTACGCGAGTTCGTACTCCAATCGCCCTATTACGTTCACTTTCGGGCAAATACCCTTGGGAAAGGTATGAACCCCCTTATTCTCCCTCCAGCTATGGATAAATAGTAGGACGGACTAGATTCTTCAGCCTTGGTGAGGCAACTAGTCTAGGAGAAGGAAAACTCTGAATTAAAACCTGTTAAACTCCGCTTAAAAATTGACCTTGTGTCATATCCTGCCCGAGCGGAGGGGTTGGTAAATAGTACCACAATTCAGATATTATATCCTTACGCTCTTATCCTATTTTAGATGCAAACATAGATTATCTTGTTATTTTTCATGGGCAATGCTAGTTTTATTATAGTCTAAGTACAATACGTTTACGCCAACTCCAACATCATTCGATGACTTAAAATTTAAACTGTAACGTAACAAAAAATGATTGAAAAACTACAAATATCTAAAAAATCTTACTGGGTATTAAAACAAAAGTTTGACAGGATTAATAAAAGTAACAAATGATGTTTGAAAATAATTGAAGAGAAAATTTTGGAGCATTTTTATATAGAATTGAACCAAACTAAAGAAATCTTGTCAGACAAGAAAAGATCAATAAAAATAATTGTTAAAGGGAACCTTTTCTCTTATTTTTAACGAAACGTGCCTAAAATAAATTCTTCTGCCAATTTATAACTCATTTTTACATTGTGAGGGTTCAGTGGGCAGTTTGCTTGGTTGTTTGGTCGTTTTTTTTACGGTGTATCAACCCTTTTTAGGTCATTTAATGCCAAATTAAATTTCAAACAATTCAGTTTAATATAAGTATAATTTTTTTACAAACAGATAAATGTCAAAACAGTTCTATTTCAAACAATTCAATCGAGCATAATTATACAGTTTCAAAGTCAAAATCAGTTCTATTTCAAACAATTCAGTTTAGCATAAGTTCTATTTGACCAATTGATAGGACTCTATCAGGTGTTACCACTCCGGTTCAGAGTATCAATGAAGAGGTACTCCTCATTCCCCAAAGCTCTAACATTACTGGAACCTCACATATAGATTGTTTTGAGTCATAACCAGCACATTCGTCGGGGCTGTCTTTCCCCTCTGCAGAGAAGCAGTCAGTGTATTCTACAGCCCCAGCCGACAGGACAAGAGTAGGCTGTTTGGGTTTATTGTTAACTCCTGTTGGGTAAGGAAACCCGCCTACTGCAGCCCATATTGAGAAGTATGTTTAAGTGCGAAAAAGAGTAACTGCGCTTTGTTTGGATGTTGGTTTATTTGGAACATTTTGAAACCAATTAGTAGGGCATTGGCTGATTGAGAGTTTTAAACATTTATGAAACAGGACTGAAATTTCGATATTTGAGTCCCTGGGGGTTACAACGCAGCAGAGAATCATAAGACAAAATATGGTGGTATGTTTGTGAGCAATACAGTGGCAATGATCGACCTTGATTTGTAATTTCTTTTAAAATCTAAAAGCCATTTCCGTGTAAAAATTAGAAAACATGAGGTATGATCAAAAGAATCAAAATTGAATCTTTAAATTCTTTTAAATTTAAAAACTTAAAAAATTCAGACGAACGTGTGAGCATAGCTGAACAACTTACATATAATAATGGAGATGTTCGTGCTGTAATAGTTACTGTCGCGAGAAAGGAATACGGCGACACGATAAAGAAAAAGACAAAAGAAAAAAGAAATTCAAGAAAAATCAATCCCGTACATTGTTAGTAATGTTGGCAACCGTAGTCGAGGGCGACCTGAAGGATCCTTTTCAATAGCTACTACACCGAGGAGTAGGGGAGGGCGCTACTCCTTTCCCTGGATTGCTCACTTTACCCTTGATACATACCTTATAATCCTGAGGTAAATGAGGTAATGCTGAGTAAAGAGGTATCAAGTACCATTTTTAAAGTCTTTGGTATGACCTGACCTGGGATTGAACCCCCGTCTTCCGGACCATTGACGAACACTCAAGGAGCCGATCCCGGGAGACCTGGGTTCAACTCCAGGTCGAGTCATACCAAAGACTCAAAAATGGTACTTGATACTTCCTTGTTTAACACTCAGCATTATAAGGTAGGGATCAAGGGTAAAGTGGATCAATCCTGGGAAAGTAGTAGCGCCCTCCCTTATACCTTGGTGTAGTAGCTATTGAAAAGGGAGCCGTCAGGTCATCTTCGAGTACGGTCGACAACTTTACTTACTTATATTGTTAGAATCTGCAATAATTTCCAAAACAAACCACGTCCCAGGTTCTATCAGATTTCACCCGACTTAGCAGACATTATGTTACATGAAAACAATATCAGAATAGAGAATAGATTACAAATTTCTTTGCAAAAATTAAGATATTTTTACACTGAATACTACCATACTATGAATGATTTTTCTTGAATTTCTTTTGTTTTTTTTCGATCTTTTTCCTTTAGATACGCCTTTAGATACGCCATTATAGAAAATACCTTTGATGAAATGGAATACGCCTGAACCCTTGTCCCACTTCATTCCTCTTTCTTTCTTTTTTCTTTTTTCTCTAAAAAGCATCTACCCCCCCCCCATAATTCTCTCTTTCTCACTAAAATTAATCCACCACTATCTGATGTAAACCGATACACTTGGTGCCACCTAGCTTCGAGGTCACAGTCAAAAACCACCATCACTCAAACCTATATCTATTTCCCACCTTATTCTTCCCTTATCAATCTTTTTTCTTTAGACTCTTTCCCTCCTTTTATAGCATTTTTCATTCTCCTTTAGTTCATCTCTTTCTCAATTGCTAAAAATGTTTAGTCTAATGAAGTTCTTCCGTTAATAGAGAACGAAATATTACTACAAAACCCGTTGTAAGTTTTTGATTTATCCACTTTTCCACTTATTTTTATCATATATATATATATATATAATATATATATATATATATATATAGTAAAGGCATGAACTCTACATGTATACCAATACCCAAAATTTTTTCATTAGAAGTAACAAACTTATTAAATATGAATAAGTTGCAGTCCAAAAATAATTACACTTCTAATATATACTTTTGAAATTTTATTTTTGGCTGTGAAATTTGGTAATAAATAATACCTAATAATATCCAGTTAGATTGTTTGATATTTCAGAAATATTTAAAAGAAAATTAACTGTTTATAAAATATTTGGAGGTATGTACTAATTTTTGGATAATAGAGGGAACACATACATACATACATACATATATATATATATATATATGTATACTTATATATATACATATATATAATATATATATATATATATATATATACATGCATACATACATATATATACATATACATACACACACACATATATATGTATACATACATATATATATATTCATATACATATATATATATTTACTTACATGCTTATTTATATATATATACATATATGTATATATATTCATACACACCCACATATATATACACACACACATACACACACACACATATATATATACACATATGTATATATACACACACGCATATATATACACAGACATATATATATATATATATATATACACATAGCACACACACATATATATTTACGCACACACACATATATACACACACATATATTTATATACACATACACACACATATATATACACATTTATATGTATATATACTCATACACGCATATATATATATATATATATATATATATATATATACACATACACACATATATATATTTGCACACACACACATACACACACATATATATACACACACACAAACACATACATATATATATAGACATATCTCTATATATATACATGTGTGTGTGTGTGTCTGTGTCTGTGTGTGTGACGTTGGTACCTATTTTCAGGACAGTTTATTTTATTATTGGTATTTTTTCTCTCCGAGCAGAAAGCTGCCGGAAAAGTTGTCGCAATGCCAAAACCTGAAAATAGTTCAAAAGAATTCGGCATCAACTACGAGTCATCCATGTTCTTGCCCGCAATGATTTTCAACCTGTCAGGACAAAGTTTTTCTTTTTTACCTTTTGAATCACGAGTGACCTGAGAAAAATGGACGTGCAATAATCTTTTTTTAAATGTTGGGCATATTTTGTTGTCCTCCAATTAACTTGTCCCATTCCGTTAACATTTTTCTATACCTTCGTCGAAACCGTAATCTGAAACAGGAAATAAAAATCAAAAGTAGCTGTTGAATATAACATACTTTCTTTCACACACAATTATCTTAACCAAATTGGGTCTGAAAATCGCAGACCGGAAGCAATAGACGAAAGAATGGCTTGTTATATATATATATATATATATGTGTGTGTGTGTGTGTGTGTATGTGTGTGTGTGTGTGTGTGCGCGCTTGAATTAATACGAGGTGTGATCAAAAGGTAACGTAACTGAATCGTTGACTGTTTTTTTTTTAAAATTTAAACGACGATGTGTGCACAGCTTATAAACTTATGTAATAAAGTGATATCTAATTTTTGAACAACAGTTTTTGGTGAAACATAGGATTGTGCAAGTGCAGCAGCTTCCATACACGTGCAACTTTTTCTTGTTTCTTAAACTGAAAATTCATCTTGAGTATGAGATTTGAGGGCGCGGAGGATATTAGAATAAATTTTGCGCCATATCAGAATACGAATTTCAGGGAGGCTCCGACGCTAGAATTGCGTAGTGTGATCAAGCCTCGATCGTAATAACTCAAATAAACGAGAGAGAGAGAGAGAGAGAAAGAGAGAGAGAGAGAGGTTTCGTTTCGTTTTATGGCATTTCAACCATAGTAGGTTATCTAACGCCGAATCCTCTTTATACATATACATTGAATATATGTTATTTGTAAACATTAGTCAACAAAGTTGAATAGTTCCAAGTTCAATTAAACATCAAACATTTGTTTACACACAGTTAAATGATCAAACAGTTCTATATCAAAAATTCACTTTAGCATAGATTAAAGTTAAATGGTTCGAAGCATTGCTATGTATCATTAATGCTTCGAGTAAACATCGGTTATTTGTTTACACACAGTTAAATGATCAAACAGTTTAATTTCAAACGATTCAATTTAGCAAAAGTCATTTATTTGCACACAGTTTCAATGTCAAACAGTTTTATTTAATCCATAGATAGGACCCTATCAGGTGCGACCAATCTGAGCCAGAGTGGACCTGGGAGCGATTGCAATGAAGGGGTACTACACGTCCCCCAAAGCTCCAGCGTTACTAGAGCCTCACCGTCAGATTGTTTAGTGTCATATCTAGGACACACGTTGTAGGAGGCGACCTCTCTACTGAGTACCAATTGGTGTATTCTACTACACTAGCCGACTTGGCGATTGATAAATAAATAAAGATAGATAGATAGAGAGAGAGAGAGAGAGAGAGAGAAGGATATATATATATATATATATATATATATATATATAGAGAGAGAGAGAGAGAGAGAGAGAGAATACTGGAAACTACAAAAATCAGAACTTTGCCTTTATCGCATAACCCCCATCCCTGTTGTCCGATGGCCTTTGCACACTATCCCGCCTTTTCTTCTGTTGTGGTCTTCAGATAAGACCGGTGGAAGAACAACTCAAACAACGGGTGATAGGTAACGTTATTGTATTAGCAGAAAAAGGAAGTCATACAAAGGAAGTACTAGCCGTTCTCGGCTTGCAGTCTGTCTGTAAAATGTTTCGTAAGAAACGAGAAGTTGTCTTCTCCGAGCGAGATAAGCTCGGCGAATACGTTTAGGTTGGACGAGTCCATCTTTGGGGTATGGTAGGATATGTCCCGATAACATCTTCAAACTGTATTTTCAAAATTCTGGTCTCTAGCCGCAATTATATCACATTTGGGTTTTCCGTTGATAAAAAAAGGAATGCGGTAGGTATTCTCCATCTTATTTATTAGAAGCTCAGCAATTTTCGTTTCACTTCTGAAACAGAACCTAAAATGAGTCCCTTTGTACGTGGAATTGATTTTTGGTTAAATTGTTTGGTTAAATGGCATATCAACCTTTGTGGGCTATTTAATGCCAAATCCTGTTTATAGATATGATTATAAAGTGAATAGTTTCATGATAACACTTTTAAAACCAGTCAGAACACATTTGTTTACACTCTGTTAATTATCTGAAGTATAGTTATCAAATACAAACGATTCAATTTAGAATTGCACACAGTTAAATGGGTTCAAGTAATGATATGTATTGTTTGTATACTGTTTGATGGTTGCCAAAGTCGGCTGGGGCTCTAGAAAACACCGACTGCACCTTTGCAGAGTGGTAAAAAACCCTCCAATGAGTGTCCTGATATGACACTAAACAATCTGATGGTGAGGTTCCAGTAACGCTGGCGCTTTGGGAAATGCGAAGTACCCCTTCCAGGTCTACTCTGGCCCGGAGTGGTTGCACATATCTATGCTAGGTCTGATCTATGGGTCAAATAGGACTAAAATATGTATTCATGCTAAACTAAAATACCTGAAATAGAACTATTTTAACATGTAAACTGCATACTTATACTAAACTGAATTGTTTAAAATAGAACTGCTTTTGACATTGAGACTGTACTACACTAAACTAAATTGTTTGAAATAGAACTGATTATTTGTATAAAAGTGGATTTGCCATTAAATAACCTACAAAGGTTGATATGCCATAAAACCTAAACAACCAACCGATAGTTTGATGGTTTCAAGTACAGCTATTTATTGTTTGCACACTGTTAATGTACCGTTATCTAATATGAATAATTCAATTTAATATTAATCATTTGGTTACACACAGTTAAATGTTTTCAAGTATAGTAAATCATTAACAAATTTTATTTGACCTACAGAAGGGATTATAATATGTTCTAACACTTTTGTTCACAGTGGACCTGGGAGTAATGTCAATGAAAGAGTACCCCACATTTCTAAAATTTCTCGGACTGGAACCTCACGATCAAAATGCAGTTTAGTGCCATATCTAGGACACTCGTTGGGGCGGAGGGTCTCTTACTCTCATGCAGAGTTGCAGTGGGCGTACTCTACTGCCCCAGCCGAAGGGGTTACTTGATTTTAGCGAAAAGAAATGTGTCATCATGTTAAATCAGGTGAACAGGAAGACTAGCCAAGTACTGTGATGCGTTTCTTGGCCAGAAATTTGCTTCAATCAAAGCACTAAAGGGTTTTTCTGATGTAAGAGAAAACTATTTTCCTCGCGTCAGTTGATTTTTCTTTGGACTTTCAATCACAAAATTTAAAAAACCTTATATTAGTCAGGGTTAAGTCTTGCAGAAAAAAGAAAAGAACGAAAAAAAAAAAAAAGAAACAAAAAAGAAACCAAAAAACAAAAGAAGAAGAAAGAAGGTGAAACTTGATTAAAAGGCAACAAGACAATCACAAAAATCCATCTGAATATCCCTGGTACCTCCTAATGTAAAAAGATGATTGGTTGGTTGCATTTTAGTTCATATCAATTTTTGTAAGTTATTTAATGCCAAATCCAGTTTTTATATATATATATATATATATATATATATATATATATATATATAATTTGGAAACTAACAGTTTGTAGGTAACAATATTCAAACGAGCCTGAGGTCATTTGTGCGTACACAGTTAAATGGCTTCAAGCATTGCTATTTAAACTAGAAATTCTATCCAGCATTCTTCATTTGTTTGCACACAGTTAAATAGTTCGAAGTATAGTGTCACGTGGTCTACCACTGAGAGGAGAGAAATAAGAAATTTCCCCTACCCCTCCATGTTTGAATTAACAGCCCGTCAAAGACTGACCGTTAAAAGAGGAATAAGGAATGTAGGTCAATTCCTCGCGGCCGAAGTAACAAATCCAGGTCAGAATGAAAGCCAAGAGATGTTGTACTCTGTGACCGGGTGGATAAAGAAGGGGGTATAGGGACATATAGTAGCCGAAATGAATCGCCTGATAGGGTGAGGGAAGAAGAAAGAGGCTAAATGATTGGCCAGAACCCTAAAGCGGAAGTAGCACACTTTTCGTCAGCGGAAATAGGGATAAAGAATTTAGTTTTTAGGACAGAGGTCGCCGTGAGAGGACGGGGATCTGATTCCAAACTCCGGGTGAAGAAGCAGAGCCGGGTTTCAGGACAGCAGTTGGCGTGATAAGATGTATTGAAACTGTCGCTGAAATTCCGGGGAAAAGCGGAAAGAATCTTGGACAAGAGGATAGCACATGCCTTCAAGCTAAGTTGTATAAAATCCCGCTAGCCCGTAAAAGAGAAAATATTCTCAGAAGGAACCCGTTGAAAAGCTAAGTACACCGTAAAACCGTTTTCTCCCTCCACCCTTCCTAAGTATTGCAATTATATGTTCTCTCTCTCTCTCTCTCTCTCTCTCTCTCAATTTAAAGAAAGTTAAAAGAAAAGAAAAAAGAAGAAAGAGACATTTATGTTGGAGACTGTTTACTGGGAAACATAGCCAAACCCTATAAATATTTATTTGGACCTTGGCGTATTAAAAACCTTGTTATATTTTAATGTCTCCACGTGTTGAAACTTATTCGTTGTACTGTTTGCCTATCGAGTTGCCTTCTTTTGCATATTCCTTTTCAGCTTCATTCGCCTCAATTTATTCTCGCTAAATGTCCTATTAGCCTTTAAAAATATTATACGGGAAATTGGAATTGTTGACTACGATTAATAATAATATTATATCTAAACCTAGAGGCCCATATCTTCCATTATCCTAGGGGTAGTAAGAGGTAGTGGCCTGGTGGGTGTGTGTGTGTAACGTGAAATTTGGAAACCCCTTGCCAGCGGCGGTGAGTCTTGCTCCAAATTAACCCCACATTACCTGCCAGTTCCCCATGTGCCCGAAGAAGGAATCTTAACTGGAACTTATTATGCGAGGGATCAAGTGCCAGATTTCCCCGACCTCACACGTGCGAAAAATAAACTCCCGTCTTGGGATAAATATTTAATGGCACCGTCACAATAGTAAAGGATTAAAGAGATCTATTTGACCCATAGGTGGAGACCTATCAGGTACTACCATTACAAACTATTTGCTTACAAATTATATATATATATATATGATTTGTTAGCGACGAGCAAGAAATAACCAACTTTATACACAGAAACATTAAACCCACCTACACACTAGTATACTAAATTCAAAATATCAAACCTCATCGTTAAGAATAACACCAACTCCCCCAAATCTCCCCAAACTCAAACTAATATAGTGTATAAATTTACATGTTGATTTCGCGTGTCTCTCGGAAAATAACAGCTGATACCTTCATTGATCATTTAACAATTACAGTCTCTCGTCACCTTACCTAACACCTTTCCGACTTAAGCATCATAAAACAGCATCTAATGATAAAGCACTGACAAATTCAAATCCCTAGACATAACACAGATCCAAATTAACAATACAAAATCATATATAAGTATAGCAATAAAAACCGTTTACAAATTCTCGAAGCAATAACTATAAAAAATAAAAAAACGTACAATAAATAAAATAACATTCACCACAAGTATAAACATATTCGTATAAACGTATTCGATAACTAACCATCCATCCTAACAGAATGAACCAACCCAATCTATAATTTATAAAAAAAAAAAAAAACAACGAAAAAAAACAAACAAAAAAAAAAAACACAAACAAACCCCAAAACAATACTCCAAATAAAAATAAGTCATTCCAATAGATATAAAACTCACTGCTACAAACGATCAAACAAAACCCCCGAAGATGGTCTGTGAAATGGTCGAAAGCACTGGGACTACTATAGGATACTCTCTTTACCAACCTGACCCAGAAGTAAGAAGACTAGTGAGAAGACTTGAACGTCTTCCCTTAAAGATTTAAAAAAAAAGTCCGCAGTATTCAACCAAGACTTTATATATATATATACGAGGTGCATACGATAGGTTTCCAGACTTTTTTCGTATGGGCATTTAAAATTATCGTAGACTCTTGAAAATTCAGTATCTTATTGCTATACATCTTATGAGATGACTGACCAATTTTTATGATTTCAGCTTCAAATGAACAGCTACAGCAGCAAGTGGAATACACTTTACTAAAGCCTGATTGTCACAGCTGGGGAATTTCAAAAATGCAATTTGACACGTTAGAAGAACGATATGCAATAAAATTCTGTTTTAAACTTGGGAAAAAGCCACAGAAACGTATGGAACTCTTCAGACTGCTTTTGGAGCATCTTGCATGAACCGAGCATCAGTTTTTGAGTAGCATGAGAGATTCACGGAAGGCAGGGAGTCTGTGAGGGATGATGAGAGGTGTGGGAGGAGTAAGGAAGTCAATATATCAGAGTTGATTGTCCCAAGAGTTCGGGTTAGGGTTAGGGTTACTATGTTGAGGTTTTAAGGGAGTTCAGGAAGAGATTCCGTCGGAAGAATCCAGCAGGTCAGTGGCATTTCCACGAGGACAATACACCAATCCACAACTCCATCCTTGTCATAGACTATTTGACCGAGATGTAGACTATTTGACCGAGTTCCTCACCGTCCCTATTGTCCAGAAGTTGCTCCCTGTGACTTTTGGTTATTCCCTAAGCTCAGAGGCTGTCCTTATGGGACAATTTAGGAGATGAAAGAGGCTGTGACGAAGGTCATTGACACTCTCACACAAGAGGACTGCCATGGGGCCTGGCAGAATTTGTTGGAACGGTACAACAAGTGCATTGCTGCAGGAGGAGATTACTTCGAAGGGGCCTAGAGTTTCATGTGTGTACTATCAATAAAAGTGCCCATACGAAAAAAAGTCTGGAAACTTATCGTATGCACCTCGTATATATATATATATATATATATATATATATAAACAGGGTTTAGCATTAACAAGGGTTGATATATCATAAACCAAACCAAACCTGTCCGTTCACATTATCTACTTATTGTACATATAAGTAACTTTTGATTCTTGAACAAATGTAAACGGAAAAAATCACAAAAAGACAAGATATTGTTAAAAGGTCATAACTTTAGTTTTCTCCATGAAAAATTTTGAAAGAAATCAGCCTTTTAAAGTCAGGCAAAACAATAAATATTTATCTAGTTAAGTTGGTCAACACTAACTTAAGTTTTGAAAATTTCAAAAAGCTCTTTTTTTGGAGTACAATAAATTCACTTTTGAATTCAACTCTGACAAAAAAAGCCCTTTGTGAATTATCCTAACATATAGATATCGCTTTGGCGCAATATTTATCAAGTTAGTCTCACAGGTTATCAATCGCTTAATTCGTCTTAAGATACAATCCATCTATTTGCCCATCCAACAGGGCCATCAAATGTCACTCGAGATCCTTCCATGAAAATTATTCTAAAAAAAGTATTTCTTTGCCAATTTTTGACACTTTGAAATATTAAATAAGAGGAGGTTGCCTAAGGGTTTTTATGTAGATCTCACTTCACAAAGTATTCTGCACCTTTTGTCCTTCTTGATTCTCTTAATTCCAGCCATTCAAAGATCTGAGCGCTGGTCAAAAGTGGTTGTTTCACCATACCTTGCTTTCGTTAACGTTTATCTCGAGGAAGCGAGTTCTTATAGCCTTTTCTTTTGCTTCGAGTTCTCGGCTTAACTATATTTTCAACAGCCTTCATTATCATTCGACACTCTTTGCAAAGCTACTTTGATCTCTTCAAAGTGGACATTCTCTCCCTCAGTAACTTTCATAAGATTTCAGAAGGCTTAAGCTAAATCCAATTTAATCCGCATAATAACATTCTATTTTAACAGTTCATTGTAAAATTTAATTCCAGTTAGTGGATTCTGCTCGCAGGATCAGAGGATTTAACGTTAAACAACAGAAATTCCAAATTGGACACTAAGAAGCTCCGACATAACTTAGACGTTTTCAGGATATGTTGCTGTTTAATGAAAAGACACTCGTTCATGTTAAAGAAAGGCTGCTTACTTCTACTGTTGTGGCGTGAGCGTCCGTCTCAAATGAATTCAGAAAAGCAACACAACGGAATCTCCTTGCAAGTTCAAAAACTTTTTTACGGCTCTTTTATTTTCTCTTTTGAACATTTCGGGTCATTGACCTTGTGTCAAGCCCAGTCTGGTAGGAGGCAGTGGCAAATACATACAGTAAAGTATGAGCAACTTGTCGTGCCCCGTACAGATGATCTTGTGCCAGACAAGAACTAAGCATAACAATTCGAAAATACTTGAAATAGAAATTTGAATGTTGAGTCAAGCAATAGTGTCGAGGAAAAAAATACACAGGTATTTACTTTGCATTGGATGGCACAAGGTTACAAGAATTAGTATCCAGAGAAGATCAAAGTTGGTTTATACGACAAACTTTCTCACCATTGCGCTACGGTAGATGCTAGCCAGAAATTGCTTGTGACCGAATTTAGCAGTCGAGTTATTTTGGGTTTAAAGCTTTGAAAGAGAGGCAAGGGGACGATTGAAAATCCGCGTGTAACCAAAGACGATATATATATATATATATATATATATATATATAGAGAGAGAGAGAGAGAGAAAGAGAGTGTGGGTAGTAGAGGAGGAAAAAAGCGTTTAGAGAGAGAAAAAAAGAAAACAGAAAGGAAAGATGGCAATGAAATAAAAGCAGACGTCAATAAATAAAGAAGAAAAACACGGAAAGAAAATAAAAACGGAGGAATATTTTCAGTATATCAAAATCCTGACAGTGGTACGCAAGAATGCATGATATTTACAACAAGAAAAATACAATCAATTCACGAACGTAATACATACATATATACATACATATATATATATATATATATATATCTTATACATACATATATACATACATATATATATATATATATATATATATCTAATACATACATATATACATACATACATATGTATAGATACTTAAATGCATTCATAGGTCTGTCAATAAATATGTGGCTTAATAATAAATTGGAATATGACAAAATGAAAAAAAAAAAAACAAAACATTTCAGACCACAAGTGTTTATTTTTCAAAGAAATCTCCTTCCATTTTCATCTTAAGCTTTTCCTTGAATTACATCTTGGTCTTGATTCGTCCTCTAATTTTCCGTTCCTTCAGTTCCTTTTCCAAGCCTCTGAGAACCATTCTAAGTGCTCTGACTACAACTGGTATCACAGTCACCCTAATGTTTCAAAGGTTTTTCAGCTGTTTAACAAGATCTAAGTATTTGTCTATCTTTTTGCATCTTTTGCATCTTTTCTTTCTCACTGCATGGTTCGCTATCCATTCAATGACATGTTCTTTTCTTGCTAATTAACTCTAGGCCAGGACATCTTGCTAGGACTAGGTGTGCGTATGTGTGTGTGTGTGTGTGTGTGTTTGTGTGTGTGAGAGAACAAGAGAGAGAGAGAGAGAGAGAGAGTATTGTTCATCAATAAGTACATCCCTAGCATTCATTTCAAAAACAGTTAATTTTCTTCTAAATCAACCCAGACTAGGATTTTATCCTTTCTCGTGGAATATTTCCCAATATAAACAGATATCATTAGGCGTTATTTATTACTAACATTGAAATTATGTAAACAAAAATATGAATATGTAACTGTTCAAAAATATGTATAAAAATTCATGCAATTTTATTTTTGGTTTGAGAGATTTTGTGAATTCTTTTCTTTTTGGTTTGTAGAGCTTAGTATTAACTAATACCTAATAATAACCGTTTTGAGTGTACAGAGTTTCACCAGGAATAATACAATCCTGGTATCTTTGGTAAAGAAAAAAACATCTACATTTCATTTAAAAAAAATGGTTTGTGTATACTTATGAACGATACTGATTAATGTCTTTAGATTTTTACATGAAATAAATTTTGTAGAAAATGACAGAAAAGAACCCCCATAAAAAAACAACAACAACAAAAAAAAAACAAAAAACAAAAACAAAAAAAAAAGCAAAAAAATCCCCCATCCCAGTAATACATTTGATACTCTCTAATATTTCTCAAAGTTCTTCGCAGACATGTGTATGTCATTACTTAGAGAAATAATCTGCTGAAGTTCCATTGCGAGAAGGCTCCCCTGTCGGGTAATGACGAAAGTGCTGGACTGTGACCTCGAATTAAACGAGTTCGAACTCCAGCCGCGGACCAGTACCGTTGTGAAGTGTATGAAACCCCCTTATCAACTCAGCTGTGTCAACACTATCCTAAATTATATATATCAAAGTAAAAAGTTTCGATCTTAGTCAAGAGTGACCCTAAGGCCCCCTTTTCAATAGCTTCTACACCGAGGTGTAGGAGAGGGCGTTACTCCATTTCCTGGATTACTCGACTTTACCCTTAATCTTTACCTTACAAAGCGACATCAAGTACCGTTTTTTGAGTCTTTGGTATGACTCGACCTGGGATTGAAGCCCGGTCTCCCGCACCATTGGCAAATACCATTAATACTCATTAAGCCAACGGCCCGGTTTATATATAATTTCCGCCATTGGTCATCACCTATTAGCTAATCGGGCCTGCGCACGCGCATATAGTCTCACTATGTTCACCATCCTCGAGACATCAACTAACGAGTTGAAGCTATCCATTCTAGAAGAATTACTGATAACGAAACAAACTGGAATTGTGTATCTAAAAGCAATTTTATACTCTACTGCTTTTTAATAACCCCCCACAGACCATCAGAAGAAAATATTATTGCTCGTACCAACTCTTCTTGCTTACGGTAAATCTTTTGTTTTTATTTTTTGGTGTTTACTTCCTTCCTCCTGGCTGTTTCTTTGGTCACCATCCCACATTTACTTCCTTTAGTACAAACTCGATTGTCACAGATTTAATTTTCTGAAGAGATGTGACCGAAACAAAGCGTCCCTTTTTTTAGAATTAAAAATCGTTTTCAGGATTTTAAATCGTTCTTTATACTACGCACACGTTTTTTAAAGCAACACACACACACACACACACACACACACACACACACACACACACACACACACACATACGCGTATATATATATATACATGGGTGGTTAGTTTATTTTTTATTTAAGTGTATGTGGCATAAAAGTCTGTCAAAGATTAAGTAAAACACAGTTCTACAAATTCAATAGCTCTGTTACTTTTCCCATAAGAAAAAAGTAATAACAGAGCGTTAATACGCCCCGATATGATATCAGCAAGAAGAAAGTTAGTAGCAGATTGCATTGTTTTAAATCTAGATAATATATTTTATGTGTATAAAAGATCGTTGTGAGAATTTGTCACTATGTAGTGGGAAAGTATATTTATGCACTGATATGTAAATTCAATACAGCTGAATGATCAGCCGTAGGGAATGTAATTACTATTTGAAGCATCTTAAAAACGTTAATGAAGTTTTTTGCTCGTTGAAAATTAATGTGTGATGTTGAAATTAAGTACGTACTTGAAGGAACAGATTGTTAGATTTTCTCCCGAGGAGAAATAAAGACGAACATTTTGTGTAACATTCGAGCTGACAAAGAAAAGAAACAGAGGGTACCCCGCAAAAACAATTACCGACGCCGACTACGCCGATGACATAGCGATACTGGCAAATTCACCCAACCAGCATAGTTTGAAACGAGCAGCCGCAGGTATAGGCCTCTATGTCAATGCACACAAAACGGAATATATGTGCTATAATCAAACGGGGGATATCTCCACTGTAGACGGAACCCCTCTTAAACTAGTAGACAAATTCACTTACCTAGGAAGCAGCGTCGCATCAACCGAAAAGGACATCGACACGTGGTTAACGAAAGCATGGACAGCTATCAATAGGCTATCGATTATATGGAAATAAGACCTAACCGATAAAATGAAACGCAGCTTCTTCCAGGCAGCGGTCACATCGATACTGCTATATGGATGCACTACATGGACTCTAACAAAACGGCTGGAGAAGAAGCTAGACGGCAATTACACAAGAATGCTGCGAGCAATCTTGAACAAGTCCTGGCGGCAACACCCTACAAGACACCAACTGTACGGCCACCTGCCTCCTATCACGAAAACTATTCAAGTTAGACGAACCAGACATGGAGAAGCAGGGACGAACTCATAAGTGATGTACTCTTATGGACCCCCACACATGGCCGTGCAAAAGCAGGACGACCAGCACGAACATACATTCAGCAACTATGTGAGGATACAGGATGTTGTCCAGAAGACCTGCCTGAGGCGATGAACGATAGGGAGGAGTGGCGAGAGAGGGTCAGGGATATCCGTGCTACCAGCACGACATGATGATGATGATGATAATATCTACTGAAGGTTTATCAATTCTATTGCTTATTCATGAGATTTAGGTAGGCTCGAAATTAGATAAAAAGTTACTATTTACCAACCCCTCCGCTCGGGCAGGATATGACACAAGGTCAATTTTTAAGCGGAGTTTAACAGGTTTGAATTCAGAGTTTTCCTTCTCCTAGACTAGTTGCCTCACCAAGGCTGAAGAACCTAGTCCGTCCTACTATTTACCCATAGCTGGAGGGAGAATAAGGGGGTTCATACCTTTCCCAAGGGTATTTGCCCGAAAGTGAACGTAATAGCGCGACTGGAGTACGAACTCGCGTACTACGATTCCGCAGTTCATCGCTTTAACCATTACACCACGAGGACACCCTAAATTAGATAAAAAGTTGATTGATTCATCTGATTCTAATTGGTTAAAGTGTATTTTTAACAATCTCGGAGGGAAAAGATCTTTTGAATTATTTTGAGTTTTGATCCATCAAAATTAGCGAGGCAATTCAAATATTATCGAATGCAATCACACAGAAATCAAAGGAAAAGAAAAAAAGAAAAAAGAAAAAAGAAAAGGCGTCCCGGATAAAAGTGCCGATTGGTTAATAGATGAGATAATGGAAATGCAAAATTCACAGCATCGGGATCCTATTTTTATACAGAAATTATAACTTTTTAGCATGGGAATCAATATATATATATATATCAGAATGTTTTTCAATCTTGTGATGGCACCAAAAATTTTGGCAATCATGGTGTTTCCTCCTTAAATTGTACAACATCTATATAAATCTGTTTAGATGATTTAAAAGTTACGGAAAAGATTATATCCAAATATTACATATCGAGGTTATATATACTACGGAAAAGGTTATATCCAAATACTATATATCGAGGTTATATCCAAAAATACTACATTTACCGGCTCATTAGCCTTGTGCATAGAGTGTTCACTAATGACTTGAAAATTGGTACTTGATACCCCCTTGCTTAACACTCAGCATTATAAGGTACGTATCAAGGGTAAAGTGGAGCAATGCAGAGAAAGGAGTAGCACCCTCCCCTACACCTTGGTGTAGTAGCTATTGAAAAGGGAGCCTTCTGGTCGCCCTCGACTAAGGTCGCCAACTTTACTTTTACATCAGGGTCTTCTTAATCATCTGCAAGATTTTGGTTTCCACAGTGGTTCCTGCTGATACTGAGGGACGACTGTATTCTTACATCCCTCTGCACCTTGTGTGTAATAAAATGTGTTAACTTCTTAATAGTTGTCTCTCAAGGAAACGCAGAAAGGAAACGTTAATGGCACGGAGCCATTTTTGCTTTTTTTGAGTGACAGTTTTTTGATAATTCTTAATAATTTGACTGGATAATTCTTAATAATTTGACTGGATAATTCTTAATAATTTGACTGGATAATTTAACCATGACATGATTGTACAGGATGTATCTGTCCCCAACCAGCAACGTATAGGGCTGCTCGTACGGTGTAATGGTTACCAAGTTAGGCCAGCAGGTATTTGTTAGTGAGTTCAGTTCTCACTGAGAGCCCTGTACAATTGGCATTTTATTAAGCTAAGCTTAGTAGATGATAATCACGTATACAAATCTTTTCTTGAAGCAATTAACTAAAAATCTGACGTCCTCGCTAATGGAGCCGCAATCATTGCCCCAGATGTCAGCGGCTTATATGAAAATGCTTTTTTCATGTAAATTAAATTACCACGACCGGAAAATCTGGCAAACACTTGTGCGTGACATACGGAAACACTGGAAATCTATTTCAACCTTATTAGATCTCATTGGCAATGTATACCGTGATTTTCCCCACTGGTGATCGAACCAGACCACAGAATGAAGAGCCGATAATCTACCACTGAGCCAACGGTTCACATCACACTGGACTGATCCCGAATTAACTAGTCATGGCAATTGCGGAGCCAATTAACCTGAATGTGTCTTGTAAGTTAGATCCGTACTTTTTGTAGAGGACACGGTCACCTCCAGGGTCATGTCAGATTATGAATACGCATTCTTGAAATTATTATAATCTCAAGGGCAAGGAAATAGATGTACCTTTTCTTTTTTTGTCGGATTTTCTGGTCATGGTAATTCAATTTGCAATATAATTTCTCTATTTGAAAAAGAAAATGCACATCTGTATTTTTTTTTCGTTCGTTAAAATTGCTTTGATCGTTATTTAAGTTGGCACTTTTAGGCACGGTTTCTTGTTTTCTGTTGTCCCAGGTGTACATTAGTCTTGATTGTTACGTGAAAGTAATCAAATAACGTGTTTGTTTTGCAAAACGTTCCCTGCTTTCTACCCCTTTTCTCAAGTGTGAAAAAAAAAGATGAAATATAAAATTTTATGGATGTATTCATCTTGTTAATGAGTGAGTTTTGTAGACCTTAACTCACACAAAATATAATGAAATAAAAATTATCGTATAAACCGTGTGGCTAAATCTCACATTTTATTAGTCTTTCGATCAACAGCTAATTTCAGTGTTATAAACTCGTAACTGTGACAGTTAAGAGTATATGTTTTTACTATGAAAAAAAAACAACAAAAAAACAAACAAACACCAAAACAATCGGTTTTCATCAGTTTCTTCTGGATCAGCAGCTGAAAAGTCTTACTTCCTCTCAAGAGTGAAAGTTTGGGCAAGGTTTTATGTACATGCTGGAAATCTCTCCTCCCTAATCCAAATCTTCAAACAAAGAGGGAGGATCAATAGATTTGGTCTGGTTTGGTTTTATGGCACATCAACCATTGTAAGTTATTTAATGCCAAATCCATTTTTATACATATGAACAGTTCTATTTCAAACAATTCAGTTTAGCATAAGGAGACGGTTTCAATGTCAAAGAGCAGTTCTATTTCAAACTATTCAGTTTAGAGTAAGTATAGTTTTTTGTTTACACAGTTCAAAAACAGTTCTATTTCGAGCAATTCAGTTCAGCATAAGTACGCATATTCAATGTCAAAAACAGTTCTATTTCAAACAATTCAGTTTAGCATTACTCAGTTTAGTTCTATTTGACCAATAGATAGGACACTATCAAGTACTACCACTCTGGACCGGAGTGGACCCAGGAGCGATAGCAATGGAGGATACTCCGCATTCACCAAAGCTCCACCATGAGATTGCTTAGTGTCATATCCAAGACACTTGTGGGGATGTTCTTACCCCTCTGCAGAGATGCAAACGGTGTATTCTGCAGCCCAGCCTAATGGGCCATCAGTCATTTTAAAATGTAAAAACAGTTCTATTTCAAACCATTCAATTTAACATAGGTACACTAAATGTCAAAACAGTTCTATTTCAAGCGATTCAGTTTAACATTAGTACACAGTTCAAATAGCAAAAACAGTTCTATTTCAAACAACTCAGTTTAGCATAAGTACATAGTTTAAATGCTACATTCTGCATTTCACAAAGCTCCAGCATTACTGGAACCTCACCATCAGATTTTTTAGTGTCATATCCAAGACACTCGTTGGGGGCGTTCTTACCCATATGCAGAGGTGCTGTCTGTGTATTCTATCGCCCCAGCTGACTGGACAAGAGGATCAATAGAGTTTGATACAAGTGTCTAAGAAGACTTGACAGAACGTGGTTAAAGACTTAGTTGGACTGCTTTAGTGAATCTGGTTCTGAGGCTTTCTTCAAGGTTTACATTTTCTCCAAAGCTTTCCTCATGTCTGGGTATGGAAGCAAAGCAGCAGAGGTTTGAATTCAGTTTTCGTTCTCTTAAATTGGTTGCCAACAAGGCTAGAAAGTACAGACTACTAAGCTATTAGTTAACACAGTTGGACTGGAGAAGAAAGAGATGTATGCCCCAGTAAAAAGGGAACACAAACTGCTTTAGTTGTAATTTGAACTCAGATCGCCGATTTCATTATCCGTAAAACGAACAGATTGGTTACTCGAATGGTTTTCATCAATTTGTAATTATCTAACTAATTTTCATTTGCCTTGAGTGTTACTGAATTTCGCTCAGAGGTTTAACAAGTAAATAATTTGAGGTAATATGAACTTTCACCCTTAGGAAAAATAACTGTATTTTTCTATAGGTACGCAAATCTATAGATAATACTTCTTTGTTTGTTTGTTTGTATGATAGCATATCAACCTTTGTATGTTATTTAATGTCAAATCCATTTTTATAAAGCGAAACAGTTCTATTTCAAACAATTCAGTATAGCATAAGTACACAATTGTGAAAACATTTCTATTTCAAGCTATACAGTTTAGTCAAACAGCTCTAATTCAAACAATTCAGTTCAGTATAAGTATAGTTTTTGTTTACACACAGTTAAATGTCAAAACAGTTCTATATCAAACAATTCAGATTAGCGTAAGTACAGTTTCAATGTCAAAAACAATTCTATTTCAAACAATTAAGTTTAGTATAACTACAGTTTTTTTTGTTACATACAGTTGAATGTAAAAACAATTCTATTTCAAACAATTCAGTTTAGCATAAGTAGACAGTTTAAATGTCAAACTCCGCATTCCACAAAGCTCCAGCATTACTGGAACCTTACCATCAGATTGGTTAGTGTCATACCAGGACACTCGTTGGGGAAGTCTTACCCCTCTGCAGAGGTACAGTCGGTGTATTCTGCCGTCCCTGTGGACTTGGCAATCTATAGATGAGTTGTAGAACTCTTTAGCATCAGTAAACGAGAGAATTCTTTGAAAAGATCAATTCTCACTAGCAGAAAACTATGAGTCAATAATCGTACCTATGATAATATCAGAGTGGAAAATGCATCCTCATCGAAATTGTTGAACTGAGCGAGTTAGTGCACCGTTGTGTTGAGCAGCAACAACTGACTAGCTAAGTATAACGGTATTTATCGCGTGCCCCACCGCACGGGCAAGTGCAGCACTAGGCTTTTTCAAGGTAGGTTCAGGCGCAGGGACCGTAGCTCAGACATTCCCAGTGGCTCCAAAATACCTAAAGCCCCGTCGGCATTCCTCTAAAAAGGGGCGCTTCAGGCGCTAGGCAATAAACCTAGTGTTAGTGTTCAGGGGATGACCCCCTAATTTCAAGGAGTATGTCAGTCTCAGCTGCAAGATGCGAAGGCTGTGCCTGCCCGGCAGCCACATCAGGTTGCCTCGATCGAGTAACCGCCCCCAGATAAACAATACAACCGACTAGATCCATGCCGTTATACCACGGCCGGCCTAAGTGTGTCCTATCTACTGAACTAGGTATGTATAACGATATTTGTCGCACGCCCCACCACTTTTTTAAGGTGGGTTTGGGCGTAGGGCCGTCGCTCAGACACGCCCGGTATTCCTAAAAATACCACGAGCCATGTTGCCATTCCCCTAAAAAAGGGCGTCTAAGGCGCCAGGCGATAAACCTAACCTCTCCGAGCATGAAAGGACAGCTCCCTGTGGCTCGAGGAATGTCAGTCTTGCCCGCGTGACGTGAATGCTAAGCATCCCCGGCATCCGCGCCCGGCAGCCACAGCTGATTACCGTATCCAGAGACGTGACACACCCGACCAGAACCGCGCCGCTGATACCACGACCGGCCGATGTGTGCCCCATTTACTGGACTAGGTAAGTATAACTGAATTTACACTTAAAGCAATTGGTATTCATAGCACTCAGGAATATTCCAGTCTTGCATCTGGTTAATCTCATTCATTGAGTCCTAATTGGTTACTGGTCTCAGTGTGGATAGGTTGCTAGATAAATATCCGCCATTTTGCATTATGCTCCTCGTGATGTCGGGATCATATTGAATTACAGTTTGCTCCCTTGTCTTCCAACTAGATTTTAGTTGGAATCCCATTGTGACAGTGAGTATCATATTGCTTCTACAGTATCAAGGTGATAACTTCTACAGAAATCCTAAACTATTTCTTTATTTTCTTTCAGAATTCTCATAATACCATTGTAACAAACTGTTACGTATTTGTACTTCATAAAATGGTAGAACTGTCGAAGTATGGCTTAAACATCATCAATTTTGGTTGTCGATTAGTTTATTTGGAAATTTCGTTTGGGAGAGAAGAACAAGCTTCAACACGAGAGATAAAATTTCCTTCTTTAGTTAAATCGTCAGAGCCTCTCCAAACAACTGAACCTTCGACTTGCCACTGTCCTTTTTGACTGTAGACCACTTCTCTTCATCTTTGAATCCTGATGACTGAATATCGAATCTACTTGACTGATAAATCGACGTAGCGCTCATTGTTAAAAAGACTTCATTGCATTTATACTTAATATGACTTGATCACGTTTTGCATTCATTGAACTATTTCTTATAATTATTCAGTATGAAGAGCACAATGAATTAATATGGCTATATGAGTCTTCTCAATCTAAATAATGAACGCTAAAAAATATATACATTTACCAATCCCTCCACGCGGACAGTAGATAACACAAGGTAAATTTCTTAGCGGAGCTTCACAGGTTTGAATTCAAAGTTTTTTTTTTACTCCTAGACTGGTTGTCCAACCAAGGCTAAAGAACCCAGAAGAAATACATATCTATATGCCACATTTTACGAGAATTGATTTCGAGTTTAATGCTTTCATCCCATTAGCATTGTACCTATTAGGGTCTTTGGTGAGGCAACTAGTCTAGGAGAAGGAAAACTCTGAATTCAAACCTGTTAAACTTCGCTTAAAAATTGACCTTGTGTCATATCTTACCCGAGCGGAGGGGTTGGTAAATATGGTTAGGGTCCAATCTATGGGTCAAATAGAACTGTTTAATCATTTATTATACTTGAAATCATTTAACTGAGTGAAAACAAATGATTGATATTAAATTGAATTAGTGTTAGATAGCAATACTCGAAACCATTGAACTTTGTGTAAACAAATGAGGTCTGACTCTTTTAAAAATATTTCCTATAAACTATTCATTTCCAAATTATATATATATATATATATATATATGTATATATGAAGGAATTGGCATTAAATAACCTCCAAGTTTATGCCATAAAACTCGACTAACAAACTAACCATCACGCTAGAATGTATCAAACGTATTTTTAATTAAATAGGTGTTAATAAAGAACCTCTCAAGTGCTGGTCAATGTTTTTTTCATTTACAAATTACATATATTTGTAAATTGGCATTAAATAACCCACAAAGGTTGATATGCAATAAAACTCAACAAACTAACAAACCAACCATCACACTGAGATGTATCAAAAACATTTATATTATATTCTTTTACATAAAGAACCTCCCCAGAGCTGTTCTATGTTTTTTTAATGATCTAAACATATCTTCCCGTGTTCAGTGATCATCTGAAAACTTTCAGGTGGTATTGGTGTTGTTTAGATTCTCTTTCACCTTGTATTTTAAAGAATCATAATTTTAAAGTCCCGCTGTCAAATTTGTAGATGAAATCGCCGGCTCAGGGGAGAGTCGTGAGTCAGGGACATACTCTAATTAGCCCCCTTAACCAACCATCTATCCTTCTTTCGTTCTTTCAATTTGGTTTTATGGCACAGCAACCATTTTTAAGTGCCAAATTCATTTTTATACATATAAACAGTACCATTTCAAACTAGTCTGTTTAGCATAAGTACACTATTTAGTTCTATTTAACCCATAGATAGGGGCCTATCAGGTGCCACCACTCCAGGCCAGAGTGAACATAGGAGTGATGGCAATGAAGAGGTATTCCGCATTCCCTAAAGGTTCAGCAATACTGAAGCTTCACCATCAGATTGTTTTGTGTCATATATCAGGACACTCGTTGCCGGCGGGTTGGGGGGGGTCATACTCCTCCGCCGAGGTGAAGTCGGTGTATTCTACAGCCTCAGCCGACTGGGCAAATGTTATAGGTGAGCGATTTCGGGAAAGTAGGTAAACAGAGGCAATACCTCCGTAATCCACCAGCTCCGTGGTAGGGCCAGGTACCACGATCGTAATCGTTTACGAGTTAGCCTCGTAGACCGTTGTTAGTCTGTTCGATTGTCACTGGGTACCCTATAATTTTAATCTCGTGCCAAACCAAGCTAAACTTAGTAAATGACAAACTCATTGTTGGGCTACATTTATAGGGCAATTGGTTAGGATCGAACCAATTCGCGTCGTTTTGTGAGGCTAGTCCTCCAAGGTTTATTCTATAATTGAAAGTCACCGAGGACAAAGCTGACTATTTTTTATGCATTTCTCCATGATTTTACCCCCTTTTTGCAATCAACTTTGGATAATTTTTTCAGTTTTCGCATTAACATATATTGACCACATAATCTTATTGTTTGCTTTGGTTTTATAGCATACCAACCATAGTTGGTTATTTAAAGCCAAATTCTGTTTTTACATAAATGTATGATTTGAAAACATATTTTGTAGATAAACACAGTTTAAAGTTCTTTTTTTTCATATAGGGTTTTCGGACTATTGTCTTCATCTTTATTATTATTTCCACAACATTTCGGCCGATATGTCCTCCGGCCTCTTTCAGGTGCTTGTCGAACTTGGTAACCTACACGGAACTTCGAACTACGTCCTTTAATGAATCCACGGGGGTCACCTGTTCTGATTCCGTTAGCCATAACCGGGTACAAGTGTTAAGTATTCCTGTATTGTTACTCGCCTGCAGTCAGGATTGAACGTGCAACCGCCAAATGATTGTCTCCTTAGAAGCACAGGGAAGCAACACCTATAATCGTTACGCTATGTGTCCTGCTTCATCAAACTTCGTCTCAGAAATTTAGACAGAGAATCAAAGTTCTTTAACTAACAATTCAATTTAGTACGCATCAACAAAATTAAATGGTCCAAAGTATTGAAATGTATCAGTTCAACATTAGTCATTTGTTTACACATTTCTCACAATTCAATTTAGCATAAGTCATTTGTATGCACTCAGTTAAAATGTCAAACAGTTTTATTTGACCCACAGAGAGGATTCTATCATATTTACCCAACCCCTCCGCGTGGGAAGGATATGACAAGGTAACTACTTTGTGACAGCTGATATTATAATCAACCTATGATTTAGTTTGATTTGATTTGGTTTTATGGCATATCCTATTTACCAACCCCCTCCGCTCGGGCAGGATATGATACAAGGTCAATTTTTAAGCGGAGTTTAACAGGTTTGAATTCAGAGTTTTCCTTCCCCTAGACTAGTAACCTCACCAAGGCTGAAGAACTCAGTCTGCCCTACTATTTACCCATAGCTGGAGGGAGAATAATTGGATTCATCCCTTTCCTAAGGCTATTAGTGCGATGTGAAATATAATCAATCTCGTCCAGGATTTGAACTCGTGTCGCCGTGTCCATTTCCTACGACGATAACTATTACACCACAGGTACCTCCCTGGTCCAACCCCACCGCTCGAACAGGATATGACACAAGGTCAATTTTTTTAAAGCGGAGTTTAACAGGTTTGAATTCAGAGTTTTCCTTCTTCGAGATTAGTTACCTCACCAAGGCTGAAGAACTCAGTCTTCCCTACTATTTACCCACAGCTGACGGGAGAATAATTGGATTCATCCCTTTTCCAAGGGTATTAGGGCTATGTGAAATATAATCAATCTCGTCCAGGATTTGAACTCGTGTCGCCGTGTCCATTTCCTACGACGATAACTATTACACCACAGGTACCTCCCTGGTCCAACCCCACCGCTCGAACAGGATATGATACAAGGTCAATTTTTTTAAAGCGGAGTTTAACAGGTTTGAATTCAGAGTTTTCCTTCTCCGAGATTAGTTACCTCACCAAGGCTGAAGAACCCAGTCTTCCCTACTATTTACCCACAGCTGACGGGAGAATAATTGGATTCATCCCTTTTCCAAGGGTATTAGGGCTATGTGAAATATAATCAATCTCGTCCAGGATTTGAACTCGTGTCGCCGTGTCCATTTCCTACGACGATAACAATTACACCACAGGCACCTATCAGGTGCTACTACTCAGGGCCAGAGTAGACCTAGGAGCGATGAGAATGAAAGGGTACTCCGTATTTCCTAAAGCCCCTGTATTACTGGAGTAGCACTATCAAATTGTTTAATGTCATATGCAGGACACTCGTTGGTGGGATCTTACTCTTTTGTAGAGATGCAGACGGTGTACTCTCCAGCCGACTGGGATTATTAAGTTTTAGTGGTCTGTTTAAAAGAACTAGAGAAGAAATTTCATGTCTGGTTTTATTTCTCATTCTCATTTCATTCTAAACCCAAACAAAGTGGAAACTTACAAGTACAACAACAAAAGCCCGTGTTGTATTTCAGCATCTCTGCATCTTACATGGCGATCCACCCACCTTTTTATTTCATTAAAATTGGTGTTACATGAAACATGTTCCGTTTTATATATATATATATATATATATATATATATATATATATATATATATATATATATATTGTTCAAGTGAACGCAATGCTTGCTTATTAGAACGATGTTAAGCCAGCATTTGTTTACACCAGCGGGTATTGTATCCACTTGATATCAGATCACCATCATCATCTCCAGGGCGTGCCAGCAGTATGACTTCCTTTGAATTTTTCTCACCATCCTCTCTATCAGCCACTGCACTTGGTAAGTATTCTCGACGGCACGCAGCGTCCGCACAGAGCCGATGAATGTAAGCTTTCTCTGGTCAGCCAACACTAGTGTATCCTTTTGTAGTTTGTCTATACTTCTCCAACAGTGGGCAGCATGTTTTGTTCGCCTTACTTGGATGATTTTTGAGATGATTTTTTTTTTGTATGCGGCCGTACAAATGTTGTTATATAGGGTGTTGCTTACAGCATCTTTTTTATTGCCATCTTGCTTTTTCTCTCAGCGTTTTGTTAGAGTCCAAGTTGTGCAGCCATACAATAGTACTAACACGACTACAGCTTGGAAAAAATCCCGTTTTCAGTTTGAACTAAAAGAGTGTGTTTATGCACGGATCACTTGCAATTTGTCTTCGAACTCTGACGAGGAAAGTTTTGAAATATTGAAATTTGTGGGATCTTAGCAAAAAAATGTTTCTTTTGATATATAAAGATGAAATCTCATCTTAATATATCATGGTATGGACCCAAGGCTTATTCCCTGTATATTAATATGGATGGTACGGGTGGCGTAATGGTTAACAAGCTGGACTATAAAATATTCACGTGTGAGTTCGTGTCTCACTAGGCGTCCTATTCATATTGTCTTGAGCTACATCTAAGCAAAAAGCAATTACCTATCATATCACATGCCCCCCCCCCTGCATAGGTTTTCAGCAAAATAATTTACAGCTCTTAGACTAAAGGGAGTTGTTTACCAGAATTTTCCAAAATTGTGTAAAGTGAAACCGGTGTATTGAACAGAGCTCATTATTATTAAATAGATTTTACGGCTTTTTCATATAAGTATGATATATACATCATATTTACAAAACTACCAAATGTTACTGACGTCTTCATTTTTCACCATCAATAAATTCCTTCTTTTATCAATCGACAAATGTTTTTTCTTTTTAATTTTTTTAATAGAAAAGTTTAAACATAGCCTATATTTGATTTTGGTTTGGTTTGGTTTGGTTGTATGACATATCAACCATTGTAGGTTATTCAATGCCAAATCAATTGTTATATATATAAAAAGTCTATTTTAAATAATTCAGTTTAACATAAATACACAGTTTAGTTATATTTAACACATAGATAAGACCTACCTAGGATGCTTTCACTATGGGCCAGAGTGGACCTGGGAGCGATGGCAATAAAGGCGTACTCCGCATTTCCCAAAGCTCCAGCATTAGTCGAACCTCACCATCAGATTGTTTTAATGTCATATCAGGAGACTCGTTGGGAGAGTCTTAACCCTCTGCAGAGAAGCAGTCAGTGTACTCTGCTGTCCCAGCCGACTGGGCCACCTATATTTTAACATTTAGCCTATGGAACATTGAACATTGTTGGTTTGATAAGCTTTTCAAAGGTTATACGCAGGGTGAGGAACCTTGTCTATTTCCCTCAACCAACATATGTACAAGTGCAAATGTTTCCATGAAAACTGTCTTCTCAAAATCAATCAAATTCCAGCATATTAAAAGTTAAGAGAAAGAGTCCGAGGCAGGTTTCTTGATTTGAAAAAGCTACTGAGAATATTAAAAGTCATATGTGCAACGCAACAAAATTGAAAGGGTCCTTAGAATGAAGTCTAATCAAATAAATCCAAGACGTTCCTCGGGGAGATTTCGTCCTCCAGCGGAGTCAAGTGGGGCTGTAGAATACACCAACTGAATCTATGCAGAGAGTAACCCCGCCATCCGAACGAGTGTCCTGGATATGATACTAAGTTAACTAATGATGAGGGTTCAGTCCTGGCGTTTTGGTGAATTTGGGGTACCCCTTCATCGCTATTACTCCCAGGCTCACACTGACTCGGAGTGGTAGTACCTGTTAGGGTCCTATCTATAGGTCAAATTTGACCATTTAACTGTGTGCAAACAAATAACTAATGTTTAATTGAATTTTGATATTAAATAGCAATACTTAAACCATTCAACTGTGTGCAAAGAAATGATTGATATTGAATAGAATTATACGTGTTTGATAAGAATACTTGAAACCACTTAACTGTGAGCAAAGAAATGAGATTTGACTCGTTTAAAAATGTTACCAACAAACTATGTTAACAAATCATATATTTGATATATGTATAAAGAGTACTTGGAATTAAATAACCTACAAGCATTGATATAACATAAAAACCAACCAACCAACCAACCAATTTCGTCCTCATTTTCCACGTCAGAATCATCATATATATTGCCAGCGTCCTGTCAGATATACCTTTGTTGCTCGCCGTATGTTATGATTTATACTAAAGTGGGCGAGTTGTATTGCGGAGAAATCTTGCTGCCGTTTGATCCTGGAGATGTTGATAGTCGTTTTTGACAAAAAAAAAAAAAAGAAAAATACGGATTTAAGTTTTATATTTCCACTTTATTTCTTGTTGTTTTTATTTCAGGGTGGCTCTTATAATATGGGTGTATCGTCAAGCCGTCACTTTGAAATTCATAATAGTCTGTCCCCACCCTAGCTGTATCTAAATCCCAAACCTAAAAAAAAAACCCCAACTACTTCGCTTGGCATCTGATGCTCAACTTAGCTGACAACCAACTGACAGATAATCTAACTTTTTTCATTGTTTCTATTATGTCACATTATCGACCAACTATCTCTCAGTTTTACATAAAACCTTATCTCACTTTTGATTCTCACACTATAATATCACCTCATCAACCCCACAACTGTCAATCACAGCTTCTGCTTCTGTTATTGACCCTCAAAGAACTGTACTCAGAAACATAGACCAAGCTATAACGTAACAAACTTTCAACAAGACAAGTGAGAAATAGTAAATATCTTAGTAATTTTATGGTTTGACTTTATCTTCTTTCTACTATATTACTGTAGCGACATTTACAGTTTTTAGTGCGGACATTTATAAGGTTTACAACAGAAATATTAATGTGTTAGACATTAATCATAAATATTATACCATGCTAATTCCAGGATATACAAAATGTATATACTTTTTTTTCGATTAATCTTGCGAGACTGTAGACATTGTCAGAGGGAAGGGCAAGATGCTATGCAATTTGGCATTAGTGTCACCACAGAGGTTATCAAAACGAGGCTGAACACAACGTTGGACTGCCTTAGGGACTTCACCTCCTGGTTTTGACACTTCTTCAGGGCATTTTACTCTGGTAAACGGTGGAGTGGGGAGTGAATTCAGAGTTTTTCTTTCTCTAGGCCGGCTGCTGTTTTCAAGGCGATATGAGTTCCTTATTTGACTGAAGAAGAAACTTAATTCCTTGTTTTGTTTAGTCTATACTACTATTTACCCATAGCTGAAGCGGAGGGAGAGAAGAGATGGATTCAAACCTTTCTGAAAGCCATTGGCGTGAAGTGAATGGACTCGTTCAAGATTTGAACTTGGCTCGTCGAGTCCATTTTCAACGACAATAGGTATTACGCCACGCGCGCCTGCGTATGCTACGATTCCAAGATCTGAAAAATTCCAAGATGTGGCCGATCCCAAGAATTTCAGGTAAGAGTTTGAGTGTCTGTATATGACATATTTCATTGCAAAATTCTTAACGAATTCGTTATG
Source organism: Sepioteuthis lessoniana (assembly GCA_963585895.1). Taxonomy (NCBI): domain Eukaryota; kingdom Metazoa; phylum Mollusca; class Cephalopoda; order Myopsida; family Loliginidae; genus Sepioteuthis; species Sepioteuthis lessoniana. The sequence continues at coordinate 97,552,897 of OY757908.1, forward strand.
AAGACCGTTATTCATTTAGAGAATTAGGTCCTTGCCAAGTGCAACGCGACTCACTTCTCAGATCCATAACAAAACGTAGGTTTTGCTTGATGGCATACCAACCTTTGTAGGTTATTTAATGCCAAAGGCATTCTCCTCAACAGAACAGCAGTAGTACTATTCAACCCATAGTTGGGAGGATAATGGGCTTCATACCTTTCCCAAGGGTATTTGTTTGAAAGTGAACGTAATAGCGTGACTAGAGTTCGAACTCGCTTACTACGGTTCCGTCGCCCAACGCTTTAACCATTACACCACGAGGACACCCCCATCAAAACATAGAAACTGCAACGAGTTTTAAAGGTATTGCATGACGTACAGTTACGATAAAAATGAATGTTGTGCTAATTATTCTTTAAAGTAAAATGTTAGGATGCAAATACATAATTTATCGTTGAACTTAAACAGGAATGAATTGTATTGGCTTAATATATTTTTCTTAGAATCAGAAATAATCGTTAAACACACGTATCTCATTAACATCATTTCCTAATGACAATTTCAGATGTTTGAACATAGTTTTTTTTTCAGCTTTTATTCTGATCTATCTATCTATCTATCTATCTATCTATCTTTGAGGAAAGTAATCTTACCTAGTTTTCTAATCAACTGTTTCTTTCCACTTACGTAATAAACAGAGGTACTCAGTGTTGCCTGGGTACGAAATATATAGCTGAACTTTATTTTTGATTTTTCGTTTTTTTTAATTTTTGTTTTCTTATTAAACTTAAAATTAAAGTTATCGCAATTTTCTATGAACATTTTGTATATAATTATATGTACTGTATAAAAAAATCCGTACATCTGAATTCTTTTTAGGCTGCTATGATGTGCAAAACTTTTGAGATTGGGTTTACAGTAAAAAGAAATAATCTTTTTTGACAGTATATTCTGAATATATGAAAATATGCTGTTTTTTTGTTTTTAATCTTTTACCAAGTTATGTGTTCATATTTGATGGTAAATGAAGGCCATATGCGTCGTAGCCTCGATTCTTATCTTTACCGTCAGAGGGGATTAAAGTTATCCTAAATAGGAGAGAGTTCATCTGGTTCCCTGTTTGCATGGATGCTCTTCAACCCTCTTTAAAAAAGAAATATTCATTGGAAAAATGTACCTGGATTAAAAAGTCTGTATTACAGATTTGGGCCTAGAATTGTCTCAATAGAAGCCAGACCGCCGGGGTTGTCTTTGTTCACATATTTATTCTGGGATGGATCTGTTAACGAGGGTAAAAATATCTTGAAAAATGGCAAACAAAAGAGACATACAAACTTTGACGCTTACTATATAGATTTAATCTTCTTTATCGCTTTGATCTATTTTATCAATTATTTTCTCATTTGTTTGTACATCTCTTGGATCGCCCATGAATAGCGAGTTCTTAATTTAAAAATCATTTCATCTAGAAGCAAAAATGCCAGAGTTTTATTAGACAGTCAAAATGGATATCATTAGGTATTATTCCTAAACGTTACAGCTTGCCACTCTATCCAACAGTGACACTGTTGACCTAAAGGGGTTAAAGTCGACAATTTGGAAGTAGGCGAAGAGAGAGTCGAAACTGAGGATTTTAAAAAGTATATATGATGCATAAAAGGACGGGCTGTATCTTTTAAGTGTCAAAATAAGAAAATACAACTAAATGAATATAATTATAATTTAGGAGGTGCCCGTGGTGTAATGGTTATCGTCGTAGGAAATGGACACGACGACACGAGTTCAAATCCTGGACGAGACCGATTCCATTTCACATAGCACTAATACCCTTGGGAAAGGTATGAATCCAATTATTCTCCCTCCAGCTATGGATAAATAGTAGGGCAGACTGGTTTCTTTAGCCTTGGTGAGGCTACTAGTCTAGGAGAAGGAAAACTCTGAATTCAAACCTGTTAAACTCCGCTTAAAAATTGACCTTGTGTCATATCCTGCCCGAGCGGAGGGGTTGGGTAAATAAATAAGAATAAATATAATTATGAGCACATCTGAAAGCTGTGTTTTAAAAAGATGAATAATATGAAGAAATGATATTCAGAGAAGATAAAGCTGTTAAGCAAACAACTTATTTACTGTTTCACAGATAAGATAGGGTATCTGAGTGATATTAGACAAAAACAGAGGTGGGTTGTCAATATAAATCTAGAAGTAGGCGAAGTGAGAGTCGAAACTGAGAATTCTAAAAAGTATACATAAAGCATAAAAGTAATATTGGACGAAAAAGGTGGAGGACCTTTCTGAATCATCTGGATGAAGCTTCATCCTGATGATTCAGAAAAGTGAAACCTAGGTAGATTTCATCTGACCCATATATATATAGGTATCATTTGATCCAGTTAAACCGGAGTTGGGAGTAATTCCATCAGGAAAAAAAAAAAAAAAAAAAGCATTCAACATTAAAATTTTCCTGGTAAAGAGTTCAATGTACCTGACATTACAGAGTAATAATTTCTTTAAGAACCCCCCCCCCAAAAAAAAACCCGGTCACATTAGGATTATAAATTTATTTCCATCCTGTTATGGGTTTTTGATAAAATCAAAAAACACGAAAAAAATTAACAGGACTTCAGATCTTATGGATAAGATAATTCAGAATAGACACAGGAAAGAAGGGTGAGAGGGGATAGAAGAGGGGTGAAGAGTTTTCTCCTCATTTAGCTCACTTCCGTTTTTTTTTAAGTTTTATTGCTGGTTGGAATTATAGTAAATTAATTTTTTTAATTTTTATTTTTTAAATTATATATGTATCTATATACAAAAAGAAAAACTAGACTTCAGTCAATTTATGAAATAATTCTAAAGTTTATATATGTCTGTGATAAAATAAACTTATGCAAATTCCTTATCTCTGCTGCTATCTTTCAAGACAGAGGTTCTCCTTATCAAAGATATTCGGAAATTCTTTGTCTGTAAGTCTGACTCAAAGTTTGGGATCGGGAGGCTTTCTTAAGCTACGTGGAGTACAGTCACAACTTGAAGCGACTTTCTAGATATCAAAATTTCCTGCTGAAAGTGAAGAAGGCCTCAAACTAGCGAGGGCTGACTCAGTGTAGTTTTTGTTAATTTGCTTATTCTAGATTAGCAATCCGTTCAAAATGACATTATTTTCATTTTCTGCAAAAAGTCAGCATCTTTCGCTATCTAGAGAATTGGTTAACCTCTCCCAAGTGATCAGAGAGTTAGTTAACTCTTAACTCCATCTTACTCTAATCTATATCTTTTACCCTTACTCACCATGGTAATATCTCAGGGTCCCTGTATCCTCCTACTTTCTCCTTTTCTCATCTGGCTTTCTTCTTTCTGATCGTTCCAACTGTCTTTATAACAAATGGAATTTAAAAAATGGATTGGCGTAAAGGAGGTCATCAAAAATTCGTTGATCATTGGGTACTTATATGAATATTTGCTCTACCAAGTATCGAACCCTTTCTTCATTTACTTAGTCCTCTGTCAGAGTTTTTTTTTTTCTTTTGGCTGGACATTACGATGTTCTTGGATTTTTTTCCAGACATTACATATGTTTTTAGACTTTTATTTTTTGTAGAATTCTTTCCCAAATACCAATTTGTATATTTGTTTATTCACAAGTTGAATCATTTGTTTTTTTTTTCCGCTCTGCCAGAGTTAAAGAGATAAACCTAAAATAGCAATACATTATATATATATATATATATATATATATATATATATATATATATATATATATATATATATATATATATATATTAAATCATCAAATAGAGGAATAATATGTTATAGATAGAATTAGTATGATCAGGAAGTTCGGCAAGCATTGCATGCGACATACGGAACCACTGGTCAGCTGTTTCGACCCTATTAAGTCTCATCAGGAGTGAATACCGTCATCTCCCCACACTTTCTGATGATAGTAATTCAACATATATATATATATATATATATATAGTATTTAGTGATTTTATTTCTCTTAAAAGTTAATTATCGAACTTAACATGAAAATGAAATAAATTAAACAAATAAATAAAAAAGTTAAGTTACCGTAATTATAACTGACGAAATTTGAAAATAAAATAGATAGGTAAAAAAACGGAAATTCAATAAAACGAGGAGGTAACTCCTTAATCTCTTCCCCCTCCCACTCCACCTCACGTGTCTAGTCAGTTTTATTTATCCATTGGATCTGAAGAAGTCCTGTTATATTTTTCTTCGTGTTTTTGGTTTACACCAGAAAGTGAAAAACAGGATGGAAATAAATTTATAATCCTAAATTAACCGGTCTTTGGTTTTTTCTTAAAGAAAAAAAAAAAAAAGAAGATATATATATATATACTCAATATAGAAATTAAACAAAAGACATCAGATTGTTTAGAAAATAATGCTTGATGCTATAACACATTTAAACGTAAAACCAAACATAATCTTTAAAATAATGTTTTAGATATATTATCACCCATAAAAACGTACACCCTCAATTTTCTTCTGAAATCAAAGATACTAGGATTTGACTATTTCTAGTGGGACGTTATATTTGCATAACCAATATTGCAATTTATAATCAAATTATAAAGAATTTTCACGATAACCACAAATGGAATTGCTCAAATATAAGTGGTGAACTTATATTTTTACATCATCATATTCATACTTTTGATTTGAGAATTTCAATGCTCTTAACTTTGATAATAAATAATACCTAATATATATATATATATATATATATATATATACTTTCTCTTAAAAAAACCCAAGCAACCGGTCACATTAAGATTTAAGTTTTTTTTAAGAGAAAATAATTTTCTCTGTGGATTTTATTTGCATTTAGCTCTTGACCGGGATTACTCAAATTTAATATTCTATTTTTGAATTTTTTCTTTGTCCTGCTGGGAATTGTTACTAAGTCCAGATTTACTGGATTAAATACTGTCATATATATAAAGAATTCTATGAACAAACGTGCAACCACGTAGCCATACGTCACCCAACATTAACTATAACGACCTACTCAACTGTGATCAAAGCACAACCTGGGCAGAGGGATGGATGGTCGTGAAAGCTTCAGAATTCGTCAAGAACAACTCAACACACAACAACACCACGGGCCTGTATTGTTAAGGGTCAGGATCCATTAAGACTTTGGGTGACGCATGATATCTTCGTCGTTTATATTAGTACCAGTAGATTCGTTCATATTTGGTGTTATGCAAGATGGTTCACACAACTATATGCAGTCATTCAATTCCTTCATATTAGATTGTTATCGTTTTTGTATATTCTCCAATCTTTGCACGAGACTACTCTAATGGGATTCTCAGTGAGAAATGCTCTCATAAAACCTGAGTTCTGTTAGAAAGAATAACCGGCTGAAAGTACTACTTGGTCTCAACAATATATAAGTAAAGTTGGCGATCATTGTCGAGGATGACTCGGAGGCTCCCTTTTTAATAGCTAGGTGTAGGGAAGTGCGTTAATCCTTTCCCTGAATTGCTCCACCTTACTCTTGATCCATACCTTATAATGCTGAGTTTTAAGCAAGGAGGCATCAAGTACCATTTTTTTGAGTCATTGGTATGACTCGACCTAGGATTGAAGCCCGGTCTCCATGGCCATTGGCGAAAACTCTAACCGCTTGGCCAATGAACCGGTCAACAATATATACATTTATTTGGGGTGTTCTCGTGGTGTAATGGTTAAAGCAATGGACTGCAGAATCGTAGTAAGCGAGTTCGTACTCCAGTCGCGCTATTACGTTCACTTTAGGGCAAATACCCTTGGGAAAGGTATGACCCACCTTATCCTCCCAGCTATGGGTTAAATAGTACTACTGCTGTTCTCGTGGGAGAATGGCTTTGGCATTAAATAACCTACAAAGGTTGATATGCCAATAAACAAAGAACCTATACGTTTATTAATTGTAATTATGAAAGGACGTTTGCAGCGGTCATGAAGCTGAAGACCATATTCAGTCTTCGAGATTGAGACGAACATAGTTCTAATGATTTTCCTTCAGCTGAGGCTGTAGAATACACCAACTACACTTCTGTTGAGGGATAAGACTCCCGTTCCCCTGAACAAGTATCATGGATATGACACTCAACATCTGATAGTGAGGCCTCGAGCTTTGGTGAATATGGGTTACCCCTTCAATGCCGTTACTTCTAGGTGCACTCCGACCTGAAGTCGTAGTAACTGTTCGGGTTCTTTGCTATGGGTCAAATATATAGATTTAATTATTTGCTATATTCGGAAATATTCAATTGTGTGCAAACAAATGATCCTATTTACCCAACCCCTCCGCTCGGGCAGGATATAACACAAGGTCAGTTTAACAGGTTTGAATTCAGAGGTTTCCTTCTCCTAGACTAGTTGCCTCACCAAGGCTGAAGAACCTAGTCTCACCTACTATTTACCCATAGCTGGAGGGAGAATAATTGGATTCATACCTTTCCCAAGGGTATTAGCGCTATGTGAAATGCAATCAGTCTCGTCCAGGATTTGAACTCGTATCACCGTGTCCATATCCTGCGACGATAACCATTACACCACGGGCACCAAATGATAAAAGTTCAATTGAATTATTAGTATTTCATAAAAAGGTTTGAAACTACTTAACTATGGGCAGGATATGACACAAGGTCAATTATTAAGCGGAGTTTAACGGGTTTGAATTCAGAGTTTTCCTTCTCTTAGACTAGTTGCCTCACCAAGGCTAAAGAACCTAGTCTGCCCTACTATTTACCCATAGCTGGAGGGAGAATAATTGGATTCATACCTTTCCCAAGGGTATTAGTGCTATGTGAAACGCAAAGTTTCGTCCATTATTTGAACTCGTGTCGCCGTGTCCATTTCCTACGACGATAATCATTACACCACGGTCAATAGTAATAATGATAACATATCAACATTAATTTGGCATTAAATAACCTAAAAAGGTTGATGTGGCATAAAACACAATTAACTATCTAATTATTTCTTTAATAAACAACACCATTTCATTTGAACTGATTGCAACCCATTACCAAAGATTGCAACATACTCTTCGTGGATATAAAAAAAAATGCTATTTGTTGCCATATTACAGAAAATTTTCATTATGTGTTAAAATTTCATGGTTACCACCAAATATAACATTAATTGCGTTTTTCGATGCAAGAGACGTATTTTTCCCCTAAAGACGGCATCCTATCTTTAACGGTGTTTCAAGAAAACATGAATATAATATTCAGTAAAACATAATACAGCCGTTTAAGAATAATTCTTTTCAAGACCGTCTTCAGCAGGTATGCTTAACACCATCGTCATTTTCAGAGACTTACATTAAAATTGATTGCAAATGAATAAATAAATAAATAAAGACATATAATCTATTATAAGCATTAAATAGTTATATCACTTCAGAAATTACAATGATCAGATGAGCGTGAAATCATACTTATAAAGTTGTTTACGTAATCAAAATCTCGGTGCAATATACCATTTTTGCTACATTACAGTAACATACAAGCAAACAAAAACAGGATTTTTGCATTTTGCATTTTTAAATATCCATCGTTGATTTAACATCACTAGTATCATCCCTCATAGTCCTGAGGATGGTTCATTTGAAATGAAACGCTATAGCGTCGACTTTGCTTCTCAATAAATCTCTCCTACTTGGATTACCTTGTAATCAATTTTTCTTTATGTATTGTCGGATTACACTCCATTATTTACTTCTATATATATATATATATATATATATATATATATATATATATATTTCATTAAGAAAAAACACTAACCGCTCACATTAGGATTATAAATTTATTTCTATCCTGTTATGTGTTTTTGAAAAATCAAAAAACACGAAAAAAATTATGTGACCGGTTTGTATTTTTTCTTAATGAAATTATTGCTCTGTAATGTCTGTTACATTGAGCTCTTTATCAGGAAAATTTAAATGTTCACTCATGAATAGTTTTCTTATTCTGATGGAATTACTCCCAACTCCGGTTTAACTGGACCAAATAATACATTTACATATATATATATAATTATTTATAAACATTAAGAAAACAAATAGCTTTTTTCTAATTGCTTTATTTTCAAACTTCAAAACCGAAATATTACTCATAAAGTTCACAGTTGTATTGCAATCAAGATAGAGAATCATTTTGTCAAATTTTATTTTTCTGAAAGCTAAATGTCAGTAAACAATTTTTTAATAGAATTAAATTGTCAAACTAAAAAACAAAAACAAAAAAAACAAACAAAAAAACAAAAAGAAAAACGATTTCTCCCCAATCTTTTTAAAAATCTTGTTCAGAATCTATCAAGGAGATTGAAAAGGCCCGCTGATATCACTATTTTGAAGAGCTGTCAAACTAGTAAGCTAAAGTGTATCCCTCCTACTTGGTTTGGTCTGGTTTGGTTTTATAGCATATCAGCCATTGTAGGTTATTTATGCCAAATCTATTTTTATGCATATAATCAGTTCTATTTCACACAATACAGTTTTGTATAAGAATAGTTTTTTGTCATACCCAGTTATATGTCAAAACACTTCTATTTCAAACAATTCAATTTAGCATAAGTTTCAATGTCAAAACCTGTTCTATTTCAAACAATTCAGTTTTTCATAAGTTCGCAGTTTAGTTCTATTTGAACCACAGATAGGACCCTATCAAGTGCTACCTCTTAAGGCCAGAGTGGACCTGGGAGCAATTGCAATGTAGGAGTGCTCCGCTTGCCCCAAAGGTTCAGCATTAGTGGAGCTTCACCATTAGATTGTTTAGTGTCATATCGACACTTGTTTGGGGAAGTCCTACCTCTCTGCAGAGATGTAGTCAGTGTATTCTACAGCCCCAGCCGACTGGGCCAGGATCCCTCCAACTCAAGAACCTTAATGGCTTCTGCGATCTTTGGCATAAAAGCTTATTCAAATGCATCTGAACACTACTTTCTAGAGGCTAATCAATAAAAGGCTATGAATATTCGTCTGTTAGCATCGATGGTAAGCGTTTATCAAACCAAAGCTTAACAAGTTAACTCCACAGGTAATGTATTCATAGTGGTGAACCAGCCACACCAGTGTGCTGTAATTTCAGTGAACAAGACACCTCAGGTTTTAAATTCAGAGGTTTTCCTTCTCTTAGGTGGGTTGCTCTACCTAAGTTTTCAATTGTTTTACCATAGTCTTTTGTGGAAAAGACATACCTTTCCAAAGTTCATTGGTGCGAGATAAAATGCAGAAAAGTATTACTTACCTCTCCTGCCTTCTCCATTCTGTAAAAAGTATAGCTTATAACGATTCAAACAAGCACGGAATTTCCTTGTAAATGTCTAAGGTTGTAAGAATTACGTTGGTTTGGTTTGGTTTCATGGCGTATCAACCATTGTTGGTTATTTAAAGCCAAATCTTTTTTTTTACATATGTATTAATATGAATAAGGCTATTTATAAACACATTTTGCTGATACACACAGTTAAATTATCAAACAGTTCTATTTCTAACAATTCAATTTAGTATAAGCTAACATAGTTGAATAGTTCCACGTATTACTTTGTGAAGCTAATAGTTAGTTAAACATTAGTCATTTGTTTACACACAGTTAAATGATAAAACAGTTCTATTTCAAACAATACAATTTAGCATAAATCATTCGTTTGTTATCAGTTTAAATGTCAAACAATCTTACTTGACCCATAGATAAGACCTCATTCGGTGCTACCACTCCGGGTCCGAGTGTATCAGTGAGCAATGACAATAAAGGGGTTCTCTCCAAAGCTCCAGGATTACTGATTTTTTTATGTTAAATCCATGACACGCAATTGGGGAGTCTTACCCGATATTTGTCTCTGCATCCCACCAGATAGGACTTGACAAGAGGTCAATGACCCGACGGTCGATTATAGTGGAGATTTAGAGGAGGGGAGGGTCGAGCCCTGCTTGACTATGCTGGTCATCGACCCACTTAGTACAATGTGGGCCTGATGAAGCTAGCTGGACATGGACCCAAATCTAGGTCCAAGCACGTATGCCTGATTATAGCTTAAACTCGACCACAAGGTCCAGTGCTATACAAGGGTGACAAAGGTGTCAATGATGCAGCTCGCCCACCCGAAGGTGGCTCAGTCGAAGCCGGGGGCTTTTCGACCTCAAGTCTACCATAGAGCATTGGCCGTCCAGCACGGATGCCACACAGTCCGCTGAACAGTCAGCGAAAATAGGGGAGTCTTACCCCACCTGCAGAGGGTAAGTCGAGTTATTAACTGCGACAGGTAATTTCAAGAGTGACAGACTTGAGATAAGTACTGTAGAGTTTCATTGGAAAGGGACACGGTAACACGAGTTCAAATCCTGGACAATACTGTTTGCATTTCACATAACCTTAATGTAACAATACACCCGCGTGCCGGTCCCCACTATCTCAACCTACTAAACCACTCATGGCCATCTGATCGTCTAGTGGTTTCTCTCATCTCCGGACAGGGGTATTTCACATTTCTTTACAAACACACAAAACACAATATACACAATCGAGGGGGTGGAAGAAAAAAAGAACAAACAAACACGGACTTGGGTTAGCTCCAAGAGCAAGAAGGGAGAAGTTTGTGACACTTTTGTGAAGCTTCTGTGCATCTGTGGGCTATCGCAAGCGTGTATTCGAGCGAAATTTCCACAAAGCCATCAGGAATGCTGACTCATTCTCTCACGTTGGCTAACACAGCCTCTGGGTCCACAGTTCCTAGCAGTCACCTTTCTCTGACCGTTGGTTCTCCCCCAACTTCTGTTTACTACTCTCTCCTGCTGACTACCCTCTCCTGTTGACTGCCTTCTTTTATTCACTGCCCGCTTCTGTTCTGCCATGGGACCTTCTTCCGATCTTGTGGGAAATCTCGCGCACAAACCCTTTGTGTGGGTTTCGCGTCAAAACAGACAAAGGAATTTGACTGGCACTCACCCCCACACACAGAAACGAATGCCCAACATCGTGCCACACTAATTCTATTGCGATGGGTAAATAGTAGGGCAGACGGGTTTCTCTTTAACTTTGGTATAGCAACCGGTTCCAGAAAAGGAAAACTCTGAATTTAAAGCAGTTAAACTCTGCTTTAAAATTGACCTTTTATCGCATCCTAAACGTGTGGAGGGGTTGTATATATATATATATATATATATATATATATACATATTAGAGTTTCTTGACTACAATCTTCGATTAAGAGTAAATTGGCTGTAAATATTCGCATTAAATTTCAGAAAGTTTGTTTACATTTTCACTGCATCATGAATTGTTTGAACAACTATATTATTGTCTACTACTTTTTATTTTCAGTTTTTCTTCCCGAGGACAAATTTATGCTTTTCGCTATCATGGAACATCCGGTAGTCGTTGAGGCTATTTCATCGATTGGATTATTTTTTAAAAATTGGTTTTTAGGCTTCATGAATTGGAAGAAGCAATGGAGAGTAGAAATAAAGTTAAATGAAAAGAATGAAAAGTGTGAAAGAAAAAGGTGAAATAAAAATGGGAGGCACATAGAAAGAATGAAATAAAGACAAGAAAAAAAATAGAATAACAAGAAAGAAAGAAAGAAAGAAAGAAAGAAAGAAAGAATAAGAAGTAAGTTAGAACGAAAGAAAGAAAGAAAGAAATGCAATGACTATAAAATAACAAAGAAAGGAATAAATAAAAGAAAAGTTACAGTAAAGAAGAGAAGAAAGAGAAAAATGACGACAAAATAAAGAAAGTTAGAAAAGAAGACAAGAAAGAAAGAAAGAAAGAAAGAAAGGAGAAAATAGCGTAAGTTCAGTCACTTGGACTCAAAGCTGAATTCAAAAGAATAAATTTTTTTGATACACCGTCAGATGTCATGTTTTACATCGCAGTGACTTAATATCTAAATATCTTATATTTTATCTCACACTAAACATATAAATATACATATTTCTTTTCTTTTCTTTGACGGCCATTCTCAAGCGTTTGGCTTCGCTTATGTCGGAAAATTTTTTACATCATTTGGTTGCATATTTTCCAATGATAAAAGCCATTATGCGCTGGAAATGCAAATAAACAATAATGGATGTTAAGAGAAAAAAACAAAAAACAAAATTCAACAATAACAAAAGACAAAAACAAACTCTATTTTTTTTCTATTTTCTGTAAAATGAAATATGAAATATTTAAATACATCAACGTTTTGTAACATGTAACGGTAGTCGATAAAAATCAGCAGAACTGTTGCATCCAATCGACCTCAGTTGAACCAGAAGAAAGAAAGAAAACGAAAACAAAATAAAACACACACACACACACACACACACACACACACACACACACACACACACACACACACACACACACACACACACACAGAGGCACACACATATATATTTATATCTCAAAACAAGCAAGAGAGAAGGAAGAAATAAATATAAATGTGAATATATATATATATATATATATATATATGTGTGTGTGTGTGTGTGTGTGTGTGTGTGTGTGTGTGTGTGTGTGTGTAGTTTGGCAGCAGTCTTTCATTTAAGCATGTTTTATTAAATAATAAAGACACCTTTTGCCCATGTAATTTTATTAAGATCCTTTTAAATTTCCAGATAAGTGTCTTGGTTCAGGTTGGAATTGGTGGATGGGTTTACCAAAATTGTCCCGAGCGCTTTCGGACCTTTCATAGGCTATCATCAAGGGTTGCTTGCATGTATAAAAAGTGTTTGTTTTTTTAGTTTTTTTAATAATATTACAAAATTACGTAAACGCAGAGTTGGATAAAACTAAGATGCTGACGAATTTAAAAAAAAGAGAACGCTTAAAACGGAAATAGAATATTATCAAGAAATATGGAATATTCCATATTTCTTGATAGTATTTTATTATATTATAACTCAAAACAACCAAGGAAGAGAGAAAGAAGAAATAAATATACACGTGAATATATACATATATATATAGCACCCACCCACCTACACACACACACACACACACACACACACACACACACACACACACACACACACACACACACACACACACACAAATATATATATATATATGCATATATATATATATGTATATACATATATATGTATATACTTATATTTATAACTTAAAACAAGCAAGGAGTAAAGAAAGAAGAAATAAACATACACGTGAATATATATATATATATATATATATATATATAGCACCCACCTACGTATACACACACACACACACATAGACACACACACACACACACACACACACACATATATATATATATATATATATATATATGTATATATATATACATGTATTTATAACTTAAAATAAGCAAGGAAGAAATAAATATACACGTGAATATATATATATATATATATATATATAGCAAAAGAAAAAAAGGAAGAAAAATGTATCAAGAAAGAAAAAGAGATTCAAAAGCAATAAGACATGCAGGAAAGAAAAAGAAGTCTAAAGACAAGAAAGAAAACAAGAAAGAAAGCCAAAAATAAAAAACAAAAACAAAAACAAACACACACAAAAAACAAACAAACAAACAAAAAAAAAAAAACAGGCAAATACTCTTCGGAAAGGTATGAGCCCACTTATCCTCCCAGTTATGGGTTAAATAGCATTACTGCTGTTCTTCTAGAAGGATGGCTCTGGCATTAAATAACCCACAAAGGTTGATATGCCATTAAACAAAGAAACCAATCCAAACCGAAAAGAAAAAAAAAATCGATCAAACAAAAGAAAACAAAAAATCGCGGGGTGATGAAAAAAGAAGAGATTAAAGAAAATTTTTAAGTAATAGAAAAAACATTTGTACAGCAGATGTGCTGAGGGTGTAAAGGTATAGACATTTCTATTTTTCATAGCTGCTTCCAGTGAGATTTCGCCCCAGGCAACAGCGTTGAGGAGACGCTCCCGGAAATGTAACTTTACACTGTGGAATGTACCACCCATATAAAGAGCCGGAGAGCACGTGCTCATGTACAAGAGCGATTGAAACAAAAATAGATGAAAGTATTTAAAAATGAGCATGAGAAAAGACGAAAACGAACAGGAGATTGATGTAGATAGAGACAGCCAGGCAGATAGGTAGATGAATCGAAATGAGTAGGAAGTGATAGAGTAGGAAGTATGTTAGTAGGAAGTGATATATATATATATATATATATATAAAGATAAATGCAGATTAGAAAAGTTTGCAAGTAGAGTGCTCGACGATACTGCAGCATAGCAGGTATATAACCCAGAAAAGAATCAAATTATGAATGCAGTGTCCATGACTTTGTGCCTCATGTGGTGTATACAATCATGAGACGGAAAAAAGAAATGCAGCCTATCAAGCGTAATAGTAGCGTTAAGTCACGTTTTAAGATGGAAGTAGAGGTGAAAACACACACACACATAGTAGGGAAAAAGTATTTCCTCCCCTGTTGATTATCTGAGTTTGCCAACTTACAAAAATAGGAACGGTCTATAATTTTCCATCTTGAAAGAGAGACAATATAAAATTTTTAAAAATCTAGAAAATCACATTATATTAATTTTTTACTATTTGTTTTTCATTGAAAAAATAAATAGTTCACACCTAACCAACCAGCAATGATTCGGGTCCCATAGACCGGTTATGCGACCACGAGGAATATAGACAAGTCATATTACTCAATTATTTCTCTTAATTAAGAAGTCATAGTGTTAGAGTGTTCGCCAAAGGCCCAGGAGATTGAGGTTCAATCTCAGGTCGAGTCGTACCAAAGACTCAAAAAATGGTACTTGATACTTCCTTGGTTAACACTCAGCATTTTAAGGTACGTATCAAGGGTAAAGTGGAGCAATCCAGGTAAAGGAGTAGCACCCTCCCCTACATTTTGGTGTAGTAGCTATTGAAAAGGAAGCCTTCGGGTAGCCCTCGACTACGGTCGCCAACTTTACTTTACTTTACGACCTGTATAAAAGACACTAGTTTACAGAATCCTTCAATGAATCAGAATCTCATCTCTCCACAATATACAAGACGAAACAATTGTATACCTGCACAAGACTGGAATGGACTACAATACGATAGGCAAAAGCGGCTAAGTGAGAAGGATTCAAGTCGTTAGTGCGATAGTAAGAAAATGGAAGAAACATCAACTGAATATCAAGGTGCAATCAATATTGGAGGTGCACGTGGAGTAATGGTTATCGTCGTAGGAATTGTACACGGCGACACGAGTTCAAAACCTGGACGAGACTGATTGCATTTCACATAGCACTAATACCCTTGGGAAAGGTATGAATCCAATTATTCTCCCTCCAGCTATGGGTAAATAGTAGGACAGACTAGGTTCTTCAGCCTTGGTGAGGCAACTAGTCTAGGAGAAGGAAACCTCTGAATTCAAACCTGTTAAACTTCGCTTAAGAATTGACCTTGTGTCATATCCTGTCCGAGCGGAGGGGTTGGGTAAATAGGATCAACTGAATATCAATCTTCCTCAATCTGCCGCTCCATACAAGATCTCCCAAAGTAAAGTAAACCTTATGATGAGAAAGGCGAGGGAACAACGTAGAGTTACGCAGCAAGACCTTGTTGATGTTCTCAAGGCAGCTGGGATCACAGTCACTAAGATGACCATTAGTAACACAATACGTCGTAGTGGACTGAAATTATGTAGTGCCCGCAGGGTCTGTCTATTCAGGAAGGCTCCTGTACAGGCCCGCCTGAAGTTTGCAAATAGGATTCAGAGAAGGGTTGAGAGAAAGTGTTGTGGTCAGATGAGACTAAAATTGAGCTTTTTGGCATCAACTCTATTCACCGTGTTCGGAAGAAAAAAAAGCTGATGTAAACCTCAAGAACACTATATCAACCATTAAGCATGATGATGGAAACATTACGCTTTGGAGCTGTTTCTCTGCTTAGGGGACAGGACGACAACACCGGTCGGGGGAAAGAATAGGGCCAAGTACAGGGAAATCTTGAGTGAAAACCTCCTTGCCTTATCCAGGACACTGAAGATGGGTCGTAGATGGGGGTTCCAGTATGACAATGACCCAAAGCATACGGCTAAGGCAACAAAGGAGTGGCTCATGAAGAAGCACATTAAGGAAATATACTGAGTGAGCAGAAATAATAAGGCAGTCAAATGGGTCCCATGTATATTGAGACACCTGTATATATAGATAAAGTATGTAATAGTTATCATCGTAGGGAATGGACACAGTAACCCGAGCTTGTAACCTGGATAAGGCTGTTTGCATCTCACACACCACTAATACTCTCGCCAGCTATGATTAAGTCGTTCAGGCAGACCTCAACATGGCAACCAGGCTGGCAGAAGGAAAACTCTTTGTTCAAACCAGTTAAGCTCCACTTAAAAAATGACCTTATGTCGCATTCAGTTCTTGTTGGGTGGGGAGCTGATAAATACTTATGAAAATATATATCAGTATGGCTGCCAAAACAAAGGAGGGTTTGTATGGAATTAGTCAGGTGTTAAATGACACAGGTGATATTTATTAAGATTTCTACATTTTGATATCAAATTTTGTTCTGCGATTCGTTTTTATCACGTTCTAGGAAGCATACCTTTTCTTAAAAACACAATATATATATATATATATATATATATATATATATATATATATGACTGAGGTTTATGGCTCTTATGCTAGCTCACTTGGTGTTATACGCAAACATACATATATATATACATATACATTCAATAGCGCACAAACTCATACACACATGCTCACAAACTTAGGTACACAAACATACAGATAAACCCCACTTTTCGAGTAAAAAATCAATCATAATAATCGTTTTTTTTTTGTTGAAAACATTCACTCTACCTGACGAATGCAAAATGTATGAAACAAAGGGTCACAGACACTACCATGTAATAGAATATATATATATATATATATATATATATATATATATATATTACACAAGAATGTTGCGAGCAATATTGAACAAGTCCTGGCGGCAACACCCCACAAAGCACCAACTATACGGCCACCTGCCTCCCATCACGAAAACTATCCAAGTTAGACAAACCAGACACGCAGGACACTGCTGGAGAAGCAGAGACGAGCTCATAAGTGATGTACTTCTATGGACCCCCACATATGGCCGAGCAAAAGCAGGACGACCAGCTCGAATATACATACGGCAGCTATGTGGGGATACGGGGTGTAGCCCTGAAGACCTGCCGGAGGCGATGAACGATTGGAAGAAGTGGCGAGAGAGGCTCAGGGATATCTGTGCAAGCGTCACGACATGATGATGATAATATATATATATATATATATATATATATATATATAAGCAATTTCAGTAATTCCTCCTTTTAAAAAAGAGCCTTTGCTTTTCCCGTTCTATCTTTACCGTGCATGATCTGTTTAGCAATTCAACGAATTCTCAACTCTGTTTTTGAATTAGTCACAAACTTCATATTACCAAACTTAACAATCACAAATTTATTTCTTTATCCTAAACTGCTGAATAAAGGGTGGGGTGGGTTAGAATAATGGAGTGGTTGAGGGTTGTAAAATTTAATGAAATATAATCAGGTTTGGTTTGGTTTGGTTTTATGGCATATCAACCGTGGTAGGTTATATAATGCCAATTCCTGGTTTATTCATATATAGGATTTGTAAACTTAAGTCAACGAAATTAAACAGTTCTAAGTATTGCTTTGTATAACTAACAATTCAGTTAAACATCAAGTCATTTGTTTATACTCAGTTAAATGATCAAACTACTCTATTTGTATCAATTTAATTTAGCATAAGTCATTTGTTTGCAATCAGTTTGAATGTCAAAGAGTTATATCTAACTCATAGATAGGACCCTATCAGGTGCAACCACTCCGGGGTCAGAGTGGACTTGGGAGTGACAGCAATGAAGGGGTACTCTGCATTCCACAAAGCTCCAACATTACTGGAGCCTCACCATCAAATTGGTTAATATCATATCCAGAGCATTCGTTTGGGGAGTCTTACACTTCTGCAGATGCAATCGGTGTATTTTACAGCCCCAGCCAACTGGGTTAATATTTTATTTTAATACTAATTTTATTCATGAAAATTCAATTCATTTATATTCTATTTAATTTTTAAAAATGACCGAGTCATTAAATATTTTGAAGTTCGAAATGAATTTAAAAAAATAAAATCCTCCAATTTAATCTAAAACTCACTTCCACAGAAAGAAAAGAGCTATTAAAATTCGATATTTCATTGAAATATAAGTAAAGTTGGCGGCCTTAGTCGAGGGTAACCCGAGGGCTCCCTTTTCAAAAGCAAGGTGTAGGGGAGGGCGTTACTCCTTTCCCTGGATTGCTCCACTTTACCCTTCATCCATACCTTATAATGCTGAGTGTTAAGCAAGGCGGCATCAAGTACCATTTTTAGAATCTTTGGTATGACTCGACCTGGGATTGAACACCTGTCTCCTGAACTATTGGCGAACACTCTACTCATTAGGCCAATGGCCCGATTCACATTGAAATATAGTGTAAGACATAAAACTAATAATGTTCATATACATGACCTGTTACTAAGCTTAAATTGAAATTTTCATTTTTTTGCCCAAAGAAATTTCTTATTTGATAAAAGTTGTATTAAAAATGATTCTTTGAGAATGAGTCTTACACCAATATAAAAATTTTAATGTTTATATTCATGAAAAATTTTCTCTATAATCGAATCAGAATAAGATTTTGCTTGGTTTGCGTTTTATGGTTTCCCAATATTCCAGACGTTTTTCTCAGTTAAATGATTTCAAGTATTGCTATCTAAGACAAATACAGCCCAGTGGCCTGGGGCTGTAGAATACATCGACTGCATCTTTGTGTCAACGAGTGTCTTGGTTATGACACTAAAAAATCTGATGGCTCCAGTAATGCTGGAATTTTTGTGGAATGTGGAGTACCCTTTCATTGCCATTGCCCCCTGGTCAACTCTGACCTGATAGGGGTCTTATCTATGGCTCAAATAGAACTGCTTGACATTTAAACTGTGCGCAAACAAATGGCTTATGCTAAATTGAATTGTTAGAAAATAAACTGTTTGATCATTTAACAATGTGTAAACAAATGACTGATGTTTAATTGAATTGTAAGAGATCCATAGCAACAAATGGAACCATTTAACTTTGTTGACTTATTCTAAATTGAATTGTTAGAAATAGAACAGTTTGATCATTTAACAATGTGTAAACAAATGACTGATGTTTAATTGAATTGTTAGAGATACATAGCAACACTTGGAACCATTTAACTTTGTTGACTTATTCTAAATTGAATTGTTAGAAATAGAACAATTTGATCATTTAACAATGTGTAAACAAATGACTGATGTTTAATTGAATTGTTAGAGATACATAGCAACACTTGGAATCATCTAACTGTGTGCAAACGAATTAGTAATGTTGAATAGGATAATTAGTGTTAAATTGCACTACTTGTAACTACTTCACTGTCTGCAAACAAATGATTAATATTGAATAGAATTATAAGTGTTGAATAGCAATAATTGAAACCATTTAACCGTGTAGAAATAATAACAATACTAATGTACAAACAAATGAGTTCTAACTCATTTAAAAAAGAAATTACCGGCTCACTAATCTCTTACATATCATGTATATCTATTAAAATGTGTGCAAGCAAATGACTGATGTTAAATTGCTATTGTTACATAGCAATACTTGAAACCATTTAACTGTGTGCCAACAAACGATTAATAGTTGATAGAATTATTCCTATTAGATGCTATACTTAAAACCATTTAACTGAGTGCAAAGAAAAAAAAGAGCTCAGGTTTGTTTAAAAATGTTATCAGAAAAAGTTTTTACAAATCATATATTTTATATGTATAAAGAGGATTTGGTATTAAATAACTTACAATGATTGATATGCCATAAAACGAAAGCAAATTATACATATTTAATATATATGTATAAAGAGGATTTGGCATTAAATTACCAGTAGTGGTTGATATGCCATAAACCCACCAACCAAATTCTATATATTTAATATATATGTATAAACTGGATTTGATTTTAAATTGCCTACAATAGTTAATATGCCATAAAACCCAACCCAACCAAATCCTATATATTTATTATATATGTATAAAGAAGATTTGACATTAAATAACCTACAATGGTTGATATGCCATAAAAGCCAAGCCAAGCAAAGCAAATCCTCTATATTTGATATATATATGTATAAAGAGGATTTGGCATTAAATAACCAACAATGATTGGAAATTCACAAAGCGTCTTGCTTAGATGTGGCACAAGGCCATATGAAAGGGGCACCCAATGAGACTCGAACTCACTCGTGTAGGTTTGCTAGTCGAGCTTGCTAACCATTACACCACCAGAGGCGCCCATTTAACTGAGTGCAAAGAACAATGATTGGTTGGTTGGTTGTTTTGATTTATGTCATATCAACCTTAGGTTATTTAATGCCAAATCCATTTTTATGCAGATAATCAGTTCTATTTCAAACAATTCAGTTTGGCATGGGCATATCAACTGTGGTAGGTTATTTAATGTCAAATCTTGGTTTATTCATATATAGTAGATATGTGATTTGTAAACTTAAGTCACACTAATAATTCAATCTAATATTGATTATTTGTTTGCACACAGATAGTTTCAAGTATTGTTATCTAACGCTAAAAATTCTATTTGATATTAATCATTTGTTTGCGCACTGTTAATAGGTTTCACGTATTGCTAGTTGACACTAATTCTTCTATTTCATATCAGTAATTTGTTTGCACGCATTTAAATGGTTTCAAGTATTTCTATTTATCAACTTTTCCTATCTAATACGAATAATTTGTACATAGCTTTATAGTTTTAAATAACTAATAACAATAATCCTTAGTAAATGCTTGAACAGTTCTATTTGACCCATAGATAGGACCCTAACATGTACTACTACGTTGGCTCTGAGTGGACCTGGAAGAAATGGTAATGAAGGGGTACTCCACATTCCCTAAATTACAAGATCGGAGTCTAACCATCGGATTGAGTTTAGTATCCTACTTGGGACACTCTGTCTTGTTGACCCTCAGCGCTGTTGACCCTCAGCCACCGCCTTCTAGCATTTTGAGTCTCATTTGGTGCCCTATTGATACGGCTTTGTGCCACATCTGAGCAAAAACCACCTTCTCTCATCTATAAAAAGGGGTTAGGTGTTTATATGCCATTGGAGCAATAAATCGGTACAAGAACTTGACATGAGCAGCCGATTGATTGGATCAAGCCTCTCCAAACGTCAGTCTTGTTCAGTCAGTCAAAATGGACAGTTGCAAGTCACGTGAACTTTTCGGTTGCCAGATCAGGGACTTTTCCTTCTGTTTTCAAGCATCTCGTTGAAGAGGGGTTCTCCATTGTAAATGTGCAGTCGGTGTATTCTACGACACCAGCCGACAGGGCAAGCTATAATTGTCATTTTTTAAAAATCCATTTGATCGACAAAATCTTTGATGTCATTACCAAGAAAGATAAAAGAAAATGCCGGTTTAAATTTTATTTGAGGGAATAAAAAAAGAACTGGAAATATTTTCATTTGAATATTTGTAGAGTAAATTTTCTCGGGTCCCTTTTCAGGTTTTTACTTGGGTCACTGTATCAAACATTTGTAGTTTTTGACAAGAAGATGTTCTAATCTGCTGCAGATGAATGTTATTGCCGACTTTTATGGTCGGTGGGTCTGGCTTGTCTTGGATTACACACTGTTATGTAATAATCTAACTGGCCTGACCACTGAAAAAAATATCACACAATTTTATATATATTTACTGTATATGCATAAACAGGATTTAGTATTAAAAAACTGTTATGGTCAAGGGGAGGTTCAAATGATAACACGACTCAGAAATGATTGATAAGAAATATATTGAAAGAAAATAGTATATACATAAACGATAGCCGGGAGAAACCCCTCCTCAGATTAACACAATCATGAATATTACCGTTTTTGGTGACGGCTCGCTGAGACTGCGCAGAAGAGGGCGAATCCATCTGTAGAGGAGACACCCCAACAATAACCTACAATGGTTGATATGCCATAAAACCAAACCAAAACAAACCAAAACCAAGTACTCCTATTAAACAAATTATTTTGTGACAGCTGCATAGTCTCAAATAACGAACGGGAATAATCCTTAGTAAATTATTGATTTGGTTTGGTTTGGTTTGATTGTCTTTCATGGTATATCAACGCTTGTGGCTTATTTAAAGACAAATCCCTATATATATATATATATATATATATATATACGAGGTCAAAAAACGCGGAATTGAACATATCTGAGGGAAATTATCATTCGTGAATAAGTAGTTAATGAAAAGTGTCAAGTTTTTTAAGTATTTTTTAGACGTGTATACAACAAATTTTTGGAGGGATTAGAGGAGTAGAAAGAGGAGCACTGCACTCTTGTGAATAAAAATGGCTCCTCTTTCTGTTATATCTGGTGAGGAGCCTTCCATTCTTTGAATCTGGCAAAATAAAGAGCGCTCCTTTCAGAAGAGCCCTATATTGCTATATATATATAGTCATCCAAAGACAGACCGTTACGTTGTATCGCAACTTTTCGGTGTGGCTAGACTCGTAGGACGTTTGAAGCTGGAATCGAAACCAGCCAAACTTTACGTTAGACTTAATATCAAACCGCTCAGCCAGCAAGCAAACCACGTCAGCTCGTGAATTATAAGGCATTATGTAGCTGCTTTCGTTTGTTTACATTTTGCCTGAGCGGATACCAGGCAACTAGTCTAGGAGAAGGAAAACTCTGAATTCAAAACCTGTTAAACTCCGCTTAAAAAATTGACCTTGTGTCATATCCTGCCCGAGCGGAGGGGTTGGTAAATAGTACCAGAGTACTCAATTCATACGAAGAGTTTTGCGTTATGCGAGTGGCAGCCGTTAATTCTTTCGCCAGAGTGCTCAACACCCGTGGGGTGAGCGCATATATATATATATATATATATATTTTTTTTTTTTTTTCTTTTGTTTTTTCTTTAAAGAAATATTGCTCTGAAAAATCAATTACATTGAGCTCTCTACCAGGAAAATTTAAATGTTCAGCTCCTGAATGATTTTCTTGTCCTGAAGGAATTATTCCCGACTCTGGTTTAACTGGACCGAATAATACTATATATATATATATATATATGTGTGTGTGTGTGTGTGTGTGTGTGTTTGTGTGTGTGTGTGTTTGTGTGTGAATGTGTGCCAACACCTGACTAGTGCACGAGCAGGATTCGACATAAGGTTACTTTTTAAGTGGAGTTACACTGGTTTGAATTCAGAGTTTTCCTTCTCCTTGACAGGTTGCCATACCAAAGTTAAAGAGTACTGCCTTGTGTACTATTTCCCTATAGTTGGAGTGAGAATAGTTGAATGTATATATTTCCCAAGAGAAACAGCGCTATGTGAAAAGCAAACATTTTTTAGATGTGTATGTAACAAATGTTTGGAGTCATTAGAAGAGAAGAAATTTGAGCTGTAAAACTGCACTTTTGTGAAAAAAGTAAACTGTTTCTCTTCCAGCTATATCTAGTTAGGAGCCTTCCATTTTTTGACTCCGGCAAAATAGAGTGCATACCTTTTTCTAAAGGTCTTAGCGTTATGTGAAAAATAAATAGCCTTATCCAGGTTTTTGAACTAATGTCACTGTGTTCATTTCCTACGACAAAAAAAAACAACATTTCATTAACTATATATATATATATATATACAGAGTGCTGAAGCAAAATATGGAACAATTTTTAAAACGTGCTTTTTAGTGTGATTAGCCTAATTTTTGAAAAAAATGCGATAAATCTAAATTTTCGTGATCAGCTTTGTTATTCAAGCACTTTTTAGAATCGAAATTCAGCCCAATATGAGTGAGCAAGAAAAGAAACGACAAAGAATCTATGATTTTCTTAACGCTGTGTGTGTTTGTTCGTTGAGTTGAGGGAATTCGAGTCTCATTAGGTGCTTCATGCAAATGGCCTTGTGCCACATATGTTCTCTCACAAAAGCCACAAGCTGGAAACATACACGTATGTAAGAACGAAATGAATGATTCTTTTAAGAATACAAATCACTCTGTGGACCGATTCATATGGAAATATATATATATATATATATATATATATATATATCGTGACCTACTGCTCCACATCATGATATTCATGTGGGCCAAAGCGATCAATAATGGTCAAGTTTAAGGTAAAATTTTCAGCAATTTGGTTGGCTTGAAGTCATCTGCAGGTGCATACAACCTTAGAAAAAAAAAGAAAAGAATCATAAAACTCAATGGGTGGTCACACTAGAAACCGAGAAGATAGTCTATAATATATATATATATATATATATATATATATATATATATATATATATATACTTTGAAGAGTGTAAATTTAAGCAGTAAGTTGTTATTAATGCAAGTTATATTATGGAATACAGCTTATTATTTTTAATTGCAATTTTTGAAGTTTTCTTCTTATTTTTCTTATTTCAGGATCCTGGTGGTAAAGGAATTGTCCCGTATCTTCTGCCCGATCTCTGTCGACCATACTTTTCGTCGTCATCAGGGGTAGTGTAGTTTTGAGCAAACAGTTTGAGTTTTAATTGTTTTGATTATTTGTGGCGTTTTGTTTTGAAGTTGTCGGTTGGAACGTTTTCAGCGTTTTGTTTGAAAATGTTCAATCGGAAAGTTTTTCTTATAGAGATAGTGATTTAAGTTATGAAAGATATTCAAAATGTTGCTGCCTGTGTTAAATGCTATTGGACATGTAAATATATAAACTACATTGGTTTGGTTTAGGAGTGTTTTAGTGGAGTTGGTGTTATTTTTTAACTATGAGGTTTGATGTTTTAAATTTCGAGTAATAGATGATAAGTTTTATTTGTTTTTTTTGTTTTTCGGTAGGTTTAATGTGTATTTTCATAATGTTGGTTATTACTTGTTCGTCTAATTTGTAGTTATGGTGCATTTGATTTCTGTAATATAAATTAATTCTCTTCGTTTTGTTATTGTTGGTAGTGTTGTTATTTTTGTGAATATTATGAATATATAATTTTTGTTGTTGATCGACTAGTTTATTATGGAAATTGTTATTAACAAGAGTTTGTTTTATGTTGGTAAGTTCTTTGTAAAATATTGCCTGTAAAATGCTCCATGAGTTAAGTTTTTTATTATTGCTATTTTATATTTTTGGAGATATTCACTGTGATAGTTAAGTAGGGTGGAATTGTAGATGGTAGGCTTTTTATGTGGAGATGTTGTGAATTTGTTGTTAAAGTTGGAGTCGGGAAGTTCATCACGGAAAGGGATTTTTTTTTATCAATGTTGAGTTTGGTAGTAATGTTTAATACGGAGTTTTTTTTTCTAGAGTTTGTTTAAGTTTGTTAATTTTGTCATAGGAGTGTGTTACGAAGAAAATGTCGTCAACATAACGAACGTATATCTTGGGTTTAGTTATTATTGTTTAGGATATTTTGTTTTCGATGTGGGACTCGTAGAAATAGTAGGACTTAGGGGCGATCCCATCGAAATTCCGTCAGTTTGTGTGTGTGTGTATATATATATATTTATATATATTGCCGGAGGGATCATAGAATGGGACTTTTGTGGTACAGGTAAGGAGGAGTTTTTCGATGATTTTTGGTTGTATCGCTAGAAGAGGATTTGAATGGCGATTATAGATATTTTCTATAATCATTTTCATGGTTTCGTGAAATGGAACGTTGGTAAAAAGATTTTCGACATCAAGTGATGTATTTGTTGGGGTGGGGGTTTTGAGTTTAAAATTTGTATGAATTCATGTGTTAAATTGATATATTATATTTATTTATCTATATTTATTTGCAATATATAGTTCTATTATATTGTTGATGATTTTTGATATGTGGTATACGGGAGTAGGGATACGTGAAATAATTGTTCTAATTGGGTTACCTTGTGTGTGTGTGTTTTTATTTGGTCATATATGTATCCGGGTTTGTGGTCTCCAGTTATTTTTGTTTGTGTAATGGATCCAATTTCTGCGTTATTGGCTGTAATAAGTTTGTTAATATGCTTTTTTTGGTTGGTCGGTGGGGTTTTTAATGAGTTTTTAAAATTTTTTGTCGTTGAAGATATTTTCAGTTTTTTTTTTGTTTTGGTCGGTTCTATTTAATATAATGTAAATATTGGTCTAGTAACTAGTACGGATGGTCATGTCCGGGTTGTTAAAGAGTTGGTTGGCTGGTTCTTCAGTTTTTAATTCCTTCGGCTTTTAGTAAGTTGTGAAGATTTGGGTGTATAGTAATTTTAACGTTGTTTTGTAGGTTCTGTATTTAGTTATAATATATTTCAATTTCGTTTTTTTTTTTTTCATATTAAGGTCATATTTTCTTGAGAAGTGGCAGTTTGGGCCTCAGTTAAAAAATTCTTGTAGTGTTTCTGTGAGTTTGATATGTGATAGATTAAAATATTTGTTACATGTGTTGGATAGGAGTATTGTTCCTTGGTATAGATGATTCAATTTTTGATTTATTTTTTATCTTTTTTTAAGTTCGTAATTTAGGAAGGTTGCGGAAAGTTTATGATGAATTTCGGTTATTTGGTTTTCAGATATATTTTGGTGTAGGGATTTCATAATCCCTTTTATTTTTATGTTAAGTTCGCGGATTATAATAACTTATACAAAGGTACTCCTGCTGTACGGACAATAAGATAAAAAAATAAATACAAATATGTCGTTTTTAGTTGTTACAATAGTGAGCAATATTCATAAGAGAGACACGATATAGTAAAGGTTGGTTGGTTGGGTTTTGTGGCATAACAAACCATAAGTGTTATATAATGTCGAATCTTATTCATACATTTAGATATTAAATATTTGATTTGTAAACAAGTTTGTGGGTAACGTTTTTAAACAAGATAGACCTCAGTTATTTTCACACAATTAAATGATATCAAGTATTGCTATCTAAAACTAACAATTTAATTTAGTATCAGTAGTTATTTTACACACAGTTAAATGATTAAATAGTTCTGTTTGACTCGTAGATGGGACCCTAACAAGTACTACCACTCTGGGCCAGTGTCGAACTGAGAGTAATGGCAATGAAGGGGTACTGTACATTATCCAAAGCTTCAGGACTGAAGCCTGACCATCAAATCGTTTAGAACCATATCCAGGACGCTTGTTGGATGGAGGATTATCCTTCTGCATAGATGCCAACTGGGATAGATATAGCAAAGTTATATTGAAACTAATCTTACACCCCACTCTCTCAACACACACACACACACACACACACACATATATATATATATATATATAGCGAGCAAGCGATTGGGCGAGAGGGAGAGAGATGAATGAATTATGTCGGTAACATAAGATTAAAATTTTGTTAATATCCACTGTTCACTGCCTTGATATTATTATGTGATCAATTTATTCAATTTCAAATCATAGAATGAACACTGATTTTTTTCCTGGGTTCATGAAAATATCTGGAATGTTGTGAAAACGAGAATATAAGATGATGCTGTATTTTTATCAGTCATTAATGATACTTTAATGGTGAACCAAGTTACAGTGGTATAATGCGGTGATGTTGGCAATGATACTTCAACACCGAAACCCAGCCTGATGATGGCTTCGTTGACAGCACAAATAAAACGTTCATCTTTTTTGCAGCAGCAAGTTTATGAAATGTTATATATATGCACTGGCTTGCACGTGTGAGTGTATATGCAGGATTCTCCAATTCTGAACTCGACAATTTAGCTCTGACAATCAGCTCACAAAGATTTATGGCAAAGAAAATTAAGCGGACGGAAGATTTTTCGACCAAGACACGGATACAAAGATGCTATTAAGCATTCTCATTATGAAAGGACATATCTGTCTATTTAAGAAATAAATCTATGTTCACACACACACACACACACACACACACACACACACACACACACACACACACACACACACACAGAGCAGAATGTAAAGGATACTGCTCTTAGAAAGTAGCGGCAAAAAGCCGTACTATATAAGGTTCGTGGGTTCTATTCGAATTCCATTCTCCGAAATATGAAGCGAATCAGATGAATACTACATCTATGTATACAGGGTATGATCATAAAATGTTGTGACTGAGTCATTATTTTATTTGAATTTTAAAAATCTAAATTTAAATGAAGATATATGCACACCTGAGCAACGTATATAATAAAATGATAGGATTTAGCTACCGTGCTCTTCCGTGTCGGCATAATGAGAACACCTAAAAAATGAACCTCCAAGGAATATCTGGTGCAAAACTGTTTATAGTTCCGGCGGCATTCTCCAGCATCGAGCTGTAACACCGGCTCTTATACAGAGTGTCTCAAAATCGAATCAACTCATTGATATGATTATTCCTATTGCAGCAAGTCATCTTTCATCTGAGTCTTAAAAAGCAATCATATCACTTCAGAAAGGTCAAACCAGATGACAAGGGCAGAAATTGATTGACTTTATCTCACAGTGAGACCAAGTTCTTGGGAACGTCTTCGGAGGAACTTTTTCGTATTCCTTCCGTCAGAATCTCTCACCGCATCCACGTTGTCTGGAAATCTTGCAGTGAACTTCCTGCCAGATCAGGGATTTTCTGCTTTCTTGTTGAGGTTGTTTACTTGATAATGTGGCTTGAAATTTGTGTACCCAACGATAAATTTAGCTTTTCTGGTGATAATTGTTAAGTTAAATTTCTTGCGAAATTCTGCATGCACAGTTTTGTAATGATTTTGTCTTCAAATAAGTAGCTACGCAAAATATGTTTTCCTCTCTTGTCCAAGGCATTGTGATCGAGGATTGATAGTTGCTATCGTAGACTGCTTTCAAATCTGAAACAAAAAAATTTAGTAGAGTTATTAGCAGTTACCTGGGTCCCATGAATATTGAGACACCCTGTATTTTTTTTAACATTTGGTGTAGGTACTACCTGTAAGAAGATAGTCTTCTAAGATTGGACCTATTGTAAAAAGATAATGTGGAGATCAAATGATCAATTAAAAAGAAAAAAAGAAAAAAAAAAACCTTTTTCAAAATAACAAATAAGATACACATAAAAAAAAAATGGTTCTATGAAAATATCTATGAAGCAAAACGCAAGACATAAACTTCAAAGATTAAGATTATGACAAACATAGGTTTCACAAAAAATATAGCAACATTATCTTGGGTGTCGCAAAATTAAAAGTGACACCCATGGATAGAGCCATTTCCGCAGTCATTTGTCTTGTGTGAAAAATACGCAGTTTAGCTGCCGGGATGGGAGTTGGGGTAAGATCAATGCCAACTGGGTCATTTAGGCGAAGAGGTCTGATGTTGCAAGACCCAAAACCCCCTGTGAACCCAAAGGAAACATCACTGAAGACCTATCCCGACGTATCAATGAAGATGTATGATATAAGTAAGGAGACGCTTCTGGTGTGATGGATACCGTTGAAGAAAATGGACACGGTAACTCGAGGTCATACCCTTGACGAGGCTGTTTACGTTCTCCATATCCTAAGGAATGGTATAAATCCAATTATTCCCTTTCCAGCAATGGGTAAATAGTCGGGCAGCCTAGGCTCTTTAACTTTGGTATGGCAACTGGTCTTGGAGAAGGAAAACTGTGAACTTAAACCATTTAAATTCTGCTTAAAATTGACCTTGTGTCCCAATTTGCGCATGTTGAGGGAGTTGGTAAATATAAACAATATCTTTGATTATTATAGCCCCGTCGGCTGGGACGACAGTATCTCTGCCGACGAGTAAGAACCTCCCCCAACGAGTATCCTGGATAGGATATTAAACCATCTAATCCTATTTACCAACCCCTCCGCGCGGGCAGGATATGACACAAGGTCAATTTTTAAGCGGAGTTTAACAGGTTTGAATTCAGAGTTTTCCTTCTCCTAGACTAGTTGCCTCACCAAGGCTGAAGAACCTAGTCTGACCTACTATTTTCCTATAGCTGGAGGGAGAATAATTGGATTCATACCTTTCCCAAGGGTATTAGTGCTACGTGAAATGCAATCAGACTCGTCCAGGATTTGAACTCGTGTCGCCGTGTCCATTTCCTACGACGATAATCATTACATCACGACCACCATCAGATGGTGAGGCTCCAGTCTTGTAACTCAATGTGGTGTACCTCTTAATTGCCATTACTCCAAGGTTCACTCTAACTCGGAGAGGTAGTACCTCTTAGGGTTAAACATCATCATCATCATCATCATCATGTCGTACCGGTAGCACGGATACCCCTGACCCTCTCTAACCACTTTTTCCTATCGTTCATCGCCTCAGGCAGGTCTTCTGGACAAGCAACTATGTGAGGATACGGGACAGGGTTAAACAGAACTGTTTAATCATTAACAGTTCTTGGAACCATTTAACTATGTGCAAATAGTACTATTAATTAGATAGCAATACTTGAAAACATTTAATTGTAGGAAACAACATATAGTTAAACTTGAAATTATTTAACTGCACATCAAGAAATGAGTTCGGTCTAGTTTAAAATAATGTTACCTACAAACTATTTACTTAAAAATCATAAACAATAAATGCATAAAAAGGATTTGGCATTAAATAAACATCTAGGGTTGATATACCATTAAACTTAATGACAACGTACCTATAACAATTAGTTTACGATTGCCTATAACTATTATATATAACTTATTATGATAATGTTTCCTAAAAAATAAAACAGCTATATATATATATATATATATATATAGTAATCCACAGACAGATCTGTTTCATTCTATCAGAACTCATCAGTGTGGCTAGACATTAGCTTCCCGTAGCTGGGATCGAAACCCGGTTGACTCAATATATATATATATATATATATATATATATATATATATATATATATATATATATATATATTCGGGAATCTAGCCTGTCTAGCCACACTGATGAGTTCTGATAGAACGAAACAGATCTGTCTGTGGATGACAATGTGTATATATATATATATATATATATATATATATATATATATATATATATATATAATAGATTAAAACATAAAAATATCAAAAGGTGAGATGTTTAAAATTAGGAAACGTCTGATCACTGCGTTTTTCAATTAAACAATTTACGAAGACGTCAAATCCAAAACTAAAATCGTTGAAAGAAACGAAATACCGAATGTAAAGAAGAAATTTAAACTTTTATTTCAATCAGTTAATTAGAAAAGACGTGAAAATTTGTCTTGAGGAAATGGATATTTTTTTTTACTAGAAAATAATCATATTATTCATCGGGAGCTGTGGTCCCAGTCAGCACCTATCTTCCCCATATAAAAAGGCTGAAGTAAAGTTTATTGCTTGATGCCCGGGGCGATATTTTCAAATGAGAAATACCGATGAAACAATATATATATATATATATATATATATATATATATATATATATATATATACATGTGTGTGTGTGTGTGTGTGTGTGTACATTAATGTCTGCAGTATATATATATATATATGTATATATATATATATATATATATATTCCCACAATGTCTGCAGTATATATATATATATATGCAGTATATATATATATATATATATATATATATATATATATATATATATATATATATACATATATATATATATATATATATATATATGCTATATATATATATATATATATATATTCCCACAATTCTGCAGTATATATATATATATATGCAGTATATATATATATATATATATATATATATATATATATTCCCACAATGTCTGCAGTATATATATATATATATGCAGTATATATATATATATATATATATATATATATACATATATATATATATATATATATATATATGCTATATATATATATATATATATATATATTCCCACAATTCGGCAGTATATATATATATTCCCACCACACGCAAAATTGGTGAGTGAATGAGTGAATGAGCGAGTGAGTGAGTGTGTGTGTGTGTGTGTGTGTGTGTATACATCAATGTCTGCAGTATATATATATATATATATATATATTCCCACCATACGCAAACATTGGTGAGTGAATGAGCGAGTGAGTGAGTGTGTGTGTGTGTGTGTGTGGGAGAGAGAGAGAGAGAGAGAGAGAGAGAGAGAGAGAGAGAGAGAGAGAGAGAGAGAGAGACTCTGTAAGTTCACAGCCTTACTCAGTAATTACATGAATTTTGATATCTGATTTTCATTAAATAACAAATTGGATTATTTGATTATTATTCAATTATATGTATGCTTTATTCATTTTCATTATATAACAAATTGGATAATTTGAATTTTCATTTGAGACTTTCATTAAATAACATTATCCGTAAATTAGTAAAAAGTAAAGTTGGCGACCTTAGTCGAGGGTGACCCAAAGGCTCCTTTTTCAATAGCGACAACACCGAGGTGTAGGGAAGGTCGCCACTCCTTTCCCTGGATTGCTCCACTTTATCCTTGACCCATACCTTATAATGCTGAGTGTTAAGGAAGGATGCATCAAGTACCATTTTTTGGAGTCTTTGGTATGACTTAACCAAGGATTGAATCTTAGTCTCCCGGGCCTTTGGCGAACACTCTAACTTAAACCACCTTAATTTCGAAATAAATGAAAAACCTCATTTTCTTTTAAGAAAAATATGCCTGGATCTTATTATTTCTTGTGAAAAATCAAAACGAATATTAAAAGCAATTATGTATTTCCAAACTGTATAGCACTGAAACTGAAGGCGAAAATAAAACGACAATATGTCTGTAATTAGAAAAAAAGACATTTCATGAATATATTTTATATATATATCTTATATATATTCATACTCATTTTTGAATTACTTCGTATTCATAGTCTCGTCTATAAAATATGTCGATTGCATCTCCAGGCAATAAAATACGTCGATTGCATCTCTGCAGAGAGGTAAGACCCTACCTCAACGTGTGTCTCGGATATGACAAAAATCATCTGATGGCCTGGCTCAAGTCCTGGAGCTTTTGTTGTATTTTGGCTTTCGATCCGGCCAAAAATGCCATTCCAAGGTGATGCACCGGAAGGAGGTGACACATTCTAATGGCAGTTATGAGAGGAAATCGCGTGGGCGGAAATTGGCTGATGAAATGGGACGAGGTAAAAAATTCCCATGGTACACTCATAGACTGATGCACCGGAAGAGAGTGACCTGTGAACTGCATGACAGTTATTTCTGCTTAATGACGATCAAACATGCGATTCCAAAGATCGAGTAGGTGACTGAGTGGGCGTTGAACTATTATATAACTCAGTCAAGACAGAAGTCAGACAGTTAGAGATCGGACGGAGTTATAGACGAGATGTGGTAAGGAAAACCACACCAGGCCGAAGGGGCTCGGGGCTCCCGATTGAGTTGGGGCCCAGAGAAGTTGCTGATAAGATGCAGTAAAGAAAGCCATCATCCAACAGAGAGCCGGGCCGCTGGGCCTCCGGTTGAGCATCAGGAGAACGAGAAAGACACAACATTGACGTCCATAAGAGTGGGGGTCAATATATTGAAGTTCTGTTCGGTCTTCAACTCCCTCTCACACGCAAACGTTACAAATAAAGTGAGAGGTACATATTTGTTAAAGAAGTCTTCGCTCGTCCTTTATCATTGTGTCGTCGTTATTCATTGCGCCAGTATGTATATAACACTTTGAGGAATATGGAGTACCACTTCATAGCCATTACTTCCAGGTCGACTCTGACCCCAAGTGGTAGTACTTGTAAGGGTTACATTAATGGGTAAGGAGAAATATCTAATCATTTTCTAGACTTGAAACCATTTGACTATGCGCAAAATGTAATTCTGTAAATAGTGCCAGTAGCTAAAGACATTTAAGTACGTTAGCACAGGTTTGAAAATTAATTCTATTAAGTGCTGGTTGCAGGTTTCTAATATATAGTGCTTCGAGAATCACTGTATTTACAGAATTACATTTAAAAGCAAGCGCCATAATCTCCAACAGCAAAGACGTCCTTACACAGTAGTAATTTGCTAAAACAAAAGTTACATCACTTTTGTAACAGATTCTCCCCTGATGATGGCCCAAAGTCGGTCAGAAAGTACTAGGGATACATACAACTATGGACAATACCTAAATCAATTCCCCCCGAATACGATAAAAGTAATACGGGAATTCGAACGGATCCAAAAGAAAATATGTAGGCATAAAATGTCTATTATGTTTAATGAAATTTGCATATATATATATATATATATATATATATATATATATATATATATTGGCAGCTTTTCTTAATTAATACTGACGTGATCTCGTGAAGAGACAAATTACACTCTGTAAGAATGTACAGACATTTTTCTTACAAAGTAGTTATGTACATGCAAAAGTTACATAACTTTTGTAATACATCCTCCCCTGATGATGGCCCAAAGTCGGGCAGAAAGTACTTGGGAAATAACTAATTATGGAAGATTTATCAATCAATTCCCGCCGAATATCATAAGATCAATACGACAATTCGAAAGGATTAACAAAAAAATATGTAGACAAAAAAATGTCTATTATGTTCAATGAAATATATTTACCAACCCTTCCTCACGATTAGGATGAGGCACGAGTCCCGTTTTTAGGTGGAGTTTAACAGGTTTGAGTCCAGGGGTTTCTTTCTCCTAGTCCTGTTGCCATACCATGGTTAAAGAGCCAAGTCTACCCTACTATTTGTTCATCGCTGGAGGGAGAATAATTGTATTCATATCTTTCCCAAGGGTATTAGCACCAAGTGAAATGTAAACAAACTTGGTTCGCTGTGTCCATTTCTAACGATGCTAACCATTACACCAGGGACACCTCCACATTTGCATAAACAGGATTTTGCGTTAAATAACCTACAATGGTTAAAATGCCATAAAACCCAACCAGACCAGACCAAACCAAATCATATGTATTTCATATATAAAAGGTTTAGCATTAAATAACCTACACTGGTTTGACATACTATGAAACCTAACCAAATCCTATATATTTAATATATATGTATAAAGAAGATTTGGCATTGAATAACCTTCATTGGTTGATATGTCGTAAAATACAACCAAACAACCAACCAATATATTTATATTTTTAGTCACAGAATTTCAGTGCTCAAGAGTATGGTAATAAATAATACTTAACAATATCCGTTTTGATTTGATACTGTTCCATTAAGAATTAAAAAAAAAAAAAAAAAAACAACAACCAAAAAACAACAACCAAAAAACAACAAAAAAGCAACAACAAAAAGCAAATAAACCGTATCGTAGGTTAAGAAGAAAATTGTTTTTTAATTAAAAATTGTTTGGGGTCTGCTTTTGGCTGATACTGCATATATATTCTTGATCTCGTGGGCAGTGGTTAAGAAGGTGAGTTTTGTGGACCATTACAGCAGAGTGATAAGTTAATTCCTTCATAGCTTCCCCATATTGTTCGCCTCGCACCGAACCGAAACTCAATAATGTTTAGTTATTAACAACCAAAGACTGGGAATGTGAGAGTTAATGAATTCATTTGTTTTGTTCTTTTTTCTTTTTCTTCTTTTAGCTTCTAGAAATGTGACAGGGCAGATTCCACAACTAATTGAAGAACAAAAGTAAAATTGGTTACACACGCACACGCATGCGCATGCGCAATCCAACGGGCGGGCGTACACATACATTAACACGGAGGAGAAGCTGTATTGAATCGATCATCGTCGTTGGAAATGGACCCCACGAACCGAGTTCAAATCCTGGATAAAGCTGTTTCTATTTCATTTTATGCTAATGCCTTTGCAAAAGGCATGAAACTATCTGTTTTCCTCCTAGCTGTGTATAAATAGTCGGAAAGACTTGGATCTTTATTATTGGTAAAGCAGCCAGTCAAAGAGAAGAGAAACTATAATTATAAATCACTTGTAAAGTAAAGTTGTTGACGACCTTAGTCGAGAGTAACCCGAAGGCTCTCTTTTCAATATCTACTACACCGAGGTGTAGGGAGGGCGCTACTCCATACCATGGATTGCTCAACTTTACCCTTGATCCTTACCTTACAATGCTGAGTATTAAGCAAAGAGGCTTCAAGTAGCATTTATGAGTCTTTGGTATGATTAGACCTGGGATTGAACACTGGTCTCCGGGTCCATTGGCGAACTATCTACTCATTTGGCCAATGGCTGTGCTGCATCCTGCTGTTGGCAAATGGATTGGATAAATATATACATACACACACAAGAAAACTTGTTATACACACACGTTCACACGCACGCGCACACACACTCATAGAGTATATATATATATATATATACTAGCAGAAGAACCCGTTTTAGGAATACCTATAGGTGAGATAGAAAAAAAGAAAGAGAGGAGTAAACAAGGAAATAGAAATGTGCCCTTATTTGTATTTGAAAGATTTCGCCTGATGATTCGAGTGAAAAGTATTCTTTTAGTCTTTTAATTTCTTATGTTTTTCATATTTCTTGGTTTATATTTAACATAGTATAGAAAAATATATAATTCTTTACAGGTAAAATGTTTAAAATAGTTTAAGGATTTTTTGGCTCCCATAGATTTTCATATTTTACAATTAGTGGTCAGTTTTTTAACTAATAATTTTCGATATAGCAGTAATAGGTTAAAATTCAAATTTTTATTCACCCTCAAAACATTTTGCGCATTTTATATTATTTCATGTCTGTACATTTTCATCATCATCATCATCATCATCATCATTATGTCACGCTGGTAGCACGGATATCCCTGACCCTCTCTCGCCACTTCTCCCTATCGTTCATCACACTAGGCAGGTCTTCAGGACAACATCCCGTATCCTCACATAGCTGCTGAATGTATGTTCGTGCTGGTCGTCCTGCTTTTGCACGGCCATGTGTGGGGGTCCATAAGAGTACATCTCTTATGAGTTCTTCCCTGCTTCTCCAGCAGTGTCCTGCATGTCTGGTTCGTCTAACTTGAATAGTTTTCGTGATAGGAGGCAGGTGGCTGTACAGTTGGTGTCTTGTGGGGTGTTGCCGCCAGGACTTGTTCAAGATTGCACGCAGCATTCTTGTGTAATTGCTGTCTAGCTTCTTCTCCAGCCGTTTTGTTAGCGTCCATGTAGTGCACCCGTATAGCAGTATCGATGTGACCGCTGCCTGGAAGAAACTGCGTTTCATTTTATCGGTTAGGTCTGATTTCCATATAATCTATAGCCTATTGATAGCTGTCCATGCTTCGTTAACCTCGTTTCGATGTCCTTTTCGGTTGATTCGACGCTGCTTCCTAGGTAAGTGAATTTGTCTACTAGTTTAAGAGGGGTTCCTTCTAGAGTGGAGATGTCCCCCGTTTGATTATAGCACATATATTCCGTTTTGTGTGCATTAACATAGAGGCCTATCCAGTTTTACATACACATACCCCCAACACACACACACACACACACACACACATATATATATATATATATATATATGTTTATGCTTGAGCGAGTGTGTGTGTGTATGCTTGTGCGTGTATGTATGCAAGTGGATCTATCTATCTCTCAATCTATCTCTCTATTGGAAGATCAAATTATATTAAAGCAGCTATGGGTCAAATAATTGCATTGCTTTTCTTCTACAAGGACGGCATTGACAGTAAATAACCCACCATTTAACAAAGATCAGTTGAATTAGCACAAAGTCCTAAAAGTACAACGCAGAGTTTCACTGACGCAAGGTTGATGGTTTATTCGATTTAAATTTCAAGTATCACTTTCATTAATTTATACTGATCAAGGAACCCTCTCTTTAGGCCTATTTTCTAAAATTAAAAACGTTTTAATAAAAGCCTTCTATAATTTGAAACAGAATTTTATATTTCATGTTAATGTTGGGGGAAAAATGACTAAAGTTTTATGAACATTTTTACGCTAGCATGTATATATATATATATATATATATATATATATATATATATATATATATATATATATATATATATATCAGTGAGAAAATGGAAGTAAATTCGACAGTATGAAAATGTACAGTGATCCTATTTACCAACCCCTCCGCTCGGGCAGGATATGACACAAGGTCAATTTTAAAGCTGAGTTTAACAGGTTTGAATTCAGAGTTTTCCTTCTCCTAGACTAGTTGCCTCACCAAGGCTGAAGAACCTAGTCTGTCATGAAAATGTACAGTGATGAAGAAACATAAGGTCTTCAGAGGTTGATTATGTATATATATATATATATATATATATATGTAAACTTAACCGGTTGTGCTACTTTTTTTTATCTTTAATTGCCTGAAGATCGAGTCACAGCGTAAAACTATGGGTTGTAATTTTAATAGTTTGTATAAACAGAGAATATATATATGTATATATAGGTGTTGTGTAAAATGTAGTCAGTCTCATCTAGGATTTGAACTATATATATAGATATATATGGTCAGTTTTTTAACTAATAATTTTCGAAAAAGCTGTATTTGTTAAAATTCAAATTTTTATTCACCCTCAAAAAATTTTGCGTATCTTATGTTTTTTCATCTCTGTACATTTTTATACCGTCAGATATATATCCAGTTTCATTCACACACACACACACACACACACATATATATATATATATATATATATATATATATATACATATATACGGTAAGATATCTGACTGGCGTAAAGTGAACCGGGTTTCGATCCCAGCTTGAAGCATCTCACGTTTCTTGCCACACTGAAGAAAGAGTCTGTCAACGTATGACTATATATGTATATATCATATGTCACATCCTGGACTCTCTTTAGGGGTATCTTACCTCTCTACAGAGATACAGTCGATGTATTCTAAAGCACCAGCCGACTGGGCTCCCGAATGTGACTTTGCATTATCTGGGAAAAGTACAACGTTTCTCTTGTTGACGAATACGGAGCATTTTCTTTGATTTTCATGCACACGTTTCAGCTGCAGTTAATATAAGTCTGCATTAAGAGTCTGATTATGATTTAAAACTTCAAAAGGAATATTACCTCTGTGACCCTACCATACAACATAACTTTTCGTCTATGAAGCCCCGCCATTAGGGTAGGCTGTGTAGTTTCATCTTTGTCTATTTTGCGTTGAACATAGTCATAAAAACTCATTTTGCGACACCCTTAATGATATTCTTGAGAAACGGGCCATTTTTCTGCCTTGCATGAAAACGTGTGGGTCTACATATGTGACCTTCCTAATTCTTCTCCCTAAGAATATGATTAACCGAAACGTGCAGCTGGCTCACTTTTCATATTTTTTTTCAGGTGGCGGCAGATTGTGGATTGGGATGTGTTGCTGTCAAGCGCAAATTCTCGAGTAGTTTTGTGCAGATTGTATTCCATCTATTTTCTTAAAGCATCTTGATCGAGATCTAATAGGCGTCCTAGTCTGGGTTCATTTGTCAATGACCCATTGCCAGAAGGAAAATTTGAAAACCAGTTTCGATTTAGGTGGTCAGAAATGACACCT
This sequence comes from Sepioteuthis lessoniana, assembly GCA_963585895.1. NCBI lineage: Eukaryota > Metazoa > Mollusca > Cephalopoda > Myopsida > Loliginidae > Sepioteuthis > Sepioteuthis lessoniana. The sequence continues at coordinate 97,592,376 of OY757908.1, forward strand.
TGACCATAAACACTAAAAATTACCTAAGCTGTTTCTGCAGCATTTTTGTCATTCTTAAACTTTCTCAACAATACGTGTCGAATATGCACTTTCAGTTTCGCCATTTTAGGAGCGTGAGGTCATGGATAAAATTATCATGCGCACTTTTTCACTACTGAAAATAATGACCGATGAGGGAACTTTTTAATCCAGTTGCATTTAAAACATTGAAAGTTTGAAGTGCGTAGTTACGACTTGCTTTTAAGAAATGAAAATTATTTATGGCACAACCCAATATATATATATATATATATAGTAGAAATTTGTGGAAAGTTGGATAGATCAAACACTTAACTCAGATTTGGATGTGTGATATTTCGTTCGGGCTTTACTTCATCTTCACGAACTTCTTCAAGACTGAGACTGTTTTCAGAGTTTTTCTATTTAAAAGCATGTGAGGAGAGTGGAAGGGGTATAGTTGTAACAGGAAAAGTTGTGAGAGATTTAAAGTCAAATGTATCAGGTTTCATTAAAGATTTCTTGTTTGAAAGTGAAGATAGATTTTTGGGAGATGATAAGAAAGACGTAAGGAAGGGCTTATGTGAAAGGAGGTTTTGGCATGACTTGTTTCATGGAAAAGATATTGACTATAATGTGATGTCGCAGAAAATTGTTTATATTGTGGTGTCAGGGTTTATATATATATATATATATATATATATATATATATATATTGTGTAGAAAAATTGATTACAAGGTAATCCAAGTGGAAGGAGAGATTTATTAAGAAGTTGACACAATAGCGTTTCTGTTCTACTGAACCATCATCAGGAACATGAGGGGTGATATTAGCGATGTTAAGTCAACGATGGATGTTTAAAAATGCAAAATGCAAAAACCTAGGCGAAAGTTTGTATATATATATATATATATATATATATATTGTATACTTAGGCAGCAAGTCGTTATCTAAATGTGTTCGGTTAAAGACCACGGATTGTGAAAGTGAAAGCGATCAAGTCTTCTTATGTTTGAAAAAAACCCCCACTAAATAAGTATAAATAAAACCCACAGCAACAAACAACCTAACACAATCCCGGAGGATGACCAGCGAAATGGTCGAAAGCGCTTGGGTTATTATGGGGTACTTTCTTCATCATCTTGATCAAGACATAAGAAAAATAGCAAGAAGACTCGAACATATTCACTTGATTTTGAAAAGGAAATTATCCGTGGTCTTTAACTGAACATGTTTATATATATATATATATATAAACATATTATATATATATACCATATATATATATATATATATATATATATATATATATATATATATATGCTCCCCCATGGGGGTTGAGCACTCTGGGGAAGGAATTGCCGGCCGCCGCTAGCGTAATGCAAAGCTCTTCTAAAGAATTGAGCACTCTGGTAGCCGATAGGGTATAAAAAAATGCAAACAAAGGCTGCTGCTGCTGTTTCTAAAAATAAAGATACCTTAAAATTCCCTTAGCAAATGAGTGGTCTGAAACACAGTCTAACGTAAAGTTGGACGGGTTTCGATCCCGGCTTCGAGCGTTCGAAGAGTTCTGATAGAACGAAACAGTCTGTCTGTGGATGACTATATATATATATATACGAGACCAATATTGAACAAGTCCTGCCAGCAACACCCCACAAGGCACCAACTATACGGTCACCTACCAAAAAAACGAAAACTATCCAAGCTAGACGAACCAGACATGCCGGACACTGCTGGAGAAGCAATGACGAACTCGTAAGTGATGTACTCCTGTGGACCCCCGCATATGGCCAATCAAAAGCAGGACGATCAGCTCGAACATACATAAAGCAGCTATGTGATGATACGGGATGTAACCTGAAGACCTGCCAGAGGCGATGAATGATTGGGAGACGTGGAGAGAGAGGGTCAGGGATATCCGTGATGGCTGCACGACATGATGATGATGATATATATATATATATATATATATATATATAACTTACAATATTTCTTTTTGTTTATAAGTATACTTACTTTTTGGGCTGATACATATTTATATTTTTGGTAACAGAATCTTTATTCTGTAGAGTTGGTAATTAATGATGTCTAATATATCCGTTTTGATTGTATTATGTTCAACAAGAAACAAGTATGTTTGGTTTTGAAGAGAATTAATTTTTTTATACATAAAAAAAACGGTAAGAATATTTTTTAAGAGCAATATACTATGTATCTTTTTTATTTATACATGAATAGATAGACTAGACTATTTATAATTATGGAACAATTCAGAAAAAAAAGGCATCAATTAAAAAAAAAGTATTTGATTTTTGACATAATGACTTTTCTTTTTGATACATTTATCGAACATCGTAGAGTGGAATTTTAGATCAAATTTCAGTAAATAATTACGTTGCAGATAATTACTGATCAAGCTTATATATATATATATATATATATATATATATATATATATATATATATATATATATATATATATATATATATTTGTAACTGGCCTTGATATACATGGAATTCTTTTTGTTTCACTAGGAATTTTTATCTTGATGCTATTTTTAATACTGCGGTAATTTTTCAGGCATTTTTGTTTTGGTTTTTGAACATTCCACATTGACACGCCGGATGAATTATGAGTATTTCAATGAAACTATTTAGAAGACATAAAATGATAGCAAAAAGAATGTTCTAGTCTTCTCTTCTCATCATCAATTCTTATATATATATATATATATATATATATATATCCGAGGTGTGGCCAAAAAGAAACCGAACTTTTTTCAAAAACTAGTTTTTTGTTTTACCAACAGGCTAATGAGACTTTTTCCAGTTGATAAACTGTTTTCAGTTTTTCTTAAGTTCCGAAGTAGATTTGAAGGATAATGTGCAACTCTTTTGGTGAATTTCATTTCTAACTTCCGTCGTCTGAAATAGAAAATTTAGTCAGTTTCTGGAATCAAAAGAAATCTGCCGAATTCAATGATCGGGGGAAAAAAAAAAAAGAGTTGTTTAACGCCTCGACAAAAATTTTCAATGTGGCTGTTGGCGTGGAAGGCAATCCAGTAATGGTATTGTCTATAGAGGGATTTCTTCTTTATTTGAAACGCTGGTACCACTTGTATCATTGTACATAGCTCAAACGATCCCCCCTATATGCTTGTGACATTATTAGAAAAGTCTCCATAAAAGCTTTGTACTAATTTCAAATTTAATTTTACATTTCATTATTCAGCTTCGGGAAACAACGAAGGTCACTAAATGCCTATTAACGCTAGAAGTGAGAAATGAAGCGTCATGCATTTTTTTGTCAGTCGAAAAGTTAACATGTTTGCTACACAGCATATTCTCTCTCTCTCTCTCTCTCTCTCTCTCTCTCTCTCACTCACACACACACACACACACACACACACAGATTATATATATATAAGTAAGTAAAGTTGGCTACTGTTGTCGAGAGCGACCCGAAGGCTCCTTTTTCATTTCATGTGTAGGAGAGAGCGCTACTTCTTGCCCTTGATTGCTTCACTTTACCTTTGATCCGTACCATATAATGCTGAGTGTTAAGCAAGGAGGTATCAAGTACCATTTTTTAAGTTTTTGGTATGACTTGACCTGGGATTAAACTCCGGTCTCCCTGGCCAATAGACCAGTTAGTAAGTTAGCCGACCGTTGTTGAAGACAACCAGAAAGCTCCTTTTTCAATAGCTACAACTCGACTCCTTTCTCTGGATTACTCCACTTACCCTTGATCCTTACCTTATAATGCTGAGGCATCAAGTATCATTTTTTGAGTCTTTGGTATGGGATTGAATGTTTGATTAAATAAGATACTTCGTGTCTGCTTATTCTATCGTTGATCCCCTTGAGTCTTTCTATAAATTCTTTAACTTGCGGATAGAATGAGTTTAGGAAGGAACCGTACGTTTCCCAAGTACTTTCGGCATAAGCTTGAACCGTCTTCCGAAAATCAAACGATTCATACGAAGAACTGAACGAATCAGCGATAGAGTAGGCAGACACGACGTGTCTTTCTTATTTAATCAAACACACACACATACACACACACACATACGTATATATATGTTTCATTAAATAATAAAGACAAATTTTGTCTATATAATTTGTTAAAGATCCTTTCAAGTTTCCTGATAAGTGTCTTAGTTTCAGGTTGGAATTAGTAGATGAATTTCCCAAAATTGTCCCGAATGCTTTCAGACACTTTATAGGCCATCATTAGAGGTTGCTTGCTTGTGTAAGGTGTGTTGTTTTTAAAATGAGTTTGGAAAGTTTTTTTTTATAACATAACAAAAATATGCGAACCCAGAGTTGGGTAAAAACAGAGTAACTGATGTATTTAAAAGAGATCGCTATTTAACATGTGAAAGCTATTGAAAAACTGAACGCTATTAACGGAAATAGAATACTATCAAGTAATACGGAGAAAAAAAAATACTAAAAACATTTCAAAATATTGTCGCTATTTTCAAAATTAACTCTATTGATTTTAGTTTTTCTTTTTGTATGTAGGGTTTCTAGGATTTGTAGTCGTAGCTTATCAATTTCATGTGCGATTACATTGGTGTTTTTAACTAAAGTTTTTCGAAATTTAGATTTAGGAATAAAATGGTTCTCATCAGGAAATTTGAAAGGATCTTAAATAAATTATACAGACACAGACAAAATTTGTCTTTATTATTTAATGAAACATGCTTAAATGAACTACTATTACCAAACTGCGCGCGTGCGCGCACACACACACACACACACACATATATATATATATATATATATATATATAATCAAACATATATGTGTTTATGTAATAGTGAATATGTGTGGGTGTGTGCGTTCGTGTGTCAATGTTTGAGTAAATTCAGTTTTCAAAGTATACCAGTAATTATTCAAAATTTGCTTAATAAACGTGTTGTGCTTTGAAAATAATTTCCGACGTATTTGCATCAACCTCTGAATATTGTAATGAGTTTGTGGAAATAAAAGTTTTTTTCTATTCCATGTTTAAATAAATCTGGAGTTTTCGGCGTATGAAGGAGGAGTTCCCGAGGTGTAATAGCTAAAATTTTGCGCTCTGAGATCGTATTAGTAATTTACAAAGCTTTTTGCTTAGATGTGGCACAAGGCCAAATGAATGGGGCACCCAATGAGGCTCAGAGATCGTAGTATGCAGTTTCGAACTCCAGACTTAGCTCTTTAACCTTGGTATGAAAACCAGACTAAGTACATATTCAGAAGGAAAACTGGGTAAATTTTTACCCTTTAACTCATCCTATTTTAGCGAAAACTAAAAATCAGATTCTACTTTTTTTGGCAAATACATGTAAACAATCAGAAAACAATATCTACAAAGAAGAAATCTTGAAAAAACTCCCCAATATTTTAGAATTTAAATGTTGTGGGGGATCACTTTGTTATATATATTTAACGTAAAATGATCACCCACTTCTAGACCAGCAAGCATTACTGACGATCAGAGATAGCGAAAAGGGACGTGTAACCAATTTTTTTTGTAGGGAAATCAGATGGGAAGGGTGGAGGTGTTAACTAAACTTATTTGGGGAGGGATTTTTTCGCAATAAAACAAAAAAATAGTATGTTGAATAAAAAATTAATGGGGGACTTTTTTTAAGTGATAAAAAACTTAAAATAAAAAAGCGCTCACATTTCAGCAGAAAAAAAAGAAAATAAGACATACTGTTTCACTAATTTTGGCCAATTTTTTTCTACTAATTTGGTTACACGTCCCTATAGCGCTATCTCTGGTCGTCAGTAATGCTTGCCGGTCCGGAAGTGGGTGATCATTTTACGTTAAAATTATATAACAAAGTGATCCCCCCCATCTAAATTCTGAAATTTTTTTTTTTCAAAATTTCTTCTTTGCAGATATTTTTAAGGCTGTTTATTTGTATTTGCAAGAAAAAAAAAAAAAAAAAGAAAAAAAAAAGTAGAATCTGATTTTTAGTTTTCGCAAAAATCTGATGGGTTAAAGGGTAAAAATTTACCAAAAACTGAATTCAAAAGCTGCTCACAACTCTGCTTAAAATGTAGACCTTGTGTCACATCCTGCTTTCGCAGCGAGGTTAGATAGATAGATAGATAGATAGATAAGTAAAAAAGAAGACAGACGTAAGCTGCACTTTCTCTAAAATACATCTGCAACAACTTAAGCAAGAGAAACACTGTTAATGAAGACAAATTCCTCCAACATTATGAAATCATCAAAATTGCCATAAATTAACGATTTATTCCAAATAAAAACTTTACGACGGATAAAACATTTTTCTGGCTATAATTATGACAAAAATCAAAATCAGAAAGAAAAATAAAAAAGGAGCCTTCTCATCGTGAGCAATCGGTAAAAACGTACAATTCTGGTAGTTGTCTTCATGGATATCTATTTTACCTTATATTGTTGCAAGTGAATGGACTTGCTTTATCTGAATACTTTTTTTCTATAGCAATTAGTGGACGAGCCGTCGGCTTAATGAGTAGAGTGTGTCACCAATGGTCCGTGAGACCGAGGTTCAATCACAGGTCGAGTCATACCAAAGACTCAAAAAATGGTGCTTCATACTTTCTTGCTTAACACTCAGCATTGTAAAGTGGAGCAATCCAGGGAATGGAGTAGCGCCCTCTCCTACACCTCGGTGTTGTAGCTATCGAAATGGGAGTCGTGGAGTCACCCTCGACTAAGGTCGCCAACTTAACTTTACTTTACTATAATAGGAATTTTGCTTTTTCTCAGGGCAGTCTGCTTTTGAAGACAGGCCAACAATCATTTGGTTCCAGGAGGCTTCTTCCCCAGGCAATACCTGCTTTGCAAGGATGAATTTATAGCTTGGCGCTTAAGGCGCCACAATATGGGAAATACCGAAGAGAATAAGCGTTTTTGTGACGGCTGCGAATGTGTCTCGATATATGCGCGGCTCCCCACTATAAAATAATGTTCTGTCGCATCCTGACTTGGTGAGAAGTCAATTAAATACTGTCTGCTTTTGTTGGCTGGCCAACATTAACGTTGGTCCGGACAAGAATTAGTTGACCCCAAGGAGCTTTCCTCCCAGGCAATATCTGCTTTGCAGGGCTGATTTCATAACGTGTCACCGAAGGGACCAAGTATTTTTGAAATAGCTGAGCTTGAGTTTCAATTAGAGCGGAGCTCCCCACTATAAAACGACCTTGGGTTATATATCGGCTGGGTGGGAAGTCGGTTAAATAGCCAGTCTGGTTTTGTTTGGTTTCTTTGTTTAATGGCATATCAACCTTTTTAGGTTATTTAATGCTAAAGCCATCCTCCGAGAAAAACAATAGTGGTACTATTTAACCCATAGCCGGGAAGATAAGGGGACTCATACCTTTCCATAGAGTATTTGACCGAAAGTGAACGTAATAGCACAACTGGAGTTCGCATTTGCTTACTACGATTCCGCAGTCCACTGCTTTAACCATTACAGTACGAGGACACCCTTCTCTTGTTTTATAGTAACAATGTGAATAAATCTTCTAAACTAATATGTGTTCTTATCGCATTTACATGTTAAACAACGTCACAACACTATACATCTAGATAAATCCGAAGAGAAAGGTGATTATTTCTGATATTTAATTTGGGTCTGTTTTATCAAAAATATCTAGTAGGTCAGACGGTTAACATCTTAATCTTAAAAGCAATGGAGCCAACTGGAAAGCAAATTTTCAACTCCATGTTCCAAGAAATCTGAAAGACAGTTTTCAATTTCTTATTTGTTTCTTTATGTTCTATGATTTAACAAAATCGTTTAGCAATCGAAACAAATGAAAATCTGTTGGTGCTGAATGTGGTGAGAGTGGATCATTTAGAAAAACCTCTCATTCTAACAATCTTATCGACTATTGTCGATCTTGTAAGTTCCAGTTAAGTTAGCTGGTAATTATATCATCTGATTCAGCAACTAAAAGCTTATTTTTGATACAAATTGTTATCTATCACAGTACGGATTTCCGAAATGGAGAATTATCTTGACTCATCATGATCAGTGGTGGTGGGGGGGTTAAGTATTATTTCTGTTAGAGTCAAGTTAGGAAGAACTGCAAGATTTATAACACCCAGAAAAGGCCGAGAATTTTATGAAAAAAAAAAAAAAATCATAGATTTCAGAGTCCCTAATTCTGTCTTTATCCTTTATTAAAATTTCAGTACTATCCGTACCCAAAATATTAAATCAAATACAAAGAATGAATCTTTCATAATTCGGAATGCCCAGTTGGCTGGGGCTGTAGAATACACTGGCTGCTTCTCTGCTGAGGGGTAAGACCCCCCTGTACACAACGGGTGTCCTGAATATGACACTAAACAATCTGATGGTGAAGTTCCTGTAATGCTGGAGCTTTGCGGAATGCAGAGTACCCCATCATTGCCATCACTCCCAGGTCCACTCTGACCCAGAGTGATAGCAACTGATAGGGTCCTATCTACAGGTCAAATAGAACTAAACTCTTCATTTATGCTAAACTGAATTGCTTGAAACAGAACAGTTTTTGACATGTAAACTGTGTACTTATGCTAAACTGAATTGGTTGAATTAGACCTGGAGTAGTAGTACCTGTTAAGGTGACATTTATGGGTCAAATAAAATTGTTTAATCATTTTCTCTACAAGGAACCATTTTACTGTGAACAAACAAATGACTGATGATTAGTGTTTAACAGCAATTCTTGGAACCATTTAAATGTGTTCTAACAAATGAATTCAGCCACATATAAAAATAATACCAACAAAACATTCGTTTACAAATCATATATTTAATATACATATTTAACAGGATTAGGCCGCACCTGCCAGGTTCCCACCTACGAGTCAAATAGAACATTTGAATCATTTACTATAGTTGAAACCATTTAACTGAGTGCAAACAAATGATTACTATCAAATTGAATTATTAGAATAACTTAGCTGTGCTTGAACCCATTTAACTGTGCGCAAACGAATGAATAATGTTGAATAGAACTATTAGTGTTAGGTAGCAATACTTGAAATATTTTAGCAGGGATTATCATAAATATTAAAGAGAATTCTAAGTGTTAAATAGCGATACTCGAAATCATTTAATTGTGTGCAAACAATAAATAGCAATGCTTGAAACTATTTAAGTGTATGCTAACGAATAAATAATGTTGAAAGAATAGTGTTAGTACAAAAAAAATAACTGATATTAAATTGAATTATTAGTGTTACATGGTGATGTAATGAATATGCATACAGCTGGGTCCCACCTCATTGTAATATGATTGGCTGGTGTCAGCCATAAATACTGACTCATGTAGAAGTACATTGATTACGACTTCACGTCTAGTACCGGTACGATTACTTACTTACTTACTTACCCGATTGTACAACAACTGATGCAGTAGCCAAAACACTTAGCTACTTTGATTAAATATATCCTTTTCCAGGACATCTCACAAGGCAATACTAGGAAACATTTAATGTGTGCAACCCTCCTCTGGTTTGTTTAAAAATAATTTGGCCTAAAAAGTATTCGTATATATATATATATATATATATATATATATATATATATATATATATATATATATATATATACTGGGTTTGACATTAAATAACCTCCAGGGTTTATATACCATAAAACACAACCAAACTCTTAACCCTCGTTGACGGGTATTTTTGCTAGCAATTGATATAGAATTTAAAAAATTAAAACATTTAAATAAACCTGCGAATTTTTGTCGAAATATATATATATATATATATATATATATATAATTTTGTCATTGAAGTTGCAGCAAGGAACTTTTTATATAGTCAAATCCATCATTCAAAAATTTGTGGGGTGCAAATCTAAAGAGCTCTAAAAATAAACCATTTTTTTGGTGTTATGGTGAGAGTAAAAATGTATATGTGGTCATTTATATTTGTAGATTCTGGTTTGTTATTATTTATTAGTAAAATGTCAAAGATAGGTAAGGTGTTATTAATTTTTAGTTCATAATACCCACGGTACGTTCAACATTGTTTCATCTATTTTTTGAATCTGATCCTTTAGATCTATAAAAGCAAAACATCTAGTTTCCATTATATAGATGGAATATTACTTATATATCAAAGGAATAATGAATTAACTAAAGTTATGAATTCGTACTCCCAAATTTTTAAATGTTGAATTTGACTACATATAAAATTCCTTCACGCAAATTCAATACCGAATGTCTTTCATACAACGAGTCAAAATAAAACGTCTGTCTTTCTCCGTGTCTCTCTCTCTGTTACCTCCCATTTCTCCCCCCCCTCTCTCTCTCTCTCTCTCTCTATATATATATATATATATATATATATATACGAGGATCATTAAATAAGTTTCCAGACTTTTTTCGTATGGGCACTTTTATTGATAGTACACACATGAAACTATAGTCCACTTCGAAGTAATCTCCTTCGGCTGCAATGCACTTGTTGTACCTTTCCAACAACTCCTGGAAGGCCCCATGGAAGTCCTCTTGTGTGAGCGTGTCAATGACCTTCGTCACAGCCTCTTTCATCTCCTCAATTGTCTCATAACGACAACCTCTGAGCTTAGGGAATAACCAAAAGTCACAGGGGGCAAGGTCTGGACTCGAGGGAGGCTGTGGAACTGTCTTGATGCCCATCTTGGTCAAATAGTCTGTGACAAGGATGGAGTTGTGAACTGGTGCATTGTCCTGCAGGAAATACCACTGACTCGATTTCAAAAGTGCTGGCTTCTTCCTGAACTCCCTTAAAACCTCAACATAGTAACCCTAACCCTAACCCTTTGGTCAATCAACTCGGGTGTTCTGACTTCCTTACTCCTTCCACACCTCTTATCATCCCTCACAGACTCCTTGCCTTCCTTGATTCACTTATGCCGCTTAAAAACTGATGCTCGATTCATGCAAGATGGTCGAAAAGCAGTCTGAAGCATTCCATACGTTTCTGTGGCATTTTTTCCAAGTTTAAAACACAATTTTATTGCATATCTTTCTTCTAAAGTGTTCTCACGTCCAGATTGAATTTTTGAAATTCACCAGCTGTGACAATCAGGCTTCAGTAGGGTGTATTCCAATTGCTGCTGTAGCTGTTGATTTGAAGCTGAAATAATAAAAATTGGTCAATCATTTCATAAGATGTATAGCAATAACATAATGAATTTGCAAGTGTCTAAGACAATTTTAAATGCCTGTACAAAAATAGTCTGGAAACCTATTGAATACACCACGTATATATGTCTTTCTGTCTATTTCTCTCTCTCACTTTTTTCTCTATATATACATGAATATATATAATGAAGTTTGATATCATCTGAAACGAAATTTGAATAACGAAATTCAAATTACACCTGCTATATTTTCCTCTTGTAACGGGGATTCAACAGATTATTTCAGTAAGTAATAGCATACACATATCTACGAAGAATTAGTTAAGACTGAGAACTATTAAAGAGTATCAAAGGTATTTTTGGTGTTTGTTGGGTGGTAGACTTTTCAATCATCTCTTACAAAATATATTTCGTGTACACATCTGAAGACTATATTCAGTGCTGCTTAGAAGTAAACGCCTATTTTTTTTTTTTTAATGAAAAGCTGATACCAGAATTTTATTATCTTCGTTTATTCGAATATTTATATGTACAATCAAACAGTGGCTTACAGTGCAAACAGAAACGTTAATTTGCGCAATGATCGTAAAAAAATGATTTTCATGGATATTTGCTTGGTATTATTGAGTTCTAATTTTTAGTTTTATTTTGATGAATATGAGCAAAAATCTTGTCGAAAAATCTTGAAAGAAATCCTTTAATAAAAAGAAATAACTGTAGTTTTATTCTTCACAGTCTGATTTAGTTAATAGTTGAATTAAGAAAATTTAGAAATGAAAGCCAAAAGTGATGGGAAAAGCTAGCATTCAAGCTGTTCTATTCTTTGATTATACTCTCTCTGTTTAAAATAAGTTTTAGATAATGTTAAATGTTATATTTCTATTTTTTTGATATTTTTTTTCGTCGAATATTTTTAATATTTACCCATACATACACAAAAAATATTCTAAGCATAATGGTTAGAGTGCTCGCCAATGCCCGGCAGACCGGTATTCATTCCCAGGTCGAGTCATATCAAAGACTCCAAAAATGGTTCTTGATACTCTCTTTTCAACTCCTTTCATTTTCCTTAAGAATCACGCAGAATAACAAAAATCCACTAGTTCTCGACTTCTTAATCAACTTTAGGTCTGGTTTTCTGACTGGATTGGGTGATCAGTTTGTAACTAAAAATCTAATGTAGGACAGATTCTAGTTTGTGCATAACCCATTTGTCACCATCGTCAAATTTTAATCTCAGGCACAATTCTCAGCGGATAACCTTTTCCACCCGGTCAATTTATACATTCCTTTTATGACATGTTGCTGCATTTGCTTATTTTGGGATTACCTGTTTCATCTCTCTGTCTCAACATAACTTGCATGTCTTCTGCACCTTATCAATTCTTTCTTTGAAATCACTGGTTCTTATGGCATTGTTTATGCTGCTGTTAAAAGAGATTCAGTTTCTTCTTCTTAGCCATGTCCAGGGCATCTTGTACTCAATTCTTCTTCTTCTTCTTCTTCTTCTTCTTCTTCTCCTTGCGAGGGTTTCAACCCTGTTTCAATTGATGGTCTTTCACTGGAGTCTTAGTGATGGAGTCTCGGCTTGTTTTCTAATTTCCAACTCTTCTAGATTCCTTTTTATGCCTTTGGAGACCGTTCCAAGTATACCAACTACAACTGGTATCACCGCCAACCTCATGTTTCACAGCTTTTTCAGCTCTCATGTAAGATCCAAATATTTGTCCGTCTTTTTGCTTCTTTTCATATTCACTCGGTGGTTCGCAAAATCCATTTGATGATAAACTATTTTTTCTTACGAAGACTTTAGGTCTTGTTGTTTAGACAGGGTATCTTACAAGGTCTTTATACCTTTGATGAGATTTCTGCTGCAGAGCTTGTTATCGAGAATATTTTTGTCGTGAAATAATCTTTTGCTATTTTTTTCATTCATCTCCAATTGTTTTATGATGTCCGCTTCCAATTTTTCCAAGTACTTATGATTTTCTTTCTCTCCATGTGTTGTGACGCTTTCCTGATTCGATAGTTCTGCCTTCATCGGATATATTTGTACATTTTCAGACTAGGTATTTCTTGTCTATGTTCCTCCTTTGTTCATTATAATCATGACATACTTCTCAATGCCAAATTCTATTTCTATATTCTGGCTGTATATTCTTTCCGTTTGAATAAAGATTTCTAAATCTTTATCATTTTTGGTAAATATTTTAATATCATCCCTATATATATATATAAGGTGGTTCACTTTTTATTTTTGAGTTGTATCATTGCTATAACACATAGGAGTTGCAAGTGTGAGTCTCTCAGGAAGATGTCACTTTGAATTTTCACTTCTGCTAGGGTTTTTAGTTCCTGTTGCTAATCATACTTTTTTACTTTTCCATGGCTTTCGTGATGAAGTTTATGCCTTCATTGAATATATTTGTACATTTTCAGACTAGGTATTTCTTGTCGATGTTTCTCCTTTCTTTATTATAACCATGACATACTTCTCAATCTCATCGAATATATTTGTACATTTTCAGACCTTCTCTTATTCAAGTTTGCGTGACCATATTATTCGCCTTTATGTTGTCAATTCCTACCATTGGTGGGAAAGGTATGAACCCCCTTATCCTACCAGATATGGGTTAAATAATACTACTACTGTCCTTCTAGAAGGATGGATTTGGGATCAAATAACTCAAGAAGGTTGATAGCCATTAAAAAACAAAAGAAAAACAAAACAAACATATCATGGGTACATTTTCCCGATTTGTTTTGACCTCCTTGAGGATGTGCTGATCTATATCTCGGAGGTCGTCTGTTTCTCTTATTTCCTTGCGGCACCGTTTCTGTTCTCCCGGATATAATCTCCCGCTTACCAGCGAGTAATATACTTCTTTTCTTATCTGTGCGGTTAGGATTTTTTGAATTATTGATCTATAAAAAGTAAAGTTGGAGACGTTAGTCAAGGGTGATCCAAAGGCTCCCTTTTTAATAGCTACAACACCGAGGTGTCGGGAAGGGCGCTACTCCATTCCCTGGGTTGCTCCACTTTAACCTTGATATGTACCTTATAGTGCTGAGCTATAAGCATAGCGGCATTTTTTGAATCTTTGGTATGACTCGACCTGGGATTGAACCCAGGTCTCCAGGACCATTGGCGAACACTCTACTCATTAGGACAAAAGCATTATCATTTTTGTATTATTGATCTATAGTTGCATTATTATTTTTGCATTATTGATCTATAATTGTATTAACATTTTTACATTATTGATCTATAATGTAATTAACGTTTTTGCATTATTGATTTATAGTTGCATTATTGATCTATAATTGTATAATTATTTTTGCATTATTGATTTATAGTTGCTATTATTATTAAAGTATTTTCAAGTACGCCATTAACGTATTTTCAAGTACACTACAGACCCAGGAAATGTTATGAAATACTCTGGACAATTCACTTGATTATGCAATGATCATAGAATTGTGCCTCAACGATTTACTAGGTCATGGGATAATTTGATTTGGATATCAATAATAGTCGCAATGATTACAGAATTCCCTTGGATTTCGGTAGTAAATTGATGATAGTAATAATTGTTCGGCCAATGTTTTTGCTTTCTTTAAAAAGACTAAGTTCAAAGTATACTTCGAATACTTGAATAGACTGCAATCAACAAATGAAGTCTGTCTTTGTAGAAATATTAGTCGGAAATGTCCATGTTTATTCGCAAAATAATGGACTCCGATCTAGTTCTAATAATTAACAATTCTTACAAATATCTGATGCACAATTATATGGTTTCCATTACTCCTATCTTAAACTAATAATATTCAAACACTTGAAATAAGTTCAGAGTTGATCTGAGGCGACTCTTCATTCGCAAAGCTCCACAACTGGTAACTCTCCATCGAATGCTGTTAAGCGTCATATCGAGGACAAGACATAGATCAGTATACTGCAAGTAAATAAATAAAATAAAAAGACACGACGATGCGTTAACCCGTTGGGTTCCTGTTAGAATAGTGGTCCTGAACGAGACTGATAGCATTTCACATAGCACTAATACCCTTGGGAAAGGTATGAATCCAATTATTCTCTCTCCAGCTATGGATAAATAGTAGGGCAGACTGATTTCTTCAGCCTTGGTGAGGTAACTAGTCTAGGAGAAGGAAAACTCTGAATTCAAACCTGTTAAACTCCGCTTAAAAATTGACCTTGTGTCATATCCTGCCCGAGCGGAGGGGTTGGGTAAATATGGTTAGAATAGTGGTCCATGTTGATGTTCATGCGTGTAATAAAAGGATTCTAATTAGGATTTTACCGGACATTGGCCTAGGGGTTAGAGTGTTCGCCAATGGCCCGGGAGACCTGGGTTCAATCCCAGGTCGCGTCATTCCAAAGACTCAAAAAATGATACTTGATGCCTCCTTGCTTAACACTCAGCATTATAAGGTACGGATCAAGGGTAAAGTAGAGCAATCCAGGGAAGGAGTAGCGCCCTCCCCTATACCTTGGTGTAGTAGCTATCGAAAAGGAAGCCTTCGGGTTACCCTCGACTATGGTCGCCAACTTTACTTACTTACTTTACTTAATTAGGATTTCCGTTATATCGAGGATTTCTATGATTAAGAAATCATATTTAGTACGCACAAAAACCTTTTAAAAATCATTTGAAAATAGGATTGGAAATTGATTAATTTATTCTCTAAGATAATCTTAAGTGTATTTGTAACGTAATTGAACGGCTCATAGGAAATTGGAAGAATAAATAAATAAATGAGAATAAGAAGGCCGAGGCACTCATGGTCATCAAAATAACTAGGGAGAATTAGAGGTCCGATAATTGTTTGGGTATGTGCATAGGAAACGGATATGGTTCTGCTTCCGACACGACAGGCGGAAGAGAGTGGACATCTTGTGTCATTTTGGAGAGTCGACGGCAGGACGCGATAAGGTGAAGACGCCAGTAGTAAAACGAACCACGAATATGTAAGGAGAAATTTTATGAGCTCCAAACTTTGGGGCACTCCAAAAGTGGTATTAGACACAGTTGACAAGCATGTTAGAACCAGGGAAAAATTCAAGGTCTGTGTCTGCTCTCTCTTTCTGACTTTGACATGTTGATTATTTTTGTCTTGTTGACGGTCGTCTCATGTTTCGATACTCCCTTTATTTCTCCCGGCGACTGCTTGCTACCTAGTTGTAAATAAACCTTTGGTGTAGGTTTAACAGAGTTTCGCATTTGTCAATTTGTTACCACGGCGAAGTCACAACGGGGGTCTGAAGTCTTTTTAGTACCCCTATGGTATATATTGATCTAATAAAAATCTCACATTAATTTGCAGTTTTTGCTGGCTTACGATTACATGCATATATAAAAACATGAGAATTTTAGCAATATGTAGTTTTACTTTTGGACTAATCCTCTTGGGAAATGTATGAACTCTTCCATCTCCTAAAACTTTACTTCTGCAAGGATAGCTTTGGTATTAAATAACCCGCACAGGTTGATATGCCATTAAACGGAGAAAGAAAGAAAGAAAGAAAGAAACCTAGTAATATGTATAGTATTACACATATGTACCAATTAACAATTTTTCTTCTAAATCAGGATTTTATTATTTCCCGTGGAACATCATATAATCAAAACGATTATCATTTGCTATTACTTATTACCAAAGTCTGCAGTATTTAAACTCTCTAACCCAGGCTAGTTGGTGAAAGCTGTTGAATACACCGATTGCAACTCTGCAGACGGGTAAGACCTTCCCCCGCAAACAAGCGTCCTGGATATGACACTAAAAAACCTGATGGTGAGGCTGCAGTAATGCTGGAGCTTTGGGGAATGCAGAGTACCCCTTTATTTCCATTGCTCCCAGATCGACTCTGAACACGGAGTGGTAGCCCCTGATAGGGTCCTATCTATGTGTCAAATAGAACTGTTTGACATTTAACCTGTCATTGCCATTCAGTGGTGGTAGTACCTGTTAAAATCACATCTATGATTCATATAGATCTGTAAAATCCTTTTCTTTAAGTGAAAAGATCTGTGTGCAAACAAATGAATTCGGGCCTGTTTAAAAACAATACCTACAACCTATTTGTTAACAAACCCCTTATATTCAATATATATATATATATATATATATATGTGTGTGTGTGTGTGTGTGTAAACAGGATTTAGCATATCCCTGGTTTTCCCGAATCCACCAGGCGTTCTCTCTGAATGGGCGTTATTGTGCTAACAACCTGGTCATAGGGGGCTGTCTCCCCAGACAACACCTGCTTAGCACATTACTTGGCACCCGAGGAGCCTCAGAAATGGGAAATGCAGACGGGATCAAGCCAGGTAGGGGGATAAATAATACCTGATAATATCCGTTTTGATTGTATGATATTCCACAAAAGATAATATCCTGCTTTTTTTGGTTCAGGAGAAAATTATCAAAAATTCTTAGGGTTGTATTAATTAATGGGTAATAGTATACACAATTCCAGATACAAGATATCTCTTAGTTGAGATTGGTACAAGGAGTCGATGTTCAAGGCCAGGTCAAAGACAAGATTCCGAATACTGATTTTCAAGGCAGGTGTTACTGACTTTAAAGACTGTCACACACACACACACACACACACACACACACACACACACACACACACACACACGCGCGCGCGCGCGCGCGAAAAAAAACAAAAACAAACAAACTTCCTACTCACTCCTATTTGGCACTATGCCAGAATCTGGTTAAACTTAGTATGTTTCGTATATAATAAGCATTCCGACATAAATTATTCTAAATTCACTCGAGGAACGATAAAAAAAAATCATAAAAAAAGCCAATTAAAACAAAACTTCAGTCTTGGTTACATTTGTTTTTGTTATTGTTGAAAAGTACACGAGTCACTTACTAATAAGCCGAAAACAAATCCACCAACGTTTTATCAAATAATATTGATGCACTCGTGATACCATATTCATTCGAAAATAGGAGGCACGAGACTTTGTCAAGGAAAATATCCTCAGATCACATCGCTTATGACCATGATGATGAAATTAGTCAGTCATAAGAGAGCAGTAAGGTAGCCCAGTCTGGCATGAGGCCACATCGACGAAGCACTCAGCTAAGATCGAACTTACTTTGAGCCTAAATTATGTCACCAACTATTCACATGTCTGCGGTGCTTAGAGAACACTGACTGTATCCACTGCGGAGAAGTAATACTCCCCTTCCAACTGCACTGACGGTGAGACTCTAGCTCTGGAGATTTGGGAAGTATGAAATACCTTTTCATTTTCATTACTCCTAGGTTAACTCTGATGTACCTATTGGAGTACCATTTACGGATTAAAAAGATATGTTTAAAAATTATTCGTATCCGGTAGGACCGTGTACACCCCCCCCAAAAAAAACAACAAAAAAACTCCCCAAATCTTAAGAAACCAACTCATTTGGTTGGGGCTGTAGAACACATAGACTGCATCTCTGCATATGGGTAAGACACTTCCCGACAAGTGTCTGGATATGACATTAAACCATTTGATGGCAAAGCTTCAGCTTTCGAGATTTGGGGAATGTGGAGTACTCCTTCAATGCCATCGCTACGACGTTCACTTTGGCCAGGAGAGGTAGCACCTGATAGGGTCCTATTTATAGAGCAAATCGAACAAACTATGTGTGCAAAAATTACTAATGTTAAATTGTGACTGTTATATAGCTATACTTGAAACTGTTTAATTGCAAGCAAAAAAAGAGCTCGGCTCGTTTAAGAATGTTATCAACAAAATTTGTTTACAAATAACATATACGAGGATCATTAAATAAGTTTCCAGACTTTTTTCGTATGGGCACTTTTATTGAGAGTACACATATGAAACTCTAGTTCCCTTCGAAGTAATCTCCTCCGGCTGCAATACATTTGTTGTATCGTTCCAACAACTTCTGCAAGGCTCCATGGAAGTCCTCTTGTGTGAGCATGTCAATAACCTTCGTTACAGCCTCTTTCATCTCCTCAATTGTCTCATAATGACAGCCTCTGAGCTTAGGGAATAAGCAAAAGTCACAGGGAGCAAGGTCTGGACTCTAGGGAGGCTGAGGAAATGTCTTGGTGCCCATCTTGGTCAAATAGTCTGTGACAAGGATGGAGTTGTGGACTGGTGCATTGTCTCGGTAGAAATGCCACTGACCCGATTTGAAGAGTGCTGACCGCTTCCGATGGAATCTCTTCCTGAACTCCCTTAAAACCTCAACATAGTAACCCAAACCCTAACCCTTTGGTCAATCAACTCTGGTTTATTGACTTCCTTACTCCTTCCACACCTCTCATCATCCCTCACAGACTCCCTGGCTTCCTTGAATCTCTTATGCCACTCAAAAACTGATGTTCGATTCATGCAAGATAGTCCAAAAGCAGTCTGAAGTATTCTATACGTTTCTGTGGCATTTTTTCCAAGTTTAAAACACAATTTTATTGCATTTCGTTCTTTTAAAGTGTCCTCACGTTCAGATTGCATTTTTGAAATTCACCAGCTGTGACAACCAGGCATTAGTAGGGTGTATTCCAATTGCTGCTGTAGCTGTTGATTTGAACCTGAAATCATAAAAATTGGTCATTCATCTCATAAGATGTATAGCAACAACATAATGAATTTTCAAGTGTCTACAACAATTTTAAATGCCTGTACAAAAATAGTCTGGAAACTTAGTGAATACAATAAGTATATACATTTAATATAATAAACAGGATTTGGCATTAAATAACCTGCAATGGTTGATATACCATGAAACCCAACCAAACTAAATCATATATATTTGATATATATGTGTAAAGAAGATTTAGCATTAAATAACCAACAATGATTGATGTGCATAAAACCAAACCAACCAACCAACATTTAACTGTGCGCAAAAAAGAACTCATGCTCGTTTCAGAATGTCATCTAAAAAATGTGTTAACAAAGCATATATATATATATATATATATATATATATATATATATATATAAATGGAGGAATTGATATATTAAGTTAGAAATTACCATGTCAAGAAAATCCGGCACACACCTCCATGCGAAGCACTGAACAGCTGTTTCGATCTTTATAGGTCTCATCAGCAGTACACACCGTGATCTCGATCACCGGAGATCGAACCAACAACCACAGAGGCCGAAACTCTACCACTGGGCCCCTGGTTCAAGCCAAATATAAGCGATGGCGAATTAACAAGTGATGGTAAATTGCACGACCACTTGACCTAATGTGCCTTGTTTTTCTTATAGGTACGTATTCCCTACTGCGGACACGGCCACCCCGTAGGGTTGAGTTCTCTAGCGAAGAAGTAATCGTGTTGCCATTAGCGCCTTTGCAAGTCTCTTCGTATTCGAATTGAGATCTCGGCGGCCGTTTGAACGGATGTATGTAAACAATAGTAATTGTGATTCATAGCCGTTTAAAATGTACTTCGTAGCTAATATCTCCTCGTAGCTAAATGGTTAGAAGCTTTGGCTTGGTGTTTGAATCAACCGGGTTTCGATCCCAGCTACGGGGAGATACTGTCTAGCCACACTGATGAGTTCTGATAGAACGAAACAGATCTGTCTGTGGATGACTATATATATATATATATATATATATATAAAACAGGATTTGGAATTAAATTACTTACTATGGTTGATATACCATAACACCAAACTAAACCAAATTCCACACGGTAGCAAAAACTCTCTAGGTTTTAAACTTTACAAACCATTTTTGATGCGTTCGATCATTTAGAATACTTTCCCTTATAAACTACAAAAATATTTTTTATGCTTGAGTAGCATTTTTATCTTGAAAAACTTGGTATGACAAAAATGTCATTTTCTTTCATCTTTAGTGTTGGAACAAAAAAAAAACCCTAACATTTTTGCCCAGTCGGCTGGGGCAGTAGAATACACGGACTGCTTCTCTGCAGAGGGTTAAGACCAATTCTCCCCAATGAGTGTCTTGTATATGACACTAAAAAATCTGATGGTGAGGTTACAGTAATGCTGGAGCTTTGGAGAATGCAGAGTACCCCTTCATTGCCATTGCTCCCTGGTCCACTCTGGCCAAGGGCGGTAGCATCTGATTGGATCCTATCTATGGGTCAAATAGAACTAAAATGCGTACTTATGCTAAACTGAATTACTTGTAATGGAACTTTTTTGATAGTTAAACTGCGTACTTATGCTAAACTGAATTGTTTAATATAGAACTGTTTTGACATTTAACTGTGTGCAAATAAAATCTACACTCATAGTAAACTGAATTGGTTCAATTAGAACTGTTTGACTAAACTGAATAGCTTAGAATAGAAATATATTTGACAAACTGTGTGCTTATGCTAAACTGAATTGTTTGAAATAGAACTGTTAATTTGTATAATAATGGATTTGGCATTAAATAACTTATGATATGCATTAAAACTTTGATATGCATTAAAATCCAACCAACCAACCAACCATTTAATGATGCTCACAGAACGACTATAGTAACTAACACAAATTACTAACAATGCATTAACATTTTTATTTTGAATGGCCCTAATTTTGTCTGTAACAATTTCAGTAAATTTGTTATATAATTAAGGTAATGATTATTTTATATGGATCATTTTTCGTTAATTATTTTATTATTTATTTTGGTAAGGCTTTGAACTACTCCTTATCTCTTAGTTTAGGTGCATAGTCAGATGGTCCAGTCTTACGCTCGCGCGGAAAAGATACGACAATCATCCTCTGTCATAATAAACCCCCAGACAGGAAATGGGCCGGGCGGCAGTTGGATTGAATTGAGTGGGTTGATGACGTCATGCCCGGAAGAGATGTCCTTAGAATTTAGGAATTTTGAAAAGACATTTAGTTGTTTTTTTTTTCGGATCTGATCAAAGCAGATCAGTTTGGGTCTCAACCGACAGAGATAATTTGAGATCTTAGACACCACAAGATACGCTGTGTGTATGAGTGGGGGGATGTCATCATAGTATGATTAGCATAGGCTTTTATGATTTGTGTCTCTCTCCTCGTGTCACTAAGGACTGAAGGTAGAAAGAAATAAACTCGTTCGTACCACCTGTATTTATATTATTATTGTTTTTATTGATATCATTATGGCTATACATCAAATAACTTTTCTTATTAATTTTGAAATTATAATATATATATATATATATATATATATATATATATTGTCATCCACAGACAGACTGTTTCGTTCTATCAGAACTCTTCAGTGTGGCTAGACACGCAGTACGCTCGAAGCCGGGATCGAAACCCGTCCAACTTTACGTTAGACTAAGCTTCAAACCTGTCGGCCACCAAGCGGACTACGTTGGCTAAGGAATTTTTTAAGATATTTATTTTAGCAACAGCAGCAGCAGCCTTTGTTTACATTTTTTATACCTTATCGGCTACCAGAGTGCTCAATTCTTACGAAGAGCTATGCATTACGCTAGGGGCAGCCGATAATTCCTTCGCCAGAGTGCTCAACCCCCATGGGGGTGCGTATATATATATATATATAGTGAAGTAAAGTTGGCGACCGTAGTCGAGGGCGACCAGAAGGCTCCCTTTTCAATAGCTACTACACAGAGGTGTAGAGAAGGGCGCTACTCCTGTCCCTGGAAAGCTCCACTTTACCCTTGATACGTACCTTATATTGCTGAGTGTCAAGCAAGGAGGTATCAAGTAACATTTTTAAAGTCTTTAGTATGACGCGACCTGGGATTGGACCTAAGTCTCCCGAAACATTGGCGAATACTCTACGCACTGGGCCATGATTTTCAATGATCTAAAAAAAAAATCATTGTAATTTTAATTCTTCTGTAAAAATTATTTGCAATAAATATATCGGTAATCGTTTTGATATTATTTATTTTTTGCGATTAAAGAACCAAAGGTACATATACTACATTCTGATATTTGTTATCAGTACCTCCCTCATTTGAAGACAATATCGAAAAGTTGATTTAACAAGTGATCGTACAGGCCCCCCAACACCAATGAGTATCCTGAATATGACACTAAACAGTCTCATGGTGAGGTTCCAGGTTGGTTGGTTGGTTTAGTGTATGCCACATCGACTCTTGTAGGTTATTTAATGCCAAATCTTGTTTGTATATATATATATATTGAATATATGAGTTTTCAATGAGCCAAGGTTTAATTGTTTTCAGACATTTAAATAGTTTCTAGCATTGTTAGCTAACACTAAATGATTCAATTTCGTATTAATTGTTTGCACAAAATTTGATAATTTCAATCATTTCTAACACAAATAATTCTATTTAATATTATTTGTTTGCACGTGGTTAAATGGTTATACATACATGATTTCCAAGTGAATTGTTTATAGATAATTTTATTATCAAATCAGTGTTAATTTGTTTACACAGAACTATTCCTATTATTTGCACACAATTAAAATGGTTGCAAATATTGCTATTTAACTCTAACAGTTCTGTTTAATATTAATGATTTGTTTGCTCACTGTGAATTGGTTTCTAGTATTGCTCATATCAATAGGTTTATTTGCATACAGTAAAATGGTTTCAAGTACTGCTATTTAACACTAATAATTCTATTCATTCATTAGAACAAAGTTAAATGGTCCTAAGTATTGCTATATAATACCAATAATTCAATTTTGCACACAATTAAATGGTTACAAATATTGTTATGCAGCAGTGACAGGGGGTGTCCTCGTGGTTAAAGCGCTGGACTGCGGAATCGTAGCAAACAAGTTCGAACTCCAGTCGCGCTATTACGTTCACTTTCAGACAAATACCCTCGGGAAAGGTATGAATCCCCTTATCCTCCCTGCTATGGGTTAAATAGCATCCCTATTGCTCTTCTAGAAGAATGGCTTTTGCATTTAATAACCCATGAAGGTTGATATACCATTAAACAAAGAAAGTAAACTTTTCAAACGTCTCCTTATGCCGCTAATTATTCTTATTAAAGTGTGGGAAATATTTGGATACCGCTTATTATGTTACCCTGGAATACGTCCGTAGTGTAATGGTTCCCGTGTCTGGAAATGGATACGGCATCACGAATTCAAATCCTGTACGAGACTGTTTGAATTTAACATAGCGCTAATATCCTTGGGAAAGGTATGTATCCTATTATTCTCCCTCTAGCTATTGGTAAATAGGGTAGACTGGGTTCATTAATCTTGGTATGGGAAATGATATAAGCGAAGGAAAACTCTGAATTCATTCCTTTAAACTCCTCTTAAAATTGACCTTATGTCGCAATCTACTTATGGCGGAGAGTTTGGTAAATGTATACTGTAATGCTGTTTTATAATTTGTAGATAGGACAGCCAAGGTTAATTCACCCAATTAATCTGCAAACGGTGATTATCTCTAATTCTACGCTAAATCAGCGTTATGTTATCTTTGAGATAAGATTTGAAAAAATGTGCAATGTCAAGGAAGAGTCACATTTTGAAATGCTTTCTTAAGACAAACTTAAACTGTGAATTTACCATATATGAGTATACTGTGTATTGGCGACTGAAGAGATACAAACGAAAAGTATATCATATTTACCAACCCCTCTGCTCGGGCAGGATATGACACAAGGTCAATTTTTAAGCGGTGTTTAACAGGTTTGAATTCAGAGTTTTCCTTCTCCTAGACTAATTGCCTCACTAAGGCTGAAGAACCTAGTCTGCCCGACTATTTACCCATAGCTGGGGGGAGAATAATTGGATTCATACCTATCCCAAGGGTATTAGTGCTATGTGAAATGCAATCAGTCTCGTCCAGGATTTGAACTCGTGTCGCCGTGTCCATTTCCTGCGACGATAACCATTACACCACGGGCACCTCCAAACGAAAAGCATATGAGCGAATTTTGTGTTTCGTTCTACTTGAGACGGGATAACCATGAAAATAATACTATATTTCGTCGATATACTTATTTTGTTTTTAGATAAATTTATTTGATGATAAATCTATCATCAAATGATTTTATTAAAAAATAAAATTGCATACGTGGTGCGAGTGTGTATATGCTATATCATTTTTGCGCGATTGTATATATACTATACAATCAACAAATCATCACACACTCGTATAATATATATATATATATATATATATATATATATATATATATATATAATAGCTATTACCAAGTCTTTTGTTCATGTATAACCACTTCCTCAAAGATCATACTCATCTTATCAACTACATAACTGCAGTGAACTCATATCGCTTCTCTGTCGGCAGACGATAACCCCAGCATTCACGTGAAACAAACCAGTGCTGCAGAAATTCCCTAACGAAAACGAGGCAATCCCGGCTGTCTTCAAATTCTGAACCTGAAGGCTCTCTTCGAAATTAGAAGAAGCACAATAGAACTGTAAGTTACATGCGACCAAATTTGGAATAAATTTTAACTTCTAAAAAAAAAAAGAAAGAAAATGGTTAGAATTTGCTGCAACAATATTTTTTTTTTCAAGTTACTTTTGAATTTGAGTGTCTATAAAGCTGAAGAATCAAATGTTCAAAATGTATACATTAATAAAAATCTCATCACACACACACACACATATATATATATAAGAGAGAGAGAGAGAGAGAGAGAGAGAGAGAGAGAGTATAACACAGAAATCAACAAAGCACGGTGACAGTTTTACACCTTTCTACATAGACTATGACAGTTTCATGCGAAAAGTGGGAAACAGACAATCTGAACACACACACACACACACACACACACACACACACACACACACTATATATATATATATATATATATATATAAAAGAAGAAAACTTTAGAAATTACTCATTTTTTTATAATAATATTTCTTTCAGCAGACCCTATATTTAAAAAAAAATGTTAGATGTTAGATTTGCATCTTCAGACAAAGAAATAATGAGAAATTTCTAATGAAGATTTAGAAAAAAACACAAAATTCAGGTCACCCAATCTCCTTAACCCAAATTTCATTTGCTTTTTTAAAAAAATGTTTTTATTAAGTAAAGACCAAACTATTTGATTTTCCTGTTTGGTTGACAAATGACATTCAATTCCTGTATCAGGATGTATGGATTTTGGACTTATCTTTAACCCTCAGCAAATATGTAGAAGTGTAATCTACAGCCCCAGCCGACTGAGCCATATTGTTTAGTGTCATATGCAGGACACTCGTTGTGAGTGTCTTATCCTTCTGCATAGATGCAGTCGGTGTATTCTACAGCCCCAGCCAACTGGGCTAGAAAAGTATTTTATGCAATAATACTTGAATGGTTATCTTCCTGAGACTTCTGAATTCTATTGCTAATTAATTATAAAACTGATTTTAAAATCGGAAGATTAAAATAGAAATAAAAACGGACTTAAATACACCAACTGCATCTCTACAGAGGGGTAAGACCCCTCAACGAGTGTCCTAGATATGACACTAAGCAATCTGATGGTAAAGTTCAAGTAATGCCGGAACCTTGGGGAATGCAGAGTACCCCTACATTGCTATTGCTTCCAGGTCTACATTGACCCGGAGTGGTATCACCGAATATGGTCCTATCTATGGGTCAAATAAAACTAAACTGCGTTCTTATGCTAAACTGAATTGTTTGAAATAGAACTGCTTTTGACCTTGAAACTGTACTTACGCTAAACTGAATTTTTAAATTAGAACTGTTTGACTAAACTGAATAGCTTGAAATAGCAATGACAATTAAACTGTGTACTTTGGCTAAACTGAATTGTTTGAAATAGAACTGTTTATTTGTATAAAAATGGATTTCGCAGTAAACAACAACAATGGTTGATATGCCGTAAAAAATAAACAGACAAACTAACCAACAAACAAACAAAAATATTATTACATATGTATATAAGTAAGAGTGAGAGAGAGAGAGAGAGAGAGAGAGAGAGGGAGGGAGGGAGAGAGATGGACATAATAGTGGCTTATCTCAAGTCACGGACCGGTTCCCTTTAGATCATCGAAGTTAAGCGGCGAAGAGTTTGATCAGTACATTAAATGGATGACCACTTAGTATCACCAGGTGCTGTTAGCAATCTGATGCCTGTGTATTAGACGAATCAAAATTCAGAAACTAACACTATTATTAAAATGTATTAAAAGCATCTTCGTCATTTACAGTTTTTTTTAAATTTCAGCGGACATTAATTCAGATTAGTTCAGTTCGGCATAAAACTTTACTAAATAGAATCAAATTCATTAACAATGGTAATTTACTAAACTTTTCACATAGATGTGGCACAAGGCCGTATGAATTGAGCACCTAATGAGACTCGAACTCATTCGTGTAGGTTTGTTCGTCTAGCTTGCTAACAAACTCACAAATAATGGTTTGGTAGCCTAGCTCACCAACAGCTACACAATGCCTTTGGATGCCTTGCCTTTAGGACGACCATTCTTTTACGGATTTGTTCCAAGTACCTTTGGCCACTGAGCTTACCTTGCAGCATTACAAGACCGAACATGCAATCAGGGAAGTTCCCGTGGCGTAATGGCTAAAGTGATGGACTGTGGCCTAGAAGTAACCAATTTCGAACTCCAGTTGCGCTATAACGTTCATTTTCGGACTAATACCCTTGGGAGGTGGTATGAACCCCCAGTAATTTGTATTGAATATTTCCATCCAAAGAGATAGCTCACTTCAGCTGGGCCACCATCGGGTGGTCGAGCAGCAACACTGACATCTTTGTCACCTGTGTATAGCACTGGACCTTATTGTCCAGTTAAAGCTATAATCAGGTATACGTGCCTGGACCCAGATTTGGGTCCATGACCAGCTAGACTCATCAGGCCCACATTGCACTTAGTGGGTCGGTGACCAGCATAGTCCTGCTGGGCTTGAGCCTCAGTTCACAATGTTATGTTTATTAACAGATATGCCTTATCGAAGAGAGTATATCGTCAAATTTTCCTGTCTTCCATACTTTAGGAAGTATTTTTGAAGGCCTGCAGCTTTTCTGCTTTTATTTTTTCAGTACTGCGTCAAGTGTCCAAGTTTGATGTTTAGCTGACTAATAACAATTTCTTGACTTGTGACGTCTGGTGAGTTTCCAAGCAGATTCTTGAAATGTTCTTTCCATTTTTGTCGTCTTTCTTCCTGACTGGCTGCTTTTAGTTTTGCGCTTGATATGTCTTTTCTTCCGCTCCTTTCATTTACTGTTTGCCATGCTAATCGGGATTGTCTATCTTCTACCGAATATCTGATTTTAATTATTTGGCATTGAATGTATTCTAGTTGTTCTTTTTTAGCCTGTGTTAATTCTTTCTGGACTTTCTTTAGTTTCTGCGCATTAGAATTTATTAAGTTTCTTTTATTAAGTAAGGATGTTTTTTTCCCCATGTTTTACGTTTTTCTCTAACTGCTATTGACTTTCAAAGAATTCTACTTTTAGCTCTAGGTTTGTTTGGAATGTTACTCGACTGCTGCTACTATATGGATGGTAAGAGAGTTTTCATATTCATCGTTTGGAGTATGCCTTTCCGATGACTCCTGAAGAGTATCAAACTCGTTTCTTATCGTCACGATGAATTGATTTCTAATATCACTATTTCGGAGTGATGACCAGTCATATTGTGAAGCTTTAACTGTTTGTTTCTTATTTCTGCGTTGACTCTAGCAAATTTTTACTGAGACGATTCTGTGATTGGAAGATACTCTTTTGAAAGAGGACTATGCCTCACAGTTCAAAGCGCTATTTATCCACTTCTTGTTTACGAATATGGAATCTAGTTGAGCTTTACTGTTATTTTGGGTTGGTGTGAGTCCATAATTATCCTTTCTATTTTAAAATTCAGTGTTTAGGCATGTTAATCTCTTCTCGGGAGAAAGATCAGCTTAATATTCCCCATTCATGTTTGACAAATTGTGTAAGCAATTTATCAATTCAGTCATTAGATATTTGCATATTCATGTCTCCATCGATGATTGTATGGTTGTGTTTGAGAATGTATCGGATAAAAAAGCTCGTTGTCGAAGGTGATGATGCCCGTTTCCTCACTGGCATTGGTAGAACTGTAAGTAAAAAGTAAAGTTAGCAACCTTAGTCGAGGGTGACCCGAAGGCTCTCTTCCCAGCGGTTAGAGTGTTCGCCAATGGCCCGGGAGACCTGGGTTCAATCCCAGGTCGAGTCATACCAAAGACTTTAAAAATGGAACTTGATACCACCTTGCTTAACACTCAGCATTATAAGGTACGGTTCAAGGGTAAAGTGGAGCAATCCAGGGAATGGAGTAGCGCCCTCCCCTACACCTTGGTGTAGTAGCTATCGAAAAGGGAGCCTTCGGGTCACCCTCGACTATGGTCGCTAACTTTACTTACTTACATGGAGGTGCAAGAGAGGGTGCTACTCCTTTCCCTGTATTGCTCCACTTTACCCTTGATCCATACCTTATGATACAGAGTGTTAAGCAAGGAGGTATCAACTAGCATTTTTGGAATCAGGGATTGAACCTCGTTCTCCCGGGCAATTAGCAAACACTCTAACCATTGGGTAGCTCAATTTAGTTAAATGAAGCACACACCATTCTCTGTTTGATTCTCTCCATGTTATTTAGTAATTTCAAAGCATGAGGACTGAGAAGCATTCCTAGATTTCCAATGGCGGGGCATGAACGGACTTTTCCCATGCAGATGCTGCGACAAATGTCCATCCATGACTGGTATCAGTATTTTATGTTTAGTTCACCATAGCAGTATCTATACTTTTGTAAGCATGTGATATCTATATTATCCTCAGTTTCAGATGCTATCAGCTCACGTAGCTGGTTCATTGTGTTTAAAGTCCTAACGGTAAATATCGCTATGTTGACAATGCTTTTGCATCTAAGTAATTTTGGTTCAAACTCTGTGGCCGATTTTTTACGCTGAAACCAGAGATCCAACCTCAGCAAGACGCGTCTATTGTTTACTCGTGCGAAGAGTAATGCGGCTTGGATGTACGGTTAGAATTAAAATTATTATAACTTTTCTTTGTTTTTTCATCATCATCATCAATAGACACAAACCCAGTTGATGAGTTACCATAGTTTCCTGACAGAACTATTTGATCGTGGCCGTTGATCTATAAGTTTCCTCCGCACAGCGTCTGGTGAAGCACGCCGTTGACCTGTCTTTGGATTCATCCGCTGTTCTTCACATCCACCATGCTGCTTCCCATGGCTTCCATTGAGATATCCTTATATGATACTCTCTACACTTAGAGACTGTTATCAAGTGACAATCAAGGACAGGAAAACTATTGCAGAATGTTATTGTGACAAGGTTATAAATATCCAATGTTACGCTTATGGGGTTTTGATAATGAGAGTTTTCCTTCTCAGAAAAAAAATTAACCTTGAATTTTCTATATTTCTTATTTAACAAAATTAACCAATCTTTTTTCCTATTATTTTGATCTGACTTTGTGAATTGTTTTTTTTACATTTGGGTATTAAATGACTTTTTTCAGCTTTTCTTTCTCTTTTTTCTGATTGTACATGATATATAAACATTTACAAATTTCAGTACAATAAATCTTTCCACTTTTTTGGTGACAATATTTTTTAAAAAGTACACTAATGTTGAATATTTACAGTTATAAATATGAAATTAGATAGCAAATTCCAGAGATTTTGACCTACCTTCAAAAACCTGTTCAGCTGAGGGGGTGTCCTCGTGGTGTAATGGTTAAAGCGATGGACCGCGGGATCGTAGTACGCGAATTCGTACTCCAGTCACGCTATTACGTTCACTTTCGGGCAAATACCCTTGGGAAAGGTATGAACCCCCTTATCCCCCCATCTATGGGTTAAATAGTACCACTACTGTTCTTCTAGGAGAATAGCTTTGGCATTAAATAACCTACAAAGGTTGATATGCCATTAAACAAAGAAACCAAACCAAACCTGTTCTGTTGAAGACGCGAGCAGATTCTGCTGAAGACACGAGCTGATTCTTTTAGAGTTTGTACTTTTATTACTTTACTTAATTTGAGATTTCAAACACGTTCATTGAATGCTAAGCATCGGAAATTAATATTTTTTTTGACAAAGGAAGCAAACGTATCGGATTTTTAGTTTTTCTTGGCTACGCTGGACCAAACACCCAGGTTTTATCATTTTCACCAAATTTCGTTACCTGAATTAGAATTTGTAAGACTTAATAATTTCACTTTTGAACTTTTAAGTTTGTATAA
This sequence comes from Sepioteuthis lessoniana, assembly GCA_963585895.1. Taxonomy (NCBI): domain Eukaryota; kingdom Metazoa; phylum Mollusca; class Cephalopoda; order Myopsida; family Loliginidae; genus Sepioteuthis; species Sepioteuthis lessoniana. Next base: position 97,623,694 of record OY757908.1, read on the forward strand.
GTCCAAAAATCCCTTTTGATTTTATTTAGGCATTGTGTTGAACAGTCGGCTGGGGCTGTAGAATACAACGACTGCACCTCTACAGAGGGGTAAGACCCCCCACACCACGAGTGTCCTAGAAACGACACTAAACAATCTGATAGTGATGTTCCAGTGATGCTCGAGGTTTGGGGAATCTGGAGCTCCTCTTCATTGCCATCCCTCCCAGGTTCATTCGGACCCGGAGTGGTAGCACCTAATAGGGCCCTCTCTATGGGTCAAATAGAACTAAACTGTGAACATGCTAAATTGAATTGCTTGAAACAGAACTGTTTTTGACGTTTAAACTGCGTACTAAAGCTAAACTGAATTGTTTGAAATTGAACTGTTTTTGACGTTGAAACTGTGTGTAAACACAAACTATACTTATACTAAACTAAATTGTTTGAAATAGAACTGTTTGACCAAACTGAATTACTTGAAATAGAAATGTTTTTGACTATTAAACTGCGTACTTATGCTAAACTCAATTGTTTGAAATAGAACTGATTATTTGTATAAAAATTGATTTGGCATTAAATAACCTTACAAAGGTTGATATGCCATAAAACCCAAACAAATAATCTTCAGGCATTATTGGATTGATTTTATCCCCTACTATAACAATCAACCTTCTATTTAGTTATTACTCTTTTCTATTGGATTTTACAATTTAATTAATCCTTAGTGGTACTATTTCTTGCTTAGTTTCTGTCAGTATGTTTTATGGTGTTTGCGTCCTTGCATAACTATCTATCTATGTGCCTATAAATGAGTGTTTCATCTCATTTAATCTTTGTCGTTCTATATGCATATCACAATCTTTGCAAAATACAGTTTTCCACTTTCTTTTTTGTAGAACTACAGTTTTGAATATTAAAATGAATACACACTATTCATAAAAAAAAACTAAGTTTTTTTTTAACCACGAAGCAGAACAATCCATTTTATACGCCCAGAACCAACTCACTTCTTATTTTAAGTTCCTATTGAATATTTCTGGGATTAAAACTCAGTTTTCATAAAAGACATGTTTGCGCCTAGGGATGGGGAAAATTGTGGAGGAGGGATATGGCGTCTTTTTTGGTTTTGTTTTACTTTTCTTTTGCCTTTTAATTCTTTCTATAATATTCAGTCTTCGTGGTGCTATAAAAAGTATAACTATTTCTGCATAAGTATGTATTTGTATAATATACTAACTTTGATATATATTATCCATAGCAAACGACATTATATATATATATATATATATATATATATATATATATATATATATATATATATATTCACAAATGCCTACAGAGTCAAAAGTAATCTACCGAGTTTTCACCAAACCAGATCATCAGAATCATAGAATAGGTATAAATCTAAAATAAGTATATATACATATATATATATACTTATCTTAAATTAATATATATATATATATATATATATATATATATATATAGGATGTCATGCTTTGCACAATTAATTCTGTACGAGCTACGAGAGCAGCATCGTTAGCAAATAACAACGCTGGGAGTAGTTGCTGTATGATTTCGGTGCAGATCTGAAAGCTCTTCCTCGAATTGTGCGGTAACGAGATATATTCTGTCATTATCGTTAGAGTCGGGAAGGGTCTGCTGGAGCATCTTACTGAAGAAGGAACTGAACAGTGTGCTAAAACACAACTCTACTTTATTCCATTTGTCATGGAGAAAGGCTCCGACAGGTCATTATTTAGTCTGACTCTACTAAGTTGATTGTTATGGAACCGGATGACCATGCTGAGAAACTTTAGGAGGACAGTACAATCGTTTTATGACTTGCCAAAATACCCGTTTTACTCACAGAATTGGAAACTTTGGTCAGGTCTACAAAAGTCATGGAAAATCCCAGGCTATGTTTTCGAAAATTCTCCTGGAGTTGAACAGGGACGAAAGCTATATCTGTGATGCTTCAGTTTGTCTTGAAGCCATATTGGCCTTCTGGGGGGCGTTCTTTACCAATGTTGATTTGGTTTGTTTTGTTTTAGGGTATATCAATCCAGTTAAAGGTTTGGTTTGGCTTGGTTTTATGACATATCAATCATAGTTGGTTATTTAATGCCAAATCCAGTTTTTATCCAGTTTACAAAATATATGATTTGTAAACACTTATATTTGTCGCACGCCCCACCAAACGAACGAGTATGATACAAGACCGTGATTTTGATGGATCCAGGCGGAAGGTCGCAGCCCAGACACGGCTGGCAAGCACAAAAATGCCTCTGGCTCAGTCGGTATTCCTCTAAAATGGGGCGCCTCAGGCGACGGGCGATAAACCTAGTCTCCCCAAGGAGGGTTAGAGCCTGGGGAACGACCCTCTGAGGCTCGAGGAGTAGGTCAATCTCGCCTGCGAGACGCGGCTGCTGGGCTTACCTGGCAGTCATGTCAGGCAGTCTCGACCGTGACCCCCACCACACCAACCGATCCTAAACTAACCGCATACCCTAGTGGCTGGTCAGAAAAGGACATGAGGTCATGATTAGTAAACACATTTTGTAGATACACACAGCTGAATGATCAAATAGTTCTATTTCTAATAATTCAATTTAGCTGAAGTTAGCTTTAAAGTATTGCTATGTATTACGATCAATTCAATTAAACATCAGTTATTTGTTTACACACAGTTGAATGACCAAACAGTTCTATTTAAAAAAAAAAAAAAAATTGCGTAAGTAATTTTTTTGCTCCCAGTTTAAATGCCTAACATTCTATTTGACCTATGAATTAGACCCCATCATGTGCTACCACTCAGACCCAGTGTAGACCTGGGAGCGATGGTAATTCCCTAATGCTCCAGGACTGGAGACTCGTCATTAGATTGTTTTGTGTCATATCAAGACAATCGTTGAAGGGGAAGGGTCTTCCCCCTCTGCAGAGAAGAAGTTGGTGTATTCTTCATCCCCAGCAGCCTGGGTTATACCAACGGTGTGTAAATGTTTCTTTAAAAGGATCTGTGCAAGAATCTTTCCTTAAATGTAGTATTGAGTCAGTTTTTGATATTTCATGCCGTGAGACCTTTCTACCTTTTATTTTCTTATTAACTGTATCAATTAGATCTTGAACATGCTTTCCTTCCTCCCAACAGCACGTCGAATCTGTGTTATGCCTCCATGCTTCCATATTTTTATAGGGATTTCATCAATGGAAATCTTTTTATTCTTCATTTGATTGATAGCCTTCTGGTTTTCTTGCAGTCTTTTTGTTACATATTGATCTTTAACTGGATGATAAGTTGTGGATTTCAAAAACAGGATGTTGCACCTGTGTCTTGAGGTAGATAAGGGAACAGGGAAATGAATCACGTGAATTGAGCCCGAAGAAAAATATGCAGGCGTTCAGAAAATTATGTAATACAGCTTTTTGACCAGGGTAAAGCAGGCGGTCAGTCAATCGGAGAGCAGTGAGTGAGCAGACACGTTAACCTGGAGAGGGGGGCACCTAGTTCCCCCGGGATGAGAACCAGCCATGTATCAAACTTTCCGTCAAAGAAGGAAGGCTCGGAATATGTGTGTTACAACGTGGTATCAACCATAGCAGTCCACCGTCTCTCTCGTCAATAGACACAACCATCATGATGTTTCACAGACAGTTTATGTTTTGATAAACAAGTGTTGTTGTCACTTGCTTTGCTAAACAACATTTTGACCTAGTTCAGTTTATGTTTTACAAGTTGTAATAGTTTGTGTTTGGTTGGTTGGATTTTATGTCATATCAACCTTTGTAGGTTACTTAATGCGAAATCCATTTTTATACAAATAAACAGTTCTATTTCAAACAATTCAATATAGCATGAGTACACGGCATAATTGTCAAAAACATTTCTATTTCAAGCTATTCAGTTTAATCAAACAGTTCTAATTCAAACAATTCAGTTTAGTATGAAAATAGTTTTTATCGACATACAATAAAGTGTCAAAACAGTTCTATTTCAAACAATTCAGTTTAGCATATGTACGCAGTTTAAATATCAAATCAGTTCTATTTCAAGTAATTCAGTTTAGCATAGGAAGGCATTATACTTCTGTTTGATCCATCAGGTGCTACCACTCCGTGCCAGAGTAGATCTGGGAGCGATGGCAATGAAGGAGTACTCTGCATTCCCAAAAGCTCCAGCATCACTGGAGTCTCACCATCAGATTGTTTAGTGTCATATCCTGGACACTCGTTGTTTAGTGTCATATCCTGGACCAACGAGTAAGACCAGGTCTTTCCTGATCTTACCCCTCTGCAGAGATGCAGTCGGCGTATTCTACAGCCACAGCCGATTTGGCAAGATATGTGTTTGAGTGCAGAATCATTCAGTTGGTACTGAAGAGAGAGTGGAAGTATTCGAACGATCTGGTTAGAATGAAAGCATTATCTGAGAGAAGCGTCTCTCTACCAGTGCAACGTAATGATCTTTTCATCTGATGTGAAAGATCAACTTCTGATATTTGAAAAGCCTCTCTAGAGTCCAGTATCAACAAAGAACTATGAATTTTCTGCAAGCTCTCTCCACCAGTTAATTTGTATCTCTCGCAGCTTCTGACGAATGTTGCTGATAAAACGTATAGAAGGTTGACTTTTCTATTGGATAATAAAGCGGAACCAGGTGAACCGGAAGCAAGGATCTCTTTTTTGCTAACAGGCTGTTTTCATCGAACTAGTCATAAGTTCTCTTTGATAAGATTTCTATTGACGACTACTGAACCGTGGTTTTCTGCTGTTCTCAATCTCGGTCGTTCAATTCCACCTCTCTCTCTCTCTCTCTCTCTCTCTCTCTCTCTCTCTCTCTCTCTGTGTCTTTCCCTGTATCTTTGGGGGAGGTTCCTGTGGCATAATGGCTACCATGTACTACAGTCGCGGCATTACGATCACTTTTGGACAAATAGACTTAGGAAAGGTATGACCTCCTTTTCCCTTCAGCTATGGGTTAAATAGTATCACTGCTGTTCTGCAACTATGGCTTTGACAGTAAATAACCAACGAAGGTGGATATGCCAATAAGCCAAACCCTTTCACTCTATCTACTCCAGTCAATTCATATCTATCTATCTATCTATCTATCGTTTGTTCATATCAATCGTTCGATCAGCCTATCTAGCACTAGTTTCTTTATATCTAGCACTACTTCGTTAATATCTATCTATATATCTATCTATCCGACCTGTATCTGAGTATGTTCTTGTTAAAGAACGTGGGCTTAATTATATCTTTTGCAGACAAACAATTTTCATAACTTTACGAAAAAAAAAAAAAAAAAACACAACGAAAACAAAACAAAAAGAAAAAAACAATGACAAAAAACAAAAACAACAAATAAATAAATTATGCAACTCATCCAACCAGCACATTTTCCATTTTACCTCCAACCCATCCTCACGTCCGCCATGCCATCTTATTCACTGCTAAACATCACAATACTATGCATTCTTTATAGCACTTTGTCGTCTGTCTAATCTCTCCTTTGTCTTTCATTTGCAATCTGCTTTCTCTTGCTCGAAATAGAAAACTTACATCGTCAGTGTTCTGTTGGCATTTTAGGACATTTGTATAAAACGAGGCAACTGACTTTCTTTCTCTTTTGGTCACGGCCGTGTGTGTATGGCTTCGACATCTGGCGGCATATTTGGGAACTAGTCGTTTGTTCTGAGGTGGTGTATGGTGGTTATTCTTACAGAGTGAGCTACCTTGTTGAAGCTACTATTCTGGCATTAGTATTACTCACCCCACAAAAAAATCCCAACCCAAACCAAACCAAACCAAAACAAAATAAAACAAAACAAAAAAAAACCAAACAAACAAACAAACAAAAAAAACCCACCTTACGGATGTATTTCTTTTGCAAAATCATTTTCAATGTATTACAATCGTAAAAGTGTACAATTTGCAAAGTCTTTGCTATTTGGTTGTGTTTTACGGCATATCAACCCTTGTGGGTCATTTTATGTCAAATTCTCTCTCTCTCTCTATATATATATATATATATGTTACCTCCGAAGTAGTTGCTTAAAAATCATATGATATATATATATATATATATATATATATATCATATGATTTTTAAGCAAATAGTTTGGAGGTAACATTTTTTAAACAAGCGACGGCTTATTTGCTGGTATACGGTTAAATGGTTTCTAGTTTGCTGCTTATTGTTTGCCCACAGTTAAATGGTTTCAGGTATTGCTATTTATTATTCAGGCACGTTTAAATAACTTCAAGTATTGCTATTTATTGTTTGCACACAGTTAAATGGTTTCAGGTATTGCTATTTATCATTCAGGCACGTTTAGTTTCAAGTATTGCTATTTATTGTTTGCACACAGTTAAATGGTTTCAAGTATTGTTATTTATTCTTTGCACAATTAAATGGTTTCAACTATTACTATTTAACACAAATAATTCCATTAAACATTGTTCGTTTGTTTGCACACAGTTAAATGATTTAAAATATTGCTATGTAATACTAATAATTCCGTGTAACATTAGTTTTTTATTTGCACACAGTTAAATAGTTTCAAGTATAGAAAATGATTAAATATTTCTATTTAATCCATAGATGGTACCCTAACAGGTACTACCACTACAAAGCGGATCTGGGAGTGAGGGTAATAAAAGGATACTCCACATTCCCCAATGCTCATGGACTGGAACCTGATCATCAGATAGTTTAGAGTCCTGTCTAGGACACTCGCTGCCGTGGAGGGGTCTCTGTATAGTTGCACTCAGTGTATTCTACAACCCCAGGCTACTGGACTGGCACGGTGTGTTACGATCCTGAGACTACTGCATTATAACTAAAAGAAAGAAGCAACAACTTTATGTTTTCCTATAGTATATTCTTTTTTTTTTAAAATGGACCCCCTTTTGTTAAATAATTTGCGATGTATCTCTATTTTAAGATTCTGTGGTAGCTATTGTCACAGGATGAACAGCGCGCTGTATCTACAGGCTTGGTTTGGTTTTATAGCATATCAATCTTGGTTGGTTATTTAAAACGAAATCTTCTTTATATATATATATATATTAAATATATAGGATTTGGTTTGGTTTTATGGCATATCAATCTTGGTTGGTTATTTAAAACGAAATCTTCTTTATATATATATATTTTAAATATATAGGATTTGGTTTGGTTTTATGGCATATCAACCATTGTAGGTTATTTAATACAAAACCCTCTTCATACATATATATCAAATATACATGATTTGGGTTTCATGCCATATCAACCATATCATGCCATATCAACCATTTCATGCCATATCAACCCTCGTAGGTTATTCAATGTTAAATCCTCTTCATACATATATATTAACTATATATGATTTGGGTTTGTTTGGGTTTTATGGCATATCAACCCTCGTAGGTTATTTAATGTTAAATCCTCTTTATACATATATATTAAATATATATGATTTGGTTGGGTTGCGTTTTATGACTCATCAACCCTCGTAGGTTATTTAATGCTAAATCCTCTTTATACATATATATTAAATATATATGATTTGGTTGGGTTGCGTTTTATGACTCATCAACCCTCGTAGGTTATTTAATGCTAAATCCTCTTTATACATATATATTAAATATATATGATTTTGTTTGGTTGGGTTTTATGACATATCAACCATTATTGATTATTTAATGCCGAATCCTGTTTACGCTTATATCTTTAACATATGATTTGAAAAAAACATCTTTTAGATACACTTTTAAACGACCCTGGAGTCATTCTTTTGTATATGGTTAAATAGTTTCAATTATTTCTATCTAACATGAATAATTCTATTCAATACTAATCATTTGTTTGTACACTGTGAAGTAGATACAACTATTGCTATTTTACACAAATCGTTCTATTCAACATTACTAGTTCGTTAGCTAAGAGTTAAATGGTTCCAAGTATTAATATGTGTCATTAACAATTCAATCAAACATTATTCATTTGTTTACACACAGATGATCAAACAGTTCTATTTCAAATAATTGAACTTAGTCATTTGTTTGCACTGAGTCTAAATGTCAAACACTTCTATTTGACCCACTGAAAGGACCCTATCAGGCGATACCACTCCGAGTCAGAGTTGACATGGGAGCGATGGCAATAAAGGGCCTCACCGCATTCCTCAAAGCTCCAGTATTACTGGAGTCTCACCATTAGACTGTTTAGTTTCATACCCAGGATACTCGTTGGGGTGGGGGGTTATGCAGCGGTGTATTCTATAACCCCAGTCGACGGGGCGATGATTTGGTTTAAGTCTTCTTTTTTTAAATCCCTTCTCAATTCAGTTCAATAGTAGAACCATTTGTAATAAATTTCAAAAGTAAATCGTATGGTCGTTATTTTTACAATATCTGATACTTTGTTATGATTACTATTCCGGTATGATTATTACTTTTAAAAATACCACCCCCAGCAAAAAAAAAAAAACCCTTATTAACGGAAAAGTAAATATTTTTAACATACAGATGATATCTTGTAGATACTTTATAAAATTGATTTGCCCTGTCGGCTGGGGATGTAGAACACACTGACTGCTTCTCTGCAAAGGGTTACCCCCACCTAACGAGTGCCCTAGAAATGATACTAAACAATCTGATAGAGAGGTTCCAGCAATGCTGGAGCTTTAGGGAATGCTGTTTACCCCATTTATTGCCATAGCTTCCAGGTCCACTCTAACCCGGAGTGATAGCACCTGATAGGGTCCTGTCTCTGGGTCAAACAGAAGTAAACCGTGGTTTCGAGAGTTTACTGTTTTTGTTTTTAAACTGCGTATTTATGCTCAACTGAATTGTTTAAAATAGAACTGTTTTAACATTTAAACTGCGTACTTATGCTAAATTAAATTACTTGAAAAAGAACTGTTTTTGACTTTGAAACTGTACTTATGAAAACTGTCTTTGACATAGAAACTGTACTTACGCTAAACTGAATTTTTTGAATTAGAACTGTTTGACAAAACTGAATAGCTTGAAATAGAAATGTTTTTGACAATTAAACTGTGTACTTATGCTAAACTGAATTGTTTGAAATAGAACTATTTATTTGTATTAGAATGGATTCGGCAATAAATAACCTACAAAGGTTGTTGATATGCCAGGAAACCCAAACAAACAACCAACAACCATAAAACTGAATGATTTTTTCATACGCATATATATATATATAAGCATTGAGAATATATATATATATATATATATATATATATATATATATATATATATATATATATATATGCACATTTCATTAAAAATAATAGACATTTTATGCCTACATATTTTCTTCTGGATCCGTTCGAATTCCCGTATTACTTTTATCGTATTCGGGGGGAATTGATTTAGGTATTGTCCATAGTTGAATGTATCCCTAGTACTTTCTGCCCGACTTTGGGCCATCACTAGGGGAGAATCTATTACAAAAGTGATGTAACTTTTGTTTTAGCAAATTACTACTGTGTAAGGACGTCTTTGCTGTTGGAGATTATGGCGTTTGCTTTTAAATGTAATTCTGTAATAATAAACATCAAAACATCAAAATAATAAACATCAAAACATCAAAATAATAAACAAAAACTTCAGATTCTTGAAGCACTATATATTAGAAACCTGCAACCAGCACTTAATAGAATTAATTTTCAAACCAGTGCTAACGTACTTAAATGTCTTTAGCTACTGGCGAATACGATAAAAGTAATACGGGAATTCGAACGGATCCAGAAGAAAATATGTAGGCATAAAATGTCTATTATGTTTAATGAAATTTGCATTAACGAAGAAATGCTGCCTAATATATATATATATATATATATATAAATTGGATATATATATACATATATTATATATATATATATATATATATATATATATAAAAATTGGATATATATATATATATATATATATATATATATATATATATATATATATATATATTCCTAATGTTTGTTAATTTATCTGTTTTCTAATTTTACAGAATATTTTTGTCATAAATAATAAATTCATTCATGCAACGAATTTTTATATACAACTTCTCACCACAGAACCAATTCACAATGTGCTCTGGTGGATATTGCTTAACTTTAGGGGGTTTTTTTCTGTTATTATTCCAATTATCTTGCAGTCTGTCCAGTACCATACACGTGGGTGTGCAAAACTATCTCAGAACAACAGAAAAAAAAAAATGTCAAATTACAGGGACAGAAAAATTTGTTTCTTATTCTGATCTATTATTATTTCTAATGAATTTACCATCTTTGTAGATGTGCAGCGCTCACCTGGCATACTCAGAATGTAAGCACCTTTTGACGAATCACTACATGTAAATATTAGTCCGTTTACATCTATCAATCTAAATTTGTTCATCTCTATCTCTCCAATCTCTCCAAGTCAATTGCTCTCTTTCACTCTCTCTTTCTCACACTCTCTCTTTCACACACACACACACACACACACACACACACACACACACACACACACACACACACACACACACACACACATATATATATATAATTCAACAGTGTATGGTTGTCACTATGTCACTTGGTGGGTTTGTGGCAGACCAAATGCAGTATAATTTGGAGAGTGCTCACTATCTGTGATAGAGCTATTATACAATAATAAATATTATATAATAATAAATATTTTTTTATATCTATTCACTAGCGTTGATGCTTATATGCGACCACTGATTCAATGTCGTCTATATACGACAATCATATATATGTATATATATATATATATATACACTACCTGTCAAAGTATTTGGCGACTGTTAAGAAATTTTATTTCTCATCCTAAAAGTGTTATTTTATATGAAACAAGTTAAGGACCACAATAGTTTTAACTATTATATTAAATGCAAGTCTTCCTGAACCACACTAAATACAAACTACCCCCTCAAAAAAGCACTAAAACTTCTTATCATTTTTATTCATAAAAATGAGCCCCTTTGGCCGCTCTCACTCGTTCACAGATTCTTCGCATTCTTTCCACCAAAGGCTGGAAGTAGAATGAAGACAGTTCTTCCCAGTTTTCCTGCAAAAGTTGCCAGAGGTGAGCTACAATTATTAGTTGTATAGGTCTGACTTTTTGGTCAAGTTCGTTCCACACCAGTTTAATGGGATTTAAGTCCGCTGATTACGCCGGCCAAGACATCAGTTAAAGGACGTGCCGTTCCTCCTTGCTTTTAATGTACCTCTAGCAGAGTATGCTTTGGGTCATTATCTTGCATGAGTACAATCATTGAGCCACAAGTCTCATTCCACATGTGATCGCGTGATAAGCCGGTTTGATTCAGTTTGCCCTTCATCTGATGCTAATCCCCGATTTTGCAATTGGAACCCCCAACCACACCATAACAGAGCCTCCTCCATGTTGTACTATTGGTGTGATACAGGGGGTTGCAGCTCTTTCACCAACTCTTCATTGCTCATACACTCTCCTATTTGACCCAAAGATTTCAAAATTTGATTCGTCAGTTCAAATGACTCCATTCTCTGCTCTCTGGTCCATTCTTTGTGCGCCTTGGCTCAATGGAGCTTTTAAATATTGTTTTGCTCTCTCAACAGTGGTTTCTTGACAGCAATTCTGCTATATAGGTCAGCTTCACAGAGTCTTCTCGTCACAGTGGATGTTAACACATCTTTTTATTACATTGGTTCAGTTATGCAGTGATGTTTGGAGCAGTCAGCCTTCTGTTACACAAGCTGTTCTTGTTGCTGCTTTTGATCTAACAGCCCTATTTTTGGTCTTGTTTTGTCCCGTTTCCTGATGTCTCCTAACAGTATGATCTACTGTAGTTCAAGCTCAATACTAAAGAAGAAAAACAACTTCAAATCAAATTTTAAAAAGATATCTGGTTATACAAAGGTCAAAGTTACTGAGGAAGATTTGCATCTGGTATAATAAATAAACACCTTGTGCTGCTTAACTTGTTTAATTAAAAATAACAATTTTAGTATGTGGAAAAAAATTTGAGGTTGGCCAAATACTTTTGAGTAGAACTAGTAGTATATATATATATATATATATAGGGTGTTTCACAATTTTTAAATTGCCCAGTCGGCTGGGGCTGTAGAATACACCAACTGCTTCTCTGCAGAGAGGTAAGACCACCCCACAACGAGTGTCCTGTAATGACACTAAACAATCAGATGGAGAGGTTCCAGCTATGCTGGAGCTTTGTGGGAATGCGGAGTACCCCTTTATTGCCATCGCTCCCAGGTCCGCTCTGGCCCGGCGTGGTAGCACCTGATAGGGTCCTATCTATGGGTTAAATAGAACTAACTGCATACTTATGCTAAACTGAATTGTTTGATTAAACTGAATAGCTTGAAATAGAAATGTTTTTGACAATTAAACCGTACTTACATTTTAACTGCGTGCTTATGCTAAACTGAATTATTTCAAATAAAACTATTTTTTGACATTGAAACAGTATTTACACTAAACTGAATTGTTTGACATGGAACTGTTTGACATGTAAGTGTGTAAACAAAATCTGTACTTATACTAAATTGAATTAGCTGAATTAGAAATGAATAGCTCGAAAAAAGAGTTTTTCACAATTAAACTGTACTTACATTTAAACTGTATACTTATGCTAAACTGAATTATTTGAAATTGAACTGTTTTTGTCATTGAAACTGTACTTTCACTAAACTGTGTTACATATTGTAATTGTTACATATAACTGTTACATATTGTTACATATAACTGAATTGTTACATACAACAGCTTGAATAGTTTGAAATAGAAATGTTTTTGACCATTAAATTAAGTACTCATGCTAAACTGAATTGTTTTAAATGGAACTGGTTATTCACATAAAAATGGATTTGGCAAAAATAACCTACAAGGGTTGATACGCCATAAAACTCAACAAACCAAACCAACCAAACAATTTTTAAACAAGATGAACGGGTAGAAATCTAAGACCACAAATGATAGAGTAATAAAAATTATATTTATAAAAAATTAAAAGGACACCATTTTAGGATCTGCAACAATTTAGTTTCGAGCGTAAACCAAAAATGTCAAGAGGAACCCTACAATTTATGCTCCAGATTTCTGCCGTTCAGTTGAACGCACAGTTATTGACAACGCGTGCACGTTTTCCCTGGGTGATCTAAGGCCCAGAATTTGAGCAACCCGTTGCTCTACGATCTTCACAAGTGGTATGAGCTTCTAAGTTCTTGACCACCTTGAAAATCGGACACCCGTTTGGGAAATTTGTTGAAATTAAACTTCTTTCTGTATCTTACTCGAACAATCTTGAATAATCGGAATATGTCTTCACACAAAAGATTTTCTGCTTCATCATCCAAGGCAAGATTTCGCTAAACATATCTAAATGTTAATTTTCCCCGGCTATAATCTGAAAATACAAAGAGATAAGATTAACAGGGATGATCTGAGAAGCCACTGCTTTATTTCAACAATTATGAAACACACACACACACACACACACACACACACACACACACACACACACACACACACACACACACACACACACACACACACACAACTCCCTCTCTCTCTCTATATATATATATATATATATATTCACATGCATATTTATTTCTTCCTTCTCTCTTGCTTGTTTTGAGATATAAATATATATGTGTGTGCCTCTCTCTCTCTCTCTCTGTGTGTGTGTGTGTGTGTGTGTGTGTGTGTGTGTGTGTGTGTGTGTGTTCGTGCGTGTGTATGTGTGTGTGCATCAAATGTGGTGGCCTTAAATAAAGCTCTGATGCTGTAATTGTGTATTTTGGGGTTTTCATTTGAGCCAGGATAGATTAATGATTATAAAGTCAAGTAGGCCCACCGCCATAGCATCCCTAACCTACAGCGCTCCCTTTTCCTGTCCTTAGTTCTCGTATGTACTTAGCTGTAAACTTTTCGAATGGCCACTTTATCTCATTGTATATTTGGGGAGAGCTAACAACAATAATAGTAAATTTGCATTCTGCGCTAACAGTCAATTATAAAACCAAAACTAATAGTAAGTTTTAAAGTCCAATTCACTTACAGAATAAAGCTTTTTATCGACTAGTATTATCATATGATCTCAAGAAATTATTGCTTTCAATTATTGGTAAAATATGTAATTCTCTTTCTCTCACTCTCTCTCTCTATATATTCATATTATATATATATGTGTGTGTGCGTGTGTGTGTGCGCATGTCTGTGTATGTGTGTGTGTGTGTCCCTATGCACGGGCAGGATGTGACACGAGGTCAATTTTTTGGGCGGAGTTTAACAGGTTTGTATTTAGAGTTTTCCTTCTCCTAGACTGCTTGTTTAACCAAGGCAAGTCTGCCCTACTATTTATGCATAGCTGGAGGGAAAATAATTGGATACATACGTTTCTCAAGGGTATTCGTACTATGTGAAATGCAATCAGCCTCGTCCAGGTTTTGAACTTTAGTCATGTCCATTTCCCACGACGATATATATATATATATATATATATATATATATATGTGTGTGTGTGTGTGTGTGTGTGTGTGTGTGTGACAATACAGGAATACTTAACACTTGTACCCGGTTATATCTAACAGAATCAGAACAGGCGACCCCCGAGGATTCAATAAAGGACATAGTTCGAACTTCCGTGTAGGTTCCCGAGTTCGACAAACACCTGAAGTAGGCCGGAGGACATATCGGCCGAAACGTTGTGGAAATGACAATAAAGATGAAGACAATAGTCTGAATACCCTTAATGATAAAACTGATTTATATAGACCGAAATAAAGTTGCGTAAGTGCATAAGGAGTGCACTTATTGTTAGACTGCTATTGTTGGCAAAAATTTCAATGCAGTAGAGTTTGTTTATAAATAATACATAATAATATCTGTTTTGATTTTATGATAGTCCATTCGAAATAATTACATCCAGGTATACCGGCCATTGGTCTAATGAGTAGAGTGTTCACCAATGGTCTGGGAGACCAGGGTTCAATCCCAGGTCAAGTCATACTAAAGACTCCAAAAATGGTACTTGTTACCGCCTTGTTTAGTACTCAGCATTATAAGGTAAGAATCAAGGTTAAAGTGGAGCAATCCAGGGAATGGAGTAGCGACCTCCCCTACAACTCGGTGTAGTAGCTATTGAAAAAGGAGCCTTTGGGTCACTCGCGACTAAGGTCGCTAACTTTACTTATACTTTTTTTATATTTGCTTTAGAAGAAAATTTACTGAGAAAAAATTGTTAAAGTGTATCTATTGATAAGTGATATTTCATCTCACAATTGGCCAGAAAGTTTATTCGTTTTGCTAAATTAACAAAATGTCTGCATTAAATTTATTGAACAAGATGTTTGTTGTTTCGTTCTGTATTTTGCTTTTTTTTTCAGGTTCTTTTGTAAGTCCAATCCCCTAAAAGAATATATATATATATATTGGAAAAACAGGAATTTAATTAAATCATGAATATTACAATATAGAAAGTATACCCTGTGGGTGATTGTAGCGAGGAGGGAGAATTGTTAGACTGATTTTAAAGAAAATAACTTGAAATTAAATCTTGCTTCAATGTGTGACTGCGGCAGAAGATTCAACGGCTTGAAAGGTTTACCAATCCATAAGGCACTCTTGTGCAAACAACGTAATTCTCTTACCAGAGAATGTAAATCGAATGTGCAGATTATGAGTTTGGTTTACACACATTGTTCACAATCCCAGTGTTAAGCAACAACGCCTTGGAGAAACTCTTACCGCTATTCCATTCTCAGGCAATCTGGTGCCTTTTGAAATTTTCCAGTGAACTACCGCCCAGTCGGCTGGAGCTGTAGAATAGACTAAAGAGTAAGACCTTTCCCTGCCCAACGAGTGTTCTGGATATGATACCAAACCATCTGATGGTAAGGCTCCAGTCCTGGATCTTTGGGTAATGCAGAGTACCCCTTTATTGCCATTACTCTCCGGTGCACTCCGACCCTGAGTTAGGGTTCTAACTACACCTCAAATAGAACTGTTTATACTTGAAACCATTTAACTGTGTGCAAATAAAACTATCAGTGTTTTATAGTAATACTGGAAACCATTTAACTGTGTGCAAATAAAACTATTAGGGTTTGATAGTAATACTGGAAACCATTTAACTGTGTGCAAATAAAACTATTAGGGTTTGATAGTAATACTGGAAACCATTTGACTGTTAGCAAAGAATAAATAGCAATAATTGAAATCATTTAATTGTGTGCGATCAAATGAGCTCTGGCTCATTTAAAAATGTTGCCTACTATTTGTTTAAAAGTAATATATATATATATATATATATATATATATATATATATAAACAGGATTTGGCACTTAATAACCTAGAAGGATTGATATACCATACAACACAACCAACCGACCAAATAATGAGTTGAAGTATCTATTATTAACAGAATTCTGCAAAGACCATGAGAAATGATTATCAGAAGGGAAATGTCTGTTTAATATGAATAAATGGTCTATGAGTAGAAATACAGAAAATTTTCCCCTGTCTTTTTTAAATCTATCTATCTATCTATCTATCTATCTATCTACGGATTACTTCGTCTTATCTAGATCCGAAGAACATTGACATTGAACTGTGGAAGACTGGTGTCGTGATTCCCGGTCACATGACTCCTATTTTCAACTCTTTCAGGCAGACGGTCGAGTTCGTTTGCGGAAGAGACTTCATGTTGTTATGTAATCAAACTTTCAATAAGTCTGTAGAGGCTCTGTAATGCGATATGTTGCTCCTTTGCTTGCAACAAATAATCCTCTAAGCATCTATAGTACAGCCATAGACCATAATTAGAAATTAGTTATGAAAAGCCCCGTAATGTGCCAGGATAAATATATCCAGCACTTCGTAAATTTCATGCCATGTCATGTGGCTACTCTTAATCAGGTGAAGAGAGAGGTGTCCAAAATTAGAAGTAATGGCTTTTAATTTTGTACACTTCAATTATCAATGAAGCAGGTGATCAAAATGAATCGGGAGTTTATGTGCTCCACCTTTTGATAGAAGTAGTTGGGTATTCGCTTGTGGTCAGTTTCCAAAGTGAGAGATCCAAGCCAGTATTTTAAATGTTAGTTTTCAAGGTAAGCTATGCTAATTGGTGGAGGGTGGATAGCAGAAATCAATCTTTCAAACTTAGTGAAATCTAAAATTAAGATCTCTTTGGAGGATGAAGAGTAAACATTATCCATGATGCGTTCGGGAGAACACGTAACTCACTGCTATCGAGTGAGGTCTTTAAAGAAGACTCTTTCAATATTCGCCTTGTGCCAGACGAAGAAGAACTTGTAAATACATTATATTATATATGAATATAATTGCAAATAACTGATATTAGAAAAATCTACATATTCACACAGACTAAACGAGGAGGTCAATGGTGTCTATTCGATCTTTAAAAGAGATTCTCTATTTTAGTCTTGTTCTTGTCTTAACTAAGTAGACGTTACAATACCCCCCACCACCACCACCAGCAGCTTCTACTTTATTTCCTCTTCTCTCTCCTTCTCGTCATATTACTACTGGTAATAATAATAATAATAATAATTATAATAACACCCTAAAATATGAAGATTTTGAAGAACATAATTGACGTATGCACTAAAAAAGATTGCCCCCCATTAGAATATATATATATATATATATATATATATATATATATATATATATATATAGCAACAACATAGGGTGTGGACCATCAATTCCAAAGATTCCAATTATAGTTTATCTGATGAGGTAAAATACCGAAGCAATAAGTCAAGAATATCATTTTGCGACAAGAAACAAAAAAAACAAAATGAATATATATATTATGTAAGTATTTATTTCATTATTTATAACATATATCTTATTAAGTTACTCCTACGAGATGGGTACATTGATTTTATTTAAACAGATAACACTTCATCTATTTGGAGGCTCTTTTATTTGACCAAAAACAATAAAATAAATTGATTGTTGGACAGTCTCTTAGTCTATTTTTCTATCTGTTTCGTTGTTAGGAAATTTATGAATTCAATTCTTGCACCAGATCCCCAATTATTTCTCTCGCCCAACATAGATATGAACAGACTGAGATTGGATACAGGATCAGCCATTAATAAGAAGACTCTACATTGCTTAACACACTACATTATAAGGTATGGAACAAGGGTAGAGTGGGGCAATCCAGGGAATGGAGTGGCGCCCTCCCCTACACCTCGGTGTGGTAGCTATTGAAAAGTGAGCTTTCAGGTCACCCTCGACTAAGGTCGCCAACTTTACTTACATCTTATCAAAAAATATTTACTCATCTTATTTAAACATATATATATATATATATATATATATATATATATATATATATATATATATATATATAATGAAAACGGATATTATTATGCATTATAAGTAAAGTAAAGTTGGCGACCATAGTCGAGGGTAACCCGAAGGCTCCCTTTTCGATAGCTACTACACCAATGTGTAGGGGAGGGCGCTACTCCTTCCCTGGATTGCTCTACTTTACCCTTGATCCGTACCTTATAATGCTGAGTGTTAAGCAAGGAAGCATCAAGTACCATTTTTTGAGTCTTTAGTATGACTCGACCTGGGATTGAACCCAGGTCTCCCGGGCCATTGGCGAACACTCTAACCCCTAACGAAAATCTCTTGCATTGAAACCATTTATTTGAATATGTTCCAATACGTATGCCCCTTACCGTTATGCTGATGCAATTTTATTTCTGGTTTAAGAGATATTATGATATTATATTTGGTGGCTAAATTTTACATGCCGTAGAGTTTACTAATAGATAATACCTAATAATATCCATTTGATCAATAAAATGTGGAGCAATTGAAGAAAAAGAGTAGCGCCCTCCGCTATACCTCAGTGTAGTAGCTATTGAAAAAGGAGCTTTCTGGTCGCCCTCGACTTCGGTCACCAACAACTTTTATCTTTGGTTTGGAAGAAAGTTAAGTTTTTATACAAACTTAGGTGTGTACTTATCGGCGATACTTTGGGTTTGTTATATTTGTTTTAATGGTATATCAACTTTTGCGGGTTATCTAATGCTAAAGCCATCCTAGTAAAAGAACAGCAGGGATACGATTCAACCCATTGCTAAAAGGGATAAGGGGGTTCATACCTTTCCCAAGAGTATTAGTCGGAAAGTGAACATAATAGCGTAATTGGAAAGTGATACTTTAGATAGATATTGACCCTTAAAACCCTGTACCCTATACGCCCATGTCCCTTACATTGGGTTTCTAGCTGAAAAATATCTACATATATAAGATGTTATTCAACTGTCTGTGTTGTTGCTTGGTTATAGTGATGTAGAAATAGGGATTCTTCTGTTAGAATTAAAGCTACCAAAATATATGTACTTCTATGCAGCGGGAGAAAAACAGGTCACTCGAGTTCTAAGGCTTAAAAGAAGCAAACATATATATATATATATATATATATATATATATATATATATATATATAGAGAGAGAGAGAGAGAGAGAAAGAGAGAGAGAGAGAGAGAGAGTCGGAGAAATAGATAGATAGCTTGATGTGGATAGATAGATACGTTAAAATTGAATAGATAGATAGATAGATACCGTGATGTTAATAGATAGATAGATAGATATATAAGTTAAAGTTGGATAAGATAGATAGATAGATACCTTGAGTTGAATCGATAGATAGATAGATAGATAACAAATATTTACCCACTTAATCCAAGTGTATATAGAGAGCCAACGATCAGATGACTTAATGTATGCTCAAATAGACAGAACATTCTCTCTCTCTCTCTCTCTCTCTCTCACACACACACACACACACAAACACACATATATATTTATGAAAATTGGAACTAAATCAAATATTAGGAAAATTTATAAATTTGAAAAAGGCGTGAGGTCTTCAGAGGATGATTTTATTTTTGTTTGTTTGTTTTTATGGCATACCAACTTTTGTAGGTTATTTGATGCCAAATCCATTTTTATACAAACAAACCGTTCTTTTTCAAGCAATTCAGTTTAGCATAAATTCGCTGTTTAGTTATTTTTGACCAATTGATAGGGCCCTATCAGGTGCTACCACTCTGGGTCAGAGTGGACCTGGGAGCAATGGCCATGAAGGGTTACTCTGCATTCCCTCAAACTTCTGCATTATTGGAACTTCACAATCAGGTTGCTTAGTGTCATATCTAGGACACTCGTTAGAGGGTGGTCTTACCCGATTCCAGAGATGCAGTCGGTGTATTGTACAATCCCAGCCGACTGGTCAATTTATTTTTTGCCAACGTTAAACATTTCAGTTTTTAAATGTGAAAACGTTCAGTTTTTCAATGTGACAACATAAAACATGTTTTTTTTTTTAGTTCATTTAGAAATTTTGATTTAAAAAATGTACACGCACTGATGAAAGTTTAATGTTTCCCATTTAGATGCTGAATATTTTCACATTGAAAAATCTAAACGCTTGCAAAAAATCAAATCATCCTCTGAAGGCTTTTCATATTTGTACATTTTCATATATATATATATATATATATATATATATATATAGGGTGGTCCTAAAGCAGGTGTCGGTAGTTAGAATATGCTTGTCGTTTAAATTACATATATTATTCATATTGTAAATCGTTCCTAATTATTACATTATCATATCATATTTACCAACCCCTCCGCTCGGGCAGGATATGACACAAAGTCAATTTTTAAGCGGAGTTTAACAGGTTTGAATTCTGAATTTTCCTTCTCCTAGACTAGTTGCCTCACCAAGGCTGAAGATCCTAGTCTGTCCTACTATTTACCCATAGCTGGAGGGAGAATAATTGGATTCATACCTTTCCCAAGGGTATTAGTGCTATGTGTAATGCAATCAGTCCTATTATTACATTATAATTATTATTATTGGTTGTATTTTCTTGATGATGATATAGCCGAGAAACTGTTGGTAATATGAATAATATAGAAATATAAAAGACAAACCTATTCCACCAACTGTCCACTATCTTTTGGACCTCTCTCTCTCTCTCTCTCTCTATATATATATATATATATATATATATATATATATATATATATATATATATACTTTCGCACGTGCAGGAATCGACACAAGGTTGCCATACCAAGGTGAAGAGCCCACTCTACACGATTAATTAGCCATAGTTGGAGAGAGAATAATTGGATTCATACTTTTCCCGAAAATATTAGTACTATGTGAAATGCGAACAGTTTCGTCTAGGTTTTGAACTCGTGTCGCCGTGCCCATCCCCCTCTCTCTGTCTCTCTCTCTCTCTATATATATATATAATGGTACTTCATGCCGCCTTTCTTAACGCTCAGAATTATAAGGTATGGATCAAGGGTAAAATGGAGCAATCCAAGGAAAGGAGTAACGCCCTCCCCTACACCTTGGTGTAGTAGCTATCGAAAAGGGAACCTTCTGGTCACCCTCGACTGAGGTCGCCAACTTTACTTCCTGAATGCAAACATTATAGCGCTGCTTGTATATCAAATGTTGATTATCTACTATAATGTTTTGGAAGTTACTTTTTCTATGTTCCGTTGAAGATGTTTGTATATCAATAGTACGTCAGGTTTGGCTTGCAATACAGAGCATTTTCTAATTCAGAATGTAGAAAATAACTTATATCTTAAATAGACTAATATAACTATTCTGCCAACATCCTTTATGAGAAATCGACAAAGACGCACCGCACGCAAAGTGTTGAGGCAGCCCGACAATCCGACAGGCAGATAAAGTATCATAGCGTTAGAGGAATCATTACAGCCCGTAACGAGACTGACACTCACTCACTGTGATAGATAAACAACTAAATTAGGGAGGAATGGCAAAATGATGCGAAACACGTGTATTCCATTAACTATGATTCGTTGTGAATAGACGCACCCCTCCATGATAGATTTAACAAAAACAAGCAAAAGAGTGTTTTGCGCAAATAACGTTACGGTGAAGTAATTCTTTTCCAAAGTACCGGACATTACAATAATTATCCTTAATAAGAAGCTGCTTCGGCCGGACCCACCAGTTTTATGCGTCTTCTGTCTTAGGTGAATTATATAAACAGTGAATGGGTGTGCTTCGTATTTAAATGTTGGTTTATGGAATATCAACCCTTGTGGTTATTTAATGCCAAATCGTATATATATATATATATATATATATATATATATAATCTGTAAACGAATAGTTTGAAGGTAACATTATTTTAGAATAAGCACTCATATGTTGGTTATTTGGTTGTGTTTTATGGTATATCAACACTTGCTGGTTATTTAATGCCAAATCCTGTTTATATATATATATATATATATATATATATATATATATATATATATATATATATATATATATATATATTAAGTTGGCCGACCGTAGTCGAGGGTGACTCAGAGGCTCCCTTCTCAATTGCAACAACACTGAGGTGTAGGGGAGGGCGCTCTACATTTTATTGATCCGTACTTTATAATGATGAGTGTTAAGCAAGGAGGCATCAAGTACCATTTTTTGAGTCTTTGGTATGACTACCTGGGATTGAACCCTGGTCTCCCAGACCATTGGCGAACACTTTAACCACTACGCCATTGGGCTGGTTGGAATAATGGTTAGAGACGTACAAAATTCCTTGGGATTTTGAGATACAAACAGATCTCCTAATTTCGGCCAGACGACCAAACCTAGTGAAAGTCGACAAAAAAAAAAAAAAAAAAAAAGAAAAAAAGAGAACCTGACGAATAGTGGACTTTGCCATTCTGGCTGACCGTAGGGTAAAACTGAAAGTAAGCGAGAAGAGAGAAAAGTACATGGACCTTGCTAGAGAACTGAAAATACTATGGAACATGAAAGTGACAGTGATACCAGTTGTAGTTGGCCCACACGGTACAGTCACCTAGGGTTTGGTACTGGGACTGAATTACTTGGAAATAAGAGGACGAGTGGAGACCATCCAAACTACAGCATTGTTGAGATCGGCCAGAATACTGAGAAGAGAGGACTTTGCCATTCCGGTTGACCACAGGGTAAAACTGAAGGAAAGCGAAAAGAGAGATAAATGCTTAGACATTGCCAGTGAACAGAAAAACACAGCAACAATGGAACATGAAAGAAACGGTGGCATCAATTGTAATTGGCGCACTCCGTACAGTCACCAAAGAATTGGTTCTAGACTGGAGGACTTGGAAATAAGAGGACATGGGGAGATCATCCAAACTACAGCATTATTGAGATCGATCAAAATACTAAGAAAAGTCCTGGAGCGTTGAGGAGACTAGCTGTCACTAAAATTCAGGGAGAAACCATTGGCTAACGGTGGTGTGAAAAACTCGAATAATAATAATAATAATAATAGTTATTATTATTATTATTATTATTATTATTATTATTATTAGCAGCAGAAGGCTAAAAAAAAATAAAAATTTAGTCTGACTCATATTATAAAAAAATCGATGCCGACACTGAGGGTATTACTGTCGAGAGATTTAATTGACAGACGATATGAATAAAGAACGCAGAGGATTTGCCAGTCTTGAGGATTCTTTTGATGGCAATATTCAAAGAGAGACTGATTCCACAAACCCGGAATTGCAACAAAAGATAATGTTGTGAAGCCATATAATGAAGGACCATAATGTAGGAATGATGAGATCGTAACACATTCTTTACCAAAATATGACTCCCTCATCTTTAATACTTGAAAGGGTAGAAATTAGCCGTAAGCGTGTGTGTGTGTGAGAGAGAGAGAGAGAGAGGGGGGGCAGAAACGAAGAACACGGACTGCTACATTGACCCATATCTTTTAAACACGTAGTTTCTATATTCAGGGCTCTACTTAGAACTTCTGCTTCTGACCCTCTATTCGTGAGCATCTGTATATACGATGATCATTAAATAAGTTTCCAGACTTTTTTTCGTATGGGGACTTTTATTGATAGTACACATATGAAACTGTAGTCCCATTCGAAGTAATCTACTCCAGCTGCAATGCACTTGTTGTACAGTTTCAATAACTTCTGCAAGGCCCCATGGAAGTCCTCTTACGTGAGCGTGTCAATGATCTTCGTCACAACCTCTTTCATCTCCTCAATTGTCTCATAACGACAGCTTCTGAGCTAAGGGAATAACCAAAAGTCACAGGGAGCAAGGTCTGGACTATAGGGAGGCTGAGGAACTGTCTTGATGCTCATCTTGGTCAAATAGTCTGTGACAAGAATAGAGTTGTGGACTGGTGCATTGTCCAGGTGGAAATGCCACTGACTCGATTTCAAGAGTGCTGTCCTCCTCCGACGGAATCACTCTCTGAACCCCTTTAAAACCACAAAATAGTAACCCTACCCCTAACCCTAACCCTTTGGCCAATCAACTCTAGTATATTGACTTCCTTACTCCTTCCACACATCTCATCATCCCTCACAGACTCCCTGCCTTCTTTGAGTCTCTTATGCCACTCAAAAACTGATGCTCGATTCATGCATATCGTTCTTCTAAAGTGTCCTCATGTCCAGCTTGCATTTTTGAAATTCACCTGCTGTGACAATCAGGCTTTAGTAGGGTGTATTCCAATTCCTGCTGTAGCTGTTCATTTCAACCTGAAATCATAAAAATTGGCCAGTCATCTCATAACATATATAGCAATAACATACTGAATTTTCAAGATGTTATTCAATTTTAAATGCCTGTACAAAAAAAGTCTGGAAACCTATTGAATGCACCACCTATATAATTTCATAACGCCTACGCATTTTTCCGGTTCGTGATTCACGTGATCTGCTTCATCTTATCCACCTGCGTGAGCCGTCTTCTTGTTTACACTGGTGGTTCGTGTGAGGAAATACCTAACTGACGGCTCACAATGAAGCACAATGACATAGACACTTAAGAGTCCAATGCAGAGTTTAACAGGTTTAAATTCAGAGTTTAACAGGTTTAAATTCAGAGTTTTCTTTCTCCCAGATCGGTTGTCCAGTCTGCCCTACTATTTTACCCATTGCTGGAGGGAGAATAGTTGGATTCATACCTTTCATTAGGGTATGAGTGCTATTTGAAATGAAAACAGCCTCGTCTAGGGTTTGAACTGTTGTCACCGTGTCCATTTACAATGATGATATCCGTTGCACCACGAGCGTCTCTCTTCCAATGCGAAAAAGATGTGCATGAGAAGATCTGGATATGATCATGCAGAGGACACCTAAAGAGAGACACTGAATGATCATAAATAGCATTATAACGATTCAGTTTCTTTCTTTAGTTGTCCTCTGAGTAATCATATTCAGGTCTTCTCATACTTAAAATAGAGCTATAAAAATAAATTGTGTAAAAAGCCAGAATCCATAAGCCTTAGGAACTTTAGGTTATGTGGAGAAAGATATAAAAAATCATTTATATAATAAGTGAATGTTGGTAACTGGTTCATAAAAAGTACAAATATGTACTCCAACTGAGTTATTTTTACTCATAAGGAAAGTGACAACAATTAAAAAAAAAAAAAAAACTTTTGTCTGTGACATTTAAACAACATCGTCCTGAGACATTACTACCTAAATGAACAATATATACGAGGCGGTTCTGAAAAGTTCTCCGCCCAGACAAGAAAGAGATTACTTTTGAGTTCTGAAACGTACTAATACTATTTCATATATTCATATCATAGGTCAATACACTTAGCACATTTTTCTTGTATTCTTTTAACCCAACCTCCCAATATTTATATTTACAAACCCTTCTGTACGAGCAGAACGCAACGCAATATCAATTTCTAAGCAGAGTTTAACAGGTTTGAATTCAGAGTTTTCCTTCTCCCAGATCGGTTGTCCAGTCTGCCCTACTATTTTACCCATTGCTGGAGGGAGAGTAGTTGGATTCATACCTTTCATTAGGGTATGAGTGCTATTTGAAATGAAAACAGCCTCATCTAGGGTTTGAACTGTTGTCACCGTGTCCATTTACTACGATGATATCCGTTGCACCACGAGCGTCTCTCTTCCTTTCTTTTCTTTCTCCCCCATCTCCCTCTCTCTGAGGGGTGTCCTCGTGTTGTAATGGTTAAAGCGATGGACTGCGGAATCGTAGTAAGAGAGTTCGTACTCCAGTTGCGCTATTACGTTCACTTTCGGGCAGATACCCTTTGGAAAGGTATGAACCCCCTTATCCTCCCAGCTATGGGTTAAATAGTACCACTAGTGTTCTGAATGGCTTTGGCTTTGAATAACCTACAAAGGTTGATATGCCATTAAACAAAGAAGTCAAACCAAACCTCTCTCTCTCTATATATATATATATATATATATGTGTGTGTGTGTGTGTGTGTGTGTGTTGAGCTATAAACGAGATTGTGGTCGGACGTTTTTCTGTTGCGCGTATCCTAATTTAGGTGCATATATATGCCGATAAAAAGCAGCCGTCGTTGTTTTCCCTCCCTGGACGCTATTTACATAGATATTTGACAATACAGGCGCCACTCCTTTTTGCATGTAATTGGATTGTTTTTTTAACACCCAAACTATTTCTTTCTTTTCAGGACGGACCTTTTGAAATTTTTTATTTCCTTGTGTTAGTTTTACCTCAGGGTGGGACGAGCTGACACAGTCGGTACAACCTTTACGAGAAAAACAACTGGAAAACATAACCAATGAAATTGATCGGGCTGTTAAGGTCTATTTTAAAGGGACCCCAAAAAGTGAAGGAAAATAAAGGATATTGACTAAAATAAAGAACAAAATTAAACACAGACTTAAAAATCAAAATAAAAAAACACCCACAACTTGGACGGAATGAAACGAAATCAAATGGCCCCGTCGACTGGGGTTGCAATATATACCGATTGCATCTCTGCAGAGGGGTAAGACTCCCCCAACGAGTGTCCTGTATATAACAGTGAACAATCTGATGGTGAGGCTTCAGTAATACTCGAGCTTTGGGGAATAAGAAGTACCCATTCATTGCCATCGCTCCCAGGTCCATGCTAGCCTGAAGTGGTAGCACACTATCAGGATCTACCACTATCTATGGGCCAAAGAGAACTGTTTGACATTCACGCTAAACTTAATTGCTTGAAATAGAACTGTTTTGACATTTATCTGTGCGTAAGCAAATAACTGATGTTTAAATGAATTTTTAGTGATACAAAGCAAAACTTGAAAACATTTAAATGTGTACAAACAAATGATTAATAGTAAATTGAATTATTTGTATTAGATTGAAATAAGTGAAACCATTTAACTGTTTGCAAAAAAAAAAATGAGCTCAGGTTCGTTTAAAAATGTTATCTACAAAATGTGTTTAGAAAACATATATTTAATAAATATGTAAGAAAGGATTTGACATTAAATAACCTACAAGGGTTAATATGTCATAAAACCCAATCACACCAAATCATATATATTTAATATATATATATATAAAGAGGATTTGGCACTAAATAATCTACAATGGTTGATATGCCATAAAACCAAACCAAGCCAAAAACACAAAGTAAAAAGGAGGGAATTTTCTCTATATTTGAAATTTCCAGCTTCCTCTTTAAGTTTACGTCAAGGATCGCATACCGATGTCAAAAGTACACCCAACTTGTCTCAAGGGAAGTTTTATTGCCTAAGCGACCTGGGCTGAAAGATGATAAAAAATACTTAGCTTTTTTGATGGACAGGGAACCAATCTACAAGGGATCATATGTTAATGTTGCCTTGCGAACGATAGTGTAAATCAAAAGGATTTAAACCTCTTTAAACTTTCGAAATTTGGTTCAAATTGGAAGGACTAAGAGGATCCCAGAGTCCTGTTTCGTGTTCATTCGGAGTAATGGAAATACTCTTGGACTCATCTTTTATATCTCAACTTGGAAGTACTCTGAACTTTACACAAACTGGGCTTTCTTTTCATTCACCAATCTTAGTATAAGGCAGTCAAATGAACTTGGGGGGGTGTCCTCGTGGTGTAATGGTTAAAGCGATGGACTGCGAGATCGTAGGAAACGAGTCCGAACTCCAGTTGCGCTATTACGTTCACTTGGGAAAGGTATGAATCTTATCTTCCCAGATATGGGTTAAATTGTACAATTTCTGTTATTTAAGGAGGGATTTGGCATTAAATAACCTATAAAAGTTGATATGCCATTAAACAAAGAAACCTACAACCTTCAAATGAACTTTATCTCGGAACGTTAAGACTTTTACCATCAATGACAAAAGAGATGTCTCAAAGCTTCATGGACAAGGCTATCTGACTCCTGTCCTTGGTTATATTTTGTTCGGAAACCTATCATCTGTAAGGATTGATGGGTTTGAGATAAGCCTGATAATCCGGAGTTGAGATCAGAATCTCAAATATACAGGCCGCAGAACCTGATGGTGACAAAGAGAAGTATGAATTGTCGGAAGTCAAATTTCCTTGATACTTTAGGCAACATCTCATGAAGATTACGAAAGGTCTCCAAGAAGAAGATTATAGAGAGGAAAATGCAGACGCGTTCACAGAACTAGTTCAATGTCTGGACAAATGAAGCCTCTCATTAATAAGAGATGCCAAGGACAATGGAAGGAAGGCATTGCAGATGATGAGAATTTCATATCTCCAAAGGAAATTAAAAAAAAATAATCAAAGAAACTGAACTAACTACGTCGAGTAAAAAAATAACTGAAGAAAATATCACCGATTATAGGCTCAGGGCCCAAAGTACATTCACTTGATTAAAGACTGTGTGAAGAATAATCAATGATAGATAGTTGATAGTTATAGTTTTAAAAGATCTCCTAAATGAGTCCTAAGTCATTCGTTACGGTTATCGTACAAATAAGAGATGGGCATGTAGCGAATTTAAAGTCAAAAAGTCTGCTGAAGACCTAAATTTATCTGATTACTATTTCGACTATCATCTGAGTCCCCGAGGCATAATGACTAACGTACTTGATTGCGGCCTCGTAGTATGAGAGTTCGAACTCTAGTTCACTTTCTGACAAATACCCTTGGGAAAGGTATGAACCCTCGTATTTCCCCAGCTAAGGGTTAATTAATATCCCTGTCGTTTTTCTACAAGGTTGGCTTTGCCATTTGATAACCCACGAAAGAGGTTGATATGCCATTAAACAAATATACCACTAAGAGCTTCAAATAGAAGATTGTAATGTTACTGCACCAAATAGGATGTTGTACTGTTACACATCACATATACGGTCGTAACCTCACCGAAAGAAAAGTGACGAATTCACAAAACCCTGTCTTGGTTCGCTTAATACAAACGTTTATTCACTACTACACTTTTCAAGTAGTCGTCGGGGCGAGAGAAGCAGAGAATGAAAAATGAGTCGACCGTTTTGCTGGACAAAAACTTTGAAAAAATTCTTTGGAATAAAAAGAACAAAATATCACGCATCTAAATCGGAGTTAAGTGTTTGAGTTATCCAACTTTACACATATTTCTATCATACTATCAGATTCACCTCAATCAATCATTTCAATATATATATATATATATATACATGCAAAAGTACATCCAAAAGTCGGCAACATAATGACTGAAATAACATTTTGCGCAACATAATCTTTGTCTCGGTTAATATTCTTTGTCCAATGATTGATATGAATAACATAAAAAATTTCATAGTGAAAGTTTCATATCAAAATTTAGCTCATGTGTCTGTCCTTAGACAGCGACTTATCCCGTAACATGGATTGGTCGTGAGGATGCTACTCATGCAACGTATCTCTAGCACAACCGAATCAATCTACTTTTCTCTATGCCTTGATCTTGAAATGTACAGTTGAGAGTGAGCGAGAGGATGTCTGGTTAGCAGTCGTCTCAAAAAGCTCTTGCCGATCAGCAAATACTTTGGTTTAATTTGATAGTTGTACCATTCCGTCTCGACAGGTTTATTTATCACCTAAAACAAAAACAAACAACCCCAAACATTGCAAACTGACATTTTGCTATTTTGACAATATTACATGGAATGCGGTTGATCACAGAAGATACGACATGGGCATAAATATTCAAGCGAGATAACTGAATATATTTACACTAACTTTGCTAAGAAAAAGCCACTTTCAAAATATGGATTTTCTTTGGCTTTTAAAAGAATTTCCGTATTAGTGGATCTTTCGTGGTGTAATGTTTAACTACCTGGTCTTAATACAAAGTAGTAACTGGGCACTCAAAGTTCTACCAAATTTAGGTTATGCTTAATGAATACCGAGACAGTCCAAAAAAGTGAAAATGAGATTTTTTAATGTTTGCTCCATCTTAAAATCCTTATAGAAATTTCTATCTATCTATCTTCTTGGATAAATGGCTAGCCATGAAACAAAATGTCAAAGACAGATAATTAAAAAGAGACATTTGTTGATAAATAAACAAAGAATATTGAATATATATATATATATATATATATATATATATATATATATATATATATATATATATATATTATGCCACTATGTGCCCAGCGGGCTTGCAGGGTCCTGTTCGTTCCCGCCAAGTCCACCAGTTAACGCAGGGTACAGACGTTGGCTGTGGTCTGCCGAACGCTATTTAGTGTCACAGATATCACCAACTCCCAAGCGGAACCACATTTTAAAGCCACTGGACGAGTTAATGGTGAATTATTAAGAGTCAACGCAGCTAGCATGCTAGCTTTTCCCCTCAAATACATGGTCTTCGACAAATAGAATTCTTCCAGAACAAAATAAGGACTCTGAACTGCCGTGTTTGGGTTAACAAGATTAATATCAATAATTTTTTTATTGAATAAAAGAAAGAAACAAAGAAAAAACAATTCAGGTAAAAGTCAGGAGCGAGAAAGTCTTTTTGTATACCGGACTAAGCCCCCCATAAAATATCTTTATTCTCGGGCGAGCCAGGCATAAAATATCTGTTAATGGCGGAAAATGAGAAGGTAGTTCGACAACGGTAGACACGGATCTAATGACAGAGCTCGTGCTCCAAATCTCAAGATTATCATTTCAGTATGAATGCAGCAGGATAAAGTTGAATATACTTAGATTGTATATTCACTTACTTGGAGTTTTGTGGAATTTATTTTCTTCTCTTTTCCTCTCGTTATTGGGTTTCCATACCGCGTTGGTTGAAGGATACACGTTTTATTTCAGATAAGACCAAGATTAATAATTGTTCCTCTTCTTTTGGACAAGTCTTTTCTTTGGGTATTGGTTTAACGAGGCTTACCATACCTCGGAGTGCTGAGTTCATTCAAAGGATAAGATTCTTCTTTTCTCTGCATTCTCTGTGCGGCATTATTTTGGAATTTGGGTTTCTTTCATATCCCAAATTATGTTCTTGGTTTTTCTACGAACAAAAGGCAACTCCTCATGCGTCTTCATCCTCTGACAACTACATTGCAACTCCCTATGCGTCTCCACCCGGAGATGAATGAACGGCAACTAACTTATTTCCGTAGTTAGAAAAATTACCACGTGTTGACTTTTTTTTTGGCAGTTTCTTCCTCAGTACCAAACGTGGTCTTGTGGTCTGCCTCTCCACTGACACATACATGGCTAATAGAGAGTGAGGTCTTCACATGCCTATCTCACCTTGTAATGATAAAGAGGAGTGGAGGAGAGACGGCCTCTCCCATTTTCACTATCCTGTAATTCTTGCTTACTACTATCGTCTGCTGACGGTCAAATGTATTAGGGTGTCATATGTCCTCGACACAATATATATATATATATTTATATATATATATATATATATAAGATATTATTCAATCCAGTAAATCTTGAGTAGGGAATAATTCCAATCGCGACCAATAGAATATTCAAACATAGAATATTAGATTTAAATAGCTCTATGTAAATAAAATCCACAGCGCAAATAATTTTCTTAAAACAAAACAAAACAACAACAATCAGTCACATTAAGTTAATGATTTTATTTCCATCCTATTAAAAGCATTGGTATAAATCAATGCTCTAAAAAATTAACAGGACTTCTTCAAATTAAACAAGAAATCCCTTTCATGTTTGATCAGAAGTCCTGTTAATTTTTTTAGAGCATTGATTTATACCAATGCTTTTAACAGGATGGAAATAAGATTATTATCTTTATATATATATATATATATATATATATATATATATATATATATATCAACATTGCGAGTATATATATATATATATATATATATATATATATATATTGTAACAGTCTTGGTTGTCACTAATTCACTTTGCGGGTTTGTGGCGAACCAAGAGCGATATAATTTTGAGAGTTCCCAATATCTGTGATAGAGCCATTACATAACAATGATAAATAAATATATGAAATCAATTATATAACGAGTAGAGTGTTCGCTTACGGTCCGGGAGACTGGGGTTCAATCCTAGGTCGAGTCATACCAAAAACTCAAAAAATGGTACTTGATGTCGCCTTGCTTAACACTCAGCATTATAAGGTAAGGATCAAGGGTAAAGTGGAGCAATCCAGGGAAAAGAGTTGCGCCTCCCCTACATCTCGGTGTAGTAGCTATCGAAAAGGGAGCCTTAGGGTAACGCTCGACTAAGGTCGCCAACTTATATATTTTCTTATTATATATTTTCTTATTATATATTTTCTTCTTATATATATATATATATATTCCCAATGTTTATGGGCGGCTCTATACAATTTAGGATACCATATTAAATAAAAGAATTTACACATTGAATTACAATGCAGGATAATTACAACTGAATAAATATGTCTTCTGTGTACATGCATCGGAATTACGTGTGACGTCGGAGTAGTCTGGCACTTGACCGTCCACAAAATAAGTCCTAGTCAAGACTCCTATTTCGGGCATATCTACTGTCAAATAATGTGGGGGTTAATTTGGGGCTAGACTCATCTCGACGCTGGCGAGGGGGTTTCACATACGCCACCAAGTCCTTCGTTTTCCTACCCCCTCGGATAACGGAAAGCATGGACTTCTAGGTTAAAACAAGATAGATTTCACTGTAGTCAAATTTCCAAAATTCCCTTGTAATGTTTTTAAGGCGAATCAGACATTTAGCGAGGATAAATGAAAGCGATACGAAGCTGAAAAAGATATGTGCAAAAGAAGGCAACTCGATAGATAAACAACATAACGAATAGATTTCAACACGAGGGAGCATTTAAAAGTAACAAAGCTTTAATAAGCGACGACCAAACAAATAATCATGAGATTTAAGAAACAGTTCCTTTTGTAACGTAATGGCCCAGGGATTTCGGTTCATGCCTTTGAGTTTAGTTAGGCTGAGAACCTCTCAGCTCAGCACATGGGTTAGTTATGTGCAACTTGATGCAGGTGTTAACACGCCCGTGCGTGTGTGCGCAGAGCGGACATGCCACTCAGATATATCACAATAGCCCGAGATGACGGAACGGAGTGACAGGGTGTGGATGACGTCACGTACCGGAAGCGCGCGGAGGTTTGTGTGAGAATCTGAAGAAAGTTAGGGAGTTGAGTGTTGCGTAGCCATATACACGAATATGACCATGTGTGAAATAGACATGTAATGTTCATTACTACAGAACATATAAAGAACAGGAATCTCAAAAACACGTAACGACTTCTTGTTCAGGTACGAAACCTTTTTATTAACTTTGAGTTAAAGGTTTCGACATAAGGAGGAGTGACACAATCTTCTATGCTGTCTTATTCATTTGGCCCTCAACTCGAGCGCCCCCCATAGAGCGCAAGTTCGCCTCGCGCCTGCGAGCTCCAAAATTGATCCTTCTCGTTTGGCGTCTAAAAACCCGACTCTTATTTTCTTCAAATTCTCACACAAACTTCCGCGTGCTTCCGTTGCGTGACGTCACCCGCACCTTGTCACCCAGTATCGTCTCGGACTGTTATGACATCTGAGTGACACCTCCATCCGCTCGCGTGCACCCGCATTAACACCTGCTTCAATCTTACACCCAACCAACCCATGTGCTGAGCCGAAAGGTTCTCAGCCTAACTAAACTCAAAGGCATGAACCGAAATCCCTCGGCTATTTCATAACATTGAGTACTAGACGCCAAACGAAGAGGTTCGACTTTTGGAGCTCGCAGACGCGAGGCGAACTTGCGCCCTATGGGGGGCCGTTCGAGATGGGGGCCAAATGAATAAGACAGCATAGAAGATTGTGTCTCTCCTCCTTATGTCGAAATCTTTTACTCAAAGTTAATAAAAAGGTTTCGTACCTGAACAAGAAGTCGTTACGTGTTTTCGAATTTCGAGATTCCTATGTTCTTTATATGTTCTATCGTTATGAACATTATATGTCCATTTTACCCGTTTCGCACATGGCGTATCTAGCGTTAATTGTGACTATGTAACACTTTTTCTTTTTTTTCTTTCCTTTTAAACTATCGGCTTTGTTAAGCCAGGTAGGCAGTGTTAAACACAAATGTCTCTCTCGACAGTCCTTTTCTTCCTTCTCCCTTTTTTCTTTCTTTCTTTTTTGTCTTTTCTTTCTTTTTACTTTTCTTTCTTTTACTTGAGAAAGTATCTAAGTCTACTCACTAATTTACGGTTTATGAAACGAATCCTTTCAGTTTCTTTCTTTCCTTTTCTGAATGTATATATATATATATATATAATTTCCAATATTTAGGAAGGGTAGAAGGAAAAACAGTTTGAGTTGTACTTATCTTTTCGGAGGGTTTACTTCTCAGGTTCCTCTCTTTTACGGGCGAGCGGTATTTCTCTAGAATCTGGCTGAAGGCGCCTGTATCTTTTGTCCAAAGATTCTGTTCTACTCTTTCCCGGAGCTTGGCTAACTTGGCGTCCATCGCTTGCCAATGTCTGTCCAGAAATAAATATTCCTTTTGTGGGCGAAGGACCTCCCGGAGTTTTGGCTACAGTTCAGCGCATCTTTCCAGGCCAACTTCGGTCCTAAAACTAAAGATCCTTTTCCAAATTTCCTCTGAGGAAAAGGTACTATTTTTGGGCACTAAAGGCTCGGGCCAATCATTTGGCTCCTTCCTCCTCCTCCACCTCATCCGGTCATGCCAACACAATGACCCACATTCCCCTCTCCGTCCAACCGATCACAGATCATGCAGTGCATGTAGCCCTTGGCTTTCATTTTAACCTGGATTCGTTACAGATCATGGAGTGTGAGTAATTTGATTTTCGTTCATATCTCCCTTTTAACGGACAGTCTTGGGAATTGTTAGTTCAAACACAGAGGGTAGGGGAAATTAAATCTTACTTTTCCTCTCTCAGTGGCATACCACGTCACAATATGCTATAAAACAAAGAAACGTGATCAATCATTCTTCTCATAACTATCTATCTATTCAAATTTTTATAAATCTCTGCCTATATATCTCAATCTCATATCTTTTTCTATCTATCTGCGCTTTTCCTATCTATCTATCTATCTATCTATCTATCTATCTATCTATCTATCTCAGCCTGTTTTGCAGATTAACAATTGACACCTTGTTTCCCAGATAAACAACTGACGCCATGTTCCCCAGATTAACAATTGACGCCATATTTCCGAGGTTAACGACTTATACGTTGTTTTCCAGATTAACAATTGACGCCTGGTTGTCCAGGTTAACGATTGACACATTGTTTTCGTAGATTAACGATTGACGCCTTGTTTCTCAAGTTAACGATTGAAGCTATGTTTATCAGATTAAGGTTAGGCACTTTTTTTCCTGATTAATAATTGATGCATTGTTTCCCAAAGCAACGACTGACATCTTATTTCCCAGATTAACGACTGCCACCTTGTTTTCTTAGATTAACAAGTGATGCCTTGTTCCCTAGATTAACGAGTGATGCCTTGTTTCCTAGATTAACGAGTGATGCTTTGTTTTCTAGATTAATGATTGATGCCTTGTTTCCTATATCAACGAGTGATGCCTTGTTTCTCAGATTAACGAGTAATGCCTTGTTTCCTAGATTTACGAGTGATGCATCGTTTCCTAGATTAACGAGTGATGCCTTGTTTCCTAGATTAATGATTGATGCCTTGTTTCCTAGATAAACGAGTGATGTCTTGTTTCTTAGATTAACGAATGATGCCTCGTTTTCTAGATTAACGAGTGATGCCTTGTTTCCTAGATTAACGAGTGATGCCTTGTTTCCC
This sequence comes from Sepioteuthis lessoniana, assembly GCA_963585895.1. Lineage (NCBI taxonomy): Eukaryota > Metazoa > Mollusca > Cephalopoda > Myopsida > Loliginidae > Sepioteuthis > Sepioteuthis lessoniana. The sequence goes on from OY757908.1 coordinate 97,659,790, forward strand.
AGATTTATGATTGATGCCTTGTTTCTTAGATTAACGAGTGATGCATCATTTCCTAGATTAACGAGTGATGCCTTGTTTCCTAGATTAATGACTGATGCCTTGTTTCCTAGATTAATGATTGATGCCTTGTTTCCCAGATTAACGAGTGATGCCTTGTTTCTTAGATTAATGATTGATGCCTTGTTTCCTAGATTAACGAGTGATGCATTGTTTCTCAAAATAACGATAAGCCCGATGTTTCCCAGATTAAGTACTGGCGCGTTGCTTCCAAGGTTAACAGTTGACGCCTTTTTTTCCGAATTAACGTTGATGATCTATATTAATCCATTTAATCTAAAATATAACATCCGGATTGTTCTTCTGTATCATTTAATCTGTTTTTCAGATTAGAAGACGAATTACAAATAATAAACACACAAAAAAAATCATTAAACAACTAAAAAGAGCGTTGTTTTTATTTATTTATTTTGTCTCTGATGTTATTTTTATTGTGTATTTAATAATAGTAACAAATTTCTGTTGGGGTGGATGCATGATGTTTGGAAGTAACTTTTGGTTCGGGTGCAATGGGTGCTGCTGTTGGTGGTGAACTAGGCAATGACGAAATATTGGTTCTGGTACAGCTGAAACAATAACTGTCTTTTTTTCCTCTGGGTATTTATCTGATACTATAGAACAAAAACGAAATGGGTGTGGCATGGCGATAAGAAAATCTGGGTAAAGAAAGAAAGGTGAGAGGGAGAAGATAAAGTTATAAGAAAGAGGAAAAAAGGGAGGGAGTTTGTCTCGGAAGGAAGAGGTTGACGATACATATTAGATAAGTAAATCATCGCCATTGTTTTGCTCGGAATCAGAATTTACTATAAGAGATGTAAGTGGCACTATTGGCGTAACGGTTATTGCCGTAGAAAATGGATTTGGTGAGCTGAGTTCAAATCCTGGACGAGCCTGTCTGTTTACGTTTACAAGGCAAGAATCCATCTCTTCTCACCGACACGTAAACTGGTGGGGTAGACTGGGCCATTTCACCTTGTAAAAAGGTAAAAGGAAAAACTCCAAATTCAAAAACAGAGGCGTCAGGATTTCACCTATCAAAAAAATAAATTGTTACGGAAACTGCAGCATCATCGTATATCTCAAAAGACGTTTAGAGGATTTCAGGATTTAGAGAGGTGCTCAAAAATGTCCGACCCAACTAAAAAGTAATTGATATTTTCAAAGAAATTATCCTATTTACCAACCCCTCCGCTCGGGCAGGATATGACACAAGGTCAATTTTTAAGCGGAGTTTAACAGGTTTTAATTCAGAGTTTTCCTTCTCCTAGACTAGTTACCTAACCAAGGCTGAAGAACCTAGTCTGTCCTACTATTTACCCACATACTATTTTCAAAGAAATTATAGAAGTTTTTGAAACGGTTAAAAAAAAACTGGCAAACGATTTACCTAGTGTGTTGAGCTGCGTGATAAATGTACAGAATAACACGTTCATTTCATGCCACTAGGTGATTCCTTTCTTGGTTGGACCAAAAATTTTGGATAATAACACGTGAACACATTGAAGAACATGGAAAAATGACCATAAAATCATATTACACTGCCTTATTTCTCAGGAATAGTGGACTTTGCCGTCCCGGCTGACCGAAGAGTAAAATTAAAAGAAAGCAAAAAGAACGATAAGTACCTAGACCTTGCAAGAGAATTGAAAAATCTATGGAACATGAAAGTGACGGTGAGACTAAATATAATCGATTTGCTTTGTACAGTCATCAAAGAATTAGTAAAAGGAGTTGATAATTTGGAAATAAGAGCATGAGTGGAGACCACTCAAACTACAGCATTATAAGATCGGTCAAAATACTACGTAGAGTCCCGGAGATATGCCGTCACTCAAATTCCAGTGGAATACATTCAGCTAAGACTTGGTTTGAAAAACACCCAAAGGTTGGTAGGTTGGTTGTTTTGTTTTATAGCGTATCAACTCTTTTCGGGTCATTTAACGCCGAATCAAATTTCAAACCATTCAGTTTAGTATAAGTATAGTTTTTTTTTGTTTATACACACTTAAATGTCAAAATAGTTCAGTTAAATGTCAAAACAGATGTATTTTAAACAATTCAGTTTAACATAAGTACACAGTTAAGTTCTATTTAACCCATAGATAGGACCCTGTCAGGTGCTACCACTCCGGGCCTGAGTGGACCTGGGAGCAATGGGAATAAAGACTTACTCCGCGTTCATCAAAGTTCCAGCATTACTGTGACCTTATCATTAGATTGTTTAGTATTAAAAATCCAGTACACTCGTTGGAGGGGGTCTTACCCCTCTGCAGAGGAGCAATCGGAGTATTGTACCGCCCCAGTCGACTGGGCAAAACTCCCTAAGGAGTAAAATAATAATTTATAGTGTTGTATAGTCACAACCACTCTACATACACATATGCGTGAGGAAACACAACGACGACACAACAAAGACGAGCGGACACAGTTCTTTAGAAAAATATACCTCTCACTTTATTGAAAGGGTTGTGTGTGAGAGGGAGTTGGAGACCGAACAAAGACTGCAACATATTGACCCCACAGCATTTCTTTCCCGTTCTTCTGGGCTGCTCAACCGGGGGCCTGGGGGCCCAGCCTCTGCTGGGACATGGTTCTTATTCCAGCATCTTTTCTTCAACTGATCTGAACTTCCTGTCGCCGGGGTTATATAATAATTTGACGCCTACCTACTTTCTGCGAGCGTCACGATTCGGTAACAATTCAATCCCTGGACAGTCAAGGTCACCCCCTGATATCTTCGATTGGATACACCTGTTATTTACATTGGTGCATTTCTCATTTGACAGCTTGGCCGGGCCGGAGGTCAATATGCAACAATAGAGATCGATACGAAACAATTAATCACATTGTAAGCAAATGTAGCAAAATTATGCAAAAGGAGTATGTCTTGGAACGACTAGTGAGGAAAGTTGATCCACTGGGAATTGTGCAAGAAATTGAAATTTGACTATTCTACCAAATGGTATATGCACAAACCATAATCCGTCTTGGAGAATGCGAAGCACAAAGTTCTGTGATTTTGAGGTACAAACAAATCAACTAATCCCGACTGGTAGACCATACCTAGTGATAATCCTCACAAAAAGAGAACCAGCCGCATGACGGACTTTGCCGTTATGGTGAACCCCAGGAGTAAAAGTCAACGGAAGCGAAAAGAGAGACAAATACTAGGACCTCTTTAGAGAAATTAAAAAGCTGTGGAAAATACGAAACTAACGGTGATACCAATTGTAATTGGGGCACTTGAAAGGATCTCTAAAGGTTTAGTAAAGGGGCTGAATGATTTGGAAATCGAAAGCAGCATCGAGACTATCCAAACTACGACATTGTTAAGATCGGCAAAAATACTGAGAAGAGTCCTGGAGACTTGAGGAGACTTGGTTTCACTTAGATTCCACTGAAAGACCTTCAGCTAACGCTGGGGTGAAAAACTCATAAAGAGTAAAATAATAATTAGTGGTGACAAAGACGAAACGATTAATCCCATCATAGGCGAATCTATCAAACTAGCGCAAAAAAAGAATATAAGACTACATACGACTGGGTAGAAAAGGTGATCCACTGAGAATTGTGCAAGAAATTGAAATTTGAAAATTCAACCAAATGGTATATACACAAACCAGAAACCGCCCTAAAGAATGGGATGCATAAAATCCTCTATGAGTTGGAGATACAAAAGGATCACCTGATGCCGGCAAGGAGACCATGCTTAGTGATAATCAACAGAAAAAAAAGACAAAGAAAAAAAACTTGCCCTATAGTTCATTTTGCGGTTCCAGTGGATACCAGAGAATGAAAAACAAAGAAAGCAACAAAAAAAAAAGAGAAAAAAAAGACGAGTACTTAGACCTTGCCAGAGAGCTGAGAAAGCTGTGGAAGAAGAGGGTGATGGTGATACTAACTGTGATTGTCATACTTAGTAGAGTCAACAAATTTGGAGAGCTGGAAATCGGAGGACGAATCGAGACTATCCAGACTACAGCATTGTTAAGGTCGGCTAGAATACCGAGAAGAGTCCTGAAGACCTGAGAAGACTTGCTGTCTTTCACATTCCAGTAAAACACCGCCAACATTAGCTGGCGTGAAAAAACTCACAAGGAGTAAAAAATAATTCAATTCTTCATCTTGTAAAAATAAGTAAAAGTCAAGAGTGATCCGAAGGCTCCCTTTTCAATAGCTACTACACCGAAGTGTTGGGGAGGGCGCTACTCTATTCCCTGGATTGCTCCACTTTACCCTTGATCCTTATAATGCTGAGTGTTAAGCAAGGATGCATCAAATACCCTTTTTTGAGTCTTTGGTATGACTCGACCTGGGATTGAACTCGGCCTCCAGGACAATTGGTGAACACTCTACTCATTAAGCCAATGGTTCAGTTTTTCTAGAGTACACACCCGTTATTTTTGAATTTTTTAATGCTTATAAGGGTTCTAATTTTTTTTTTTAAACTACAGCAAATACGTTACCCATTTTTAATAATAATAATAATAATAATAATATACCTTTGCAGAAGGCCACATCATTGGTTTTAGCAATAATGTCAATGGTTATAACATTGTAATTGTCTTTAATTGGATCATTTTGAGATGGGGCATCTTAATCTGAGAATTAATTTTTATTTATTGCGGACTTTTTGTCCTCATCTTGGTAGTTTTTTTTTTGTGTTGTTTCGGTTTGTGTTGTGTTACTGGGGATACGGTTACAAGACTCATCATTCCTATCCGAGGTCGCGGTAAAATCACCTGAAGAAGGCCAGAGGTGAAATTTGGCCGAAACGAAGTGAAAGGAGAAACAACACAAAAAAACTACCAAGATGAGGACAAAAAGTCCGCAATAAATAAAAATTAATTCTCAGGTTATAACATTTCATAGAATGATTTTAACATCAAACTTCTCATGCAGCCATTTAAAATGATTTTACATCGTCTCTACAGTTTTCTTCGTTTCAAAGTGAATGTTTTAAAAGTTAACGATAAGATACTAAAACTTTGCTTCTAATTTTAGACGACATATCAACTTTATCAGCAGATATTCTAGAAAAAACCATAAACCTCGTTTTTTTACATTTATCTTTGTTGTATCAGTAGACATAACTGATATTATTAGCTATCAAAGGTAATAAGAAAAACGCCCAGTTGGATTAGCCAAACTCCTCTTGTCAAAGCTGATAATGATTATAGCAGCCATTTGAAGCCGTAGAACTGACCATTTTTTGCTGTCATCAGTCAAGATGTCCTAACAATTTTCATTATTCCATTAATTTCTTTGGAGTCAGACAATCCATTATCTCCATTCTAGTTATTCTACCGACACACACACACACACACACATACACACACACACACACACACACTCACACACACATATATATATATATATATTTGATTAAATCAGACAGGTACTTCGTTTCAGTCAATTCTATTGCTGATCCGTTCAAGTCTTCGTATGAATCATATGACATTTGGATGAAATGAATTCAAAAAGGCGCCATATTTCTGTCGAGGCGTTTAACACTTCGCCCATCCGATACTTGTTTCATCTCTTAACATTTCAAATCACATTCGTGCTCCACCTTAAATATAGAAAGATTTTACCTAAAAACACCTCCATATTACACAATAAAATAAACAAACAGAATCTGTAGATCCTTGAAGCTCAGAAGATAAAGGTTAACAAACCTTCCTTTATCAAGACCAATTGCGAATGTAGCAGCAACATGGTGAAAACCCTTTAACAATTTTCCTTCCAATTCTTCTTCTTACATCCGGTAAAGTTCTTTTCTTCTGGAAATCTCCCTTCGACTCGTTCTTCCTCCAACTCTTTATATAGATGCGTTTGATTCGACATTGTTTGTCATTTCAAATATTTATTCCTCCAAAGTTGACTCCAGTACTTGGGAAAAATATGGCGCCTTTTTAAAATGAAGTGTCTGTGTTATTTAATCAAACATCTTTAAAAGAGAAAATGCTGCCCCCTATCCCCCTATATATATATATATATATATAGTGGTTCACAAAATACTGAAATATTTAAAAAATTTATAACTTCCCTGTTTACACATACGCTTGCGGTGTAAGTACAAAAAATGTTGAGTTTTTTGGTTTTATTTTGGTTTTATGGCATATCAACCATTGTAGGTCATTTAATGCCAAATTATTTATATATCTATCTATCAAATATTAGATTAATATATTAAACGAGCCTGGGCTCATTTTTTCACTGTGAAATGGTTTATTTCAATTTAATACGAATACAGTTAAATTATTAAACAAAGATACTTCAAATAATTCAATTTAGCATAAGTCGACAAAGTTAAATGGTTCTAAGTATTGCCATGTGTCACTAACAATTTAATTAAATATCAGTCATTTGTTTACGCAAAGTTAAATGATCTAACAATTCAGTTTAATATAAGTCATTTGTTTTCACAGTTTAAATGTCAAACAGTTCTATTTGTCCTATAGATAGGACCCTATCAGGTCCTACTTCTCTGGGTCAGAGTTGAATGTGGAATGATGGCAATGAAGGGGTACTCTGCATTCCCCAAAGCTCGAGCATTACTGAAATATTGAAATAGAACTGTTTGATCATTTAACTGAGATGTTTAATGACTGATGCTTAATTAGATTGTTCGTTATACATAGCAATATTTGAAACCATTTAACCAGGCCATTGGCGTAATGAGTAGAGTGTTCGCCATTGGTCCGGGAGACCGTAGTTTAATCCCAGGTCGAGTCATATCGAAGACAAAAAAAAAGTACTTGATGCCGCCTTGCTTAACACTCATTATTATAAGGTACGGATCAAGGGTAAAGAGGAGCAATCAAAGGAATAGAGTAGCACCCTTCCCTACACCTCGTTGAAGTAGCTATTGTAAAGGTAGCTTTCGGGTTACCCTTGACAAAGTTAGCCAACATTATTTTTTTACTTTATTTATCATAAATTGAATTGTTAGAAATAGAACAGTTTGATCATTTAACTTATGTATCTACAGAATGAGTTTATAAATTGTATTTAGTATAAATTTCCAAAAAGAATCTTGTATTAAATAACCCACAATGGTTGATATGACATAAGACCGAACTAAACCAAATCATAAATATTTAATATATATGTATAAATATTGGTTTAATATGTCATAAAACACAACCAAAAACATATCATATATATCTAATATATATATATATGTATAAAGAGGCTTTCGCATTAAATAACTTAAAATGGTTGATATGCCATAAAACCAAACGAAACCAAACGAAACTAAACCTTATCGTTTCTGTTTTATTAGAAACATTTACGATGACTTACTTGATGGTGTGAAATTTTATTGTACAACTTGAGGACAATTGATCATATTCTTAGCAAATATAAATGACAGTGTTATTGTTAATAATCTATAATTTCATGTATAGAAAGATTGCCATGGGATATAACCACAAAAGAGAAATAAGATAGCGTAATGTTACTGAGTAATGTGGACATAACATTGGAAACTGAAAAAAGTTAAACAATTAATGAAAAATAAAACTGAAAATATTGGGAATATAGGAACAAGAAAAAAAATGTTTTTAAGTATGCCTCAAAAAGAGATTTGATTGATTCATTCATTGATTTAAACGACATGCAAACCCATATAGAGATTTTTTATGCCTTAAGGTTTGTATGATACTACATTTTGCTAAGTGACCGAATATGATACTACATTTTGCTAAGTGACCGAATATGATACTACATTTTGCTAAGTGACCGAATATGATACTACATTTTGCTAAGTGACCGAATATGATACTACATTTTGCTAAGTGACCGAATATGATACTACATTTTGCTAAGTGACCAAATATGATACTACATTTTGCTAACTGACCAAATATGATACTACATTTTGCTAAGTGACCGAATATGATACTACATTTTGCTAAGTGACCAAATATGATACTACATTTTGCTAAGTGACCGAATATGATACTACATTTTGCTAAGTGACCAAATATGATACTACATTTTGCTAAGTGACCAAATATGATACTACATTTTGCTAAGTGACCAAATATGATACTACATTTTGCTAAGTGACCAAATATGATACTACATTTTGCTAAGTGACCAAATATGATACTACATTTTGCTAAGTGACCGAATATGATACTACATTTTGCTAAGTGACCAAATATGATACTACATTTTGCTAAGTGACCGAATATGATACTACATTTTGCTAAGTGACCAAATATGATACTACATTTTGCTAAGTGACCAAATATGATACTACATTTTGCTAAGTGACCAAATATGATACTACATTTTGCTAAGTGACCAAATATGATACTACATTTTGCTAAGTGACCGAATATGATACTACATTTTGCTAAGTGACCAAATATGATACTACATTTTGCTAAGTGACCGAATATGATACTACATTTTGCTAAGTGACCAAATATGATACTACATTTTGCTAAGTGACCAAATATGATACTACATTTTGCTAAGTGACCAAATATGATACTACATTTTGCTAAGTGACCAAATATGATACTACATTTTGCTAAGAGACCGAATATGATACTATATTTTGCTAAGTGACCGAATATGATACTACATTTTGCTAAGTGACCAAATATGATACTACATTTTGCTAAGTGACCAAATATGATACTACATTTTGCTAAGTGACCAAATATGATACTACATTTTGCTAAGTGACCAAATATGATACTACATTTTGCTAAGTGACCAAATATGATACTACATTTTGCTAAGTGACCAAATATGATACTACATTTTGCTAAGTGACCAAATATGATACTATATTTTGGTCTGGTTACCCGTACCAAATATATGCTTAATATGTTTGCACGGTACCAAATGTAGTACCATCGCTTGGCCGTGAGGTTAAATCCTGTTTATGGCAGCGCTGTGAGTTTTCAGGGTGGAATCCTGGCAACGGTGCCAAATGCGTTTCCAGATAGTTTGTTCATTAATCCTCTCTGTGGCCTCGCTGTGTTTAAATGATCCACAGAAAAAGAATGACACATCCCATTCGGGACTTCTGTCGGTTAGGGTGATCCGTAGGAACAAAGTTGCCGGGATGTTGACAACTCAAAAACAAGAGGAACTCTCCGTCCTCAATTAACAATAATCAATTGTTCCACGTTCAGACTGTATACAGTAGCAAGAGAGAGAGAGAGAGAGAGAGAGAGAGAGAAAGAGAGAGAGAGAGAGAGAGAGAGTCTGTAAGGGTGTATAAACAGACACAAAGAGACATGCCCACCCCCACCGTCTGACCGAACTCTCTGAACGCCAACTGCTAACTGACAAGTTTTTCAAAATTCGCTAATTTTTATCTATCGAAATTCAGGATATCCTCTGTGGTGATGCTATCTTGGTAAATAATTGCGACATCTCTGACGTGTTCCAAATTCACTGTTGTCATCTCCCCAATCAAACCTGTCACACACAAGATATGAATCCTTTTTGTTTACATTTTGGCCCTCCTGGGTTGTTCGCTTAAACTTTCCAATTTGGCTTACATTTCCGCTCAAAGATTTTAGATAACTGAAAAACTCGCGGTCTAACTGTTGTACTTCCTGCATAATGGACTAGCCCTCCTCCATAAATACACGTCAACGAGAGCGTCAGACAGATTTAACCAAAATCAGAGGTCCCCGGGAACTTTCTCGAAACCTATGTATGGCACTAGACCTTGCAGTCTAGTTCAAGCCATAACCCGGCATGCGTGCTCGGACCCACATTTGGGTTCGTGAAACTGCTTGCCTCATCAGGCTCACATTGCACCAAGAGAGCCATTGAGCAGCATAAACCAGCAGGGTTCGAGTCTCGGCTCGTTCCCGACCTTCCCCTGCCCTTTATCCCTACTTTAATCGGCCTTCGGGCTTTTGACCATGTGTCAAGTCGTGTCTGGTGAGAGGCAGCGACAAATAAACAGAGTTAACCAAATCAGCGTCGTTATACTCTACGACTATTATTAAAGTAATCAACAGAGATCAGAAATAAGAAAAATAATGGAATCATTTAATTGGTATCTTAACACTTACGATAATAAGTTCATTTTTCTAGTCCCGTTAGCAGGGCCAATTAGAATGCGCTGACTTCAACACCTGCTGTGGGTTAAGACATCCCTCAAGGTGTGTTTTGAGTTTGACACATAACTGCATCTTACGGTGAGGATCTTGTTCTGGAAATATGGGACTATGTGGAGTAGGGAGTAACCTTTCATTGACATTACTCCCAGATGTACTCTGAGCAGGTGTAGTATGGTGAGGTTTTTGTTCTAGAAATCTGGGGCTCTGGGTAGTGGTGAGTACTCTTTTATTGGCATTACTCCTAGGTCCACTCTGAGCAGGTGTAGTATGATGAGGCTTTTGTTCTGGAAGTTTGGGGCTCTGTAGAGGGGGGAGTACTCTTTCATTGGCATTCCTCCCAGATCCACTCAGAGCAGGTGTGGTAATTACCTGCTAGGGTCCTGTTTATGGTTCAAATAGATCAGTAGTAACAATTTTTGTATCGATAGGATCGTACCTACGCACACAGAAGAAGCTCTGAAAAACAACTACACAAAAATTGTAAATATGAACGCGATTTTCCAACCTCTAGGCATCATGTAACCTAAGAGATGTTGACATGCTGTTAAAATCAATCAATCACAAATCAATCACAACTTTCTTTCCAAGAATTTGAATTTTTTGGGGGGGAAACTAACGAAAATTAATAATCGAAGTGTTTATGAATCATAAATCGATGTAAAGGGAACATTCGGAAAAAAAAATTAAATAGGCTATGACATAATAAAACTAAAGTTGTTTGTAAATGTTTTGATTCCAAGAAACACCAAACGAATATAGTATCTTATTATAATAGAGATTATATGTCTGTCTGTCTATAACCGAAACTACGCCACCACTAACGTCCAAATTCCCTGATTTATTTACATTATATTCTCCATGACCTTATCTTGTCCAGTCGGCTGGGGCTGTAGAATACACCGACTGCAGAGGGGTTAGACCCCCACAACGAGTGTCCTGATATGACACTAAACAATCTGATGGTTAGGTTCCAGTAATGCTAGAACTTTGAGGAATGTGGAGTGATCCTTCATTGCCATCGCTTCCAGGTCCACTCTGGCCCCGAGTGGTAGCACCTGATAAGGGTCCTATCTACGGTTTAAATAGAACTAAACCGTGGTTTGAGTTTACTGTTTTTGGAATTTAAACTGCGTATTTCTGTTAAACTGATTTTTTAAAAAATAGAACAGAATTGCTCGAAATAGAACTGTTTTGACATCTAAACTGTGTACTTATGCTAAACTGAATTATCCGAAATAAAACTGTTTTGACATTAAATCTGTTTATTGCCCAGTCAGCTGGGGATGTAGAATACACTGACTTCACTTCTGCACAGGGGTAAGACCCTCCCCCAATGAGTGTCCTGGATATGACATTAAACAATCTGATTGTGACGTTCCAGTGATGCTAGAGCTTTGTGGAATACGGAGCACCCCTTCATTGCTTTTGCTCCTAGGTCCTCTCTAACCCGGAATGGTAGCACCTGATAGGGCCCTGTCCATGGGTTAAATAGAACGAACTACATGCTTATGCTAATCTGAATTGTTTGAATTAGAACTGTTTGACTAAACTGAATAGCTTGAAATACAAATGTTTTTGACAATTAAACTGTACTTACTTTTAAACTGTATGTTGATGCTAAACTGAATTGTTTGAAACGGAACCATTTTTGACTTTGAAACTCTACTTACACTAAACTGAAATGTTTAATATAGAAGTGTTTTGACATTTAACTGTGTGTAAACAAAATCTGTACTTACACTAAACTGAATTAGTTGAATTAGAACTATTTCACTAAATTGAATAGCTTGAAATAGAAATGTTTTTGACAATTAAACTGTGTACTAATACTAAACTGAATTGTCTGAAATAGAACTGATTATGTGTTTTAAAATGGAGTTGGCGTTAAATAACCTACAAAAGTTGATATGGCATAAAACCCAAACGACCAACCAAACAACCATGACCTTATCTCAATCTCAACCTTAGTTATTAAGAAAAACGTTTAATATTACTGATTCTGTTGGCCTTATTTACATACTGGTTACTTGAAATTGTATTAAAAAAGTTAGCGACCATAGTCGAGGGTGACCCGAAGGCTCCCTTTTCGATAGCTACTACACCAAGGTGTAGGGGAGGGCGCTACTCCATTCCCAGGATTGCTCCACTTTACCCTTGAACCGTACCTTATAATGCTGAGTGTTAAGCAAGCGGTTCGCAGTGTGAGCCGGAATATAAATCTTAAAAAATTGATTTTAATAAGGATCTACAAGGTATTATTGATTTCTTTGTTCTATTTGAACAAATTGAGCAAAAACCCCGTCGATAAATTTTAAAGGAAATTCATTAACAAAAATTAATAACTGCAATTTTATTCTTTTCTTGTTTAATTTAGTTAAATAGTAAACTTAGGAAATTTAGCTATAAAACCCGAAAGAGAAAAGAAAAGCGAGCTGTTCTATTCTTCGATCACACCCACAACGTTTTTAATAAGTTTAAACTTATAATTATCAAACTTAAAAATTAAATGCTATTTTTTTCATTCTCTCTCATTCTTCCTGTCTGTCACTGTCTCTCAATGTATCTTTTCTATCGATTTTAGTCTTTAATTATATCTCTTTTTCCCAGTCTTTCTCAATGTCTTTCTCTTTCATTATCTATCTCTCTATCTATCTATCTATCAGCCTTCTAATTAGCAAAAATTCTTCCCGCTTCCATTTATTTTATATATATATATATATATATATATATATATATATATATATAATAAGTCTTACCAGAAAATATTTAGCAAGGTTAAAAGCCAACAATGCAGCACTGATGTAATTTGGCAATGGACAATTTCCGGTGAAGTTGCTAGGCTGGAAATGAGGTGCCATTGAGGGAGTTTGCGTATTGTGTTGTCATTGTATACACCATTGTATACAAACGTTATTTTTGGAGGTGCCCGTGGTGTAATGGTTTTCGTCGTAGGAAATGGACACAGTGACACGAGTTCAAATCCTGGACGAGACTGATTGCATTTCACATAGCACTAATACCTTTGGGAAGGGTATAAATCCAATTATTCTCCCGACAGCTATGGGCAAATAGTAGGGCAGACTAGGTTCTTCAGCCTTGGTGAGGCAACTAGTCTAGGAGAAGGATAACTCTGAATTCAAACCTATTAAACTCCGCTCAAAAATTGACCCTGTGTCATATCCTACCCGAGCGGAGGGGTTGGTAAATATATATATATACATATAGACATATATATATATATATATATATATATATATAGAGAGAGAGAGAGAGAGATAGATATCAAACGTTGTTTGAAACTTGGACCATCGTCCACAGAAATAACTCTTACTTGACCAAACATCTGAAGAAAAGCGACCTACATTCTAGGATGCCATTTTGCGGGCTTTAAAGGAAAATCGACAAGAAGTCTATGTGTTAAAGATTTTGCAATTCATTGTAATATTCAATATTGCCAGCCATTTCTTCCTGTCATTGACTCTTCTTGCCTAGAGTTATCATCTATATTTTAATCACTCTCCTATCTTGTTGCAAAAACAAAAAAATAAAGTTTCTAAATCCGTGTTGGGGAATGGATTCAATTTACGAATTGAGAACCACACCCTGAATTTGCAGCTGTCATAGTCAGACAAGGGACCATGTTGTAACAAGCGGAAAACAGAAATAAAGAAATTGGTTAGTACGTAAGTAGGTATAAATAATAAGGGAGAAGGGATTTAATACAACATGTTATTCCTTAGAATGACTGATTATTTCGTTAACACTTGATCATTAGGCAGGGACAGCTATCGATAGGTTATCGGTCATATGGAAGTCAGACCTGCCCTATAAATTAAAACACAGTTTTTACCAAGTAGCGGTCGTGTCAATACTGCTATATGGATGCACCACATAGAAGATGACAAAATATATGGAGAAAATGCTTGACGGCAATGTTGCGATATGTACTGAACAAGTCCTGGAAGCACCACCCGACAAAACAACAGCTATACGGCCACCTACGACCCATCTCGAAAACCATCCAAATTAGACTAACCAGACATACGGGACACTGCCGAAGAAGTAAAAACGAACACATAAGCGATGTATTCCGGTGGACCTTTTCATATCGACGAGCAAGCGTTGGACGACCAGCAAGAATCTATCTACGGCATCTCTGTGCCGATACAGGATGTAGCCTGGAGGACCTGTCGAGAGAGATAAACGATAGGGACGAGTGGCGAGAGAGGGTCTGGGAGATCCATGCTAGCAGCACGACATGATGATGATAATGATGATCCCTACCATATGCACATCCGCATACGTATACGTTCCTTGACAAGTTATATATTAATTTGTCAGTTCAGTCGGCTGGGGCTGTAGAATACGCCTCCAGCACCTCTACGGAGAGGTAAGACCCCCACCACCGTAAATGTCCTGGAGGAAAGTGGAGTACTCCTTCATTGCTATTACTCAATTTCGGAGTGGTCCCATGTATGGGTAAAATAGGGGTGTTTGACCATTTAACTATGTCCAAAAAAAGACAAGTTAAATAGAATTTTTTGTGTTACATAGCAATACTTGAAACCATGTAACTGAGTGCAAACAAAAGTACCAGTGTTATAATTCAATACTTTAAACCATTTAACTGTATGCAAAAAATGATAAATCGTAAAAAGAATTATTCATGTTTGATAGAAATACTTAAAAGCATTTAACTGTGTGCAAATAAACAGGCTTTAGCACGTTTGGAAATTGTTACCAACAAACTATTCGTTGACAAATCACATATATTTAAGATGTATGTATAAACAGGATTTGGTATTAAAAATAACCATACAAGGGTTGATATGCCATGAAACCCAAGCAATCAAACAACAAGCCAAACAAACAACCAACCAACAAAGCTCATTGTAGTTCTTCAGGGTACGATGCAAGATAATTTCCGTTCATGGTATCTTTCTGAGCAATGGGTCTTACATATCAGTATCCATCTACATTCCCGAGAACATGCAAAAGCTTAATTAAAATTGAATTCCTTCTCGATAATTAGCTTGATAATCAATGGAGTCGAGATTTTTTTGGTTTGATTTAGTTTGGTTTTATGGCATATCAACTACTGTAGGTTATTTAATGCCAAATCCTCTTTATACATATATATTAAATATATAGGATTTGGTTTGGTTGGGTTTTATGACATATCAATCATTGTAGGTTATTTAATGCCAAATCCTCTTTATACATATATATTAAATATATATGATTTGGTTTGGTTGGGTTTTATGGCATATCAACCATTGTACGTTATTTAATGCCAAATCTTACATATCACGCAAAACAAGAATATTCTGGTTTGGTGAAACATATCCCAAACAAATTAGAGTGGAGAGACACCGTTACGTTGTGGTTAACGTGCTGGACAACAACATTGTAGTAGGTGAGCTCGAACTCCAGTTTACTTGCTAAGGAAAGGTATGAACACCCTTATTCCTCCAGCTATGAGTTTAATAGTATCACTGCTGTTCTTTTAGAAAGATGGCTTTGGAATTAGATAACCCACGAAGGCTGATATGCCATTAGACAAAGAAATAATTTCATTAGATACAGTTATATAAATTAGTGAGATATTTTCCTGATCAAATATGGAATTTGGTACAAACAAAAATCACAATTAGAACTTTGTTAATCTTACTTTTGTCTTTTTTTATGACCCGAATATTTTGAAGGATAAACTTCACTCGTGAAAAAAAAAAAAAAAAAAAAAAAAAGAAGCAATATTTTCCATCAAGCTGATTTCAACGTTTTTTGGTTGAAAAATCAACTTTGCAAGATGAAGCCTTGTTATTTTGATTTTGTCTGTTTGTTGGACTGATATGCTTTTATCCGAAAAAATGCTTAAACAATCTTTGTTTTACGGCCAGATGAATAAACATTCGGAAAAATAATTTCATCGTAACCGAATCAAATTATATTAACGGAATAAGAAGCATCCAATAAGCATACACCTATGCATTCACTGTTAACGTATGCTGAGGTACCCATCTCAATTCTTCTGTTGTCTTCAGATAGCCATTTTTCTACATTTCATTGGAATGGTATCAGAAAAACATTCCATATACATCTTGTCCAATTCAGATTTGTCATTCATCATTGAATAACAACACTTCGATCCAATTAGTTACTATTATTCGTGTTTTTTTCTGTATTTGATTACATTCAACCAATTTCTTCCGGTTCTGTTTCCGCCTATTTATTTTTACTTTGTGTATTTTTTTTTTGTTTTGCTTTGAATGCATATGGCTTTGAGTTTTCAATGCTTTTCCGATACTTTGGGCTACCTGGATTTTTTCCTTTGTCTATGTTAGCACCGAATTTTAGACACAGATGACTGAACAACCGATAGAATTTGCCACTATTTCTATGGAGATGAGTCCCCAGAGAAATGTTTAAGTAAAACTCGTTTCAGGGAAGTAGGTTCAGCAGTATTTCCCGCTGAAAAAAAAATGTTTACATCAAGTAACAGGATGACATTTTTGAATCGTTTTGATAAAAGTAGAAATTACAAAAAGTAAATAAAAGATTTAAAAAAAAAGAACTATTCAAAGTCAATGGGAGTGGGTATCTTCGTGGACTGCGGAATCCTAGTAAGCGAGTTAAAACTCCTGTGGCACTATTACCTTCACTTTCGGACAAATACCCTTGGAAAAGGTATAAAACACCTTATCTTCCCAGATATGGGTTAAATAGTACCACTACTGTTCTAGAAGGATGGATTTGGCATTGAATAACCCAAGAAGGTTAATATGCTATGAAGCAACAAAGACCAAAGATCATCAAAATAAATAATAATAATAATAATAATAATAACGGTGATTACCAACTGTAATTGGTGCGCTCAGATTGGTAAAGGAGATGGAAAAGATGGAAATCAAAGGACGAGCAGAGACCATCCAGACAATAGAATTATTACGATCGACTAGAATACTGAGAAGAGTCCTGGAGAGTTAAAGAGTCTTGCTATCACTCAAACTCCAGTGAGATACCATCAGCAAATGCTGAGCTGAAAAATTTGCAAGAAGTGAAATAATAATAATAATAATAATGGAACATGAAATGACGGTGATACTAACAGTAATTGGTGCGCTAGGAACAATCCCCAAAAGATTAGTAAAAAGTAAAGTTGGTGACTGTAGTCGAAGGCGACCTAAAGGCTCCCTTTTGAATAGCTACTACACCGAGGTGTAGTGGGGCGCTACTCCTTTCTCTGGACTGCTCCACTTTACCTCTGATACGTACCTTATAATTCTGTGTTAAGCAAGAGGTATCTAGCACCATTTTTAAAGTCTTTGGTATGGCCCCACATGGGACTGAACCCCGGTCTCCAGGACCATTCGCGAACACTCTAACTACAAGGCCAATGAGTGGTTAAGATTAGTAAAAAGACTGAAAAACTTGGAAATAAGAGGACAGGAGGAAACCATCCAAACTACAGCATTAGTAAGATAAGAAAAAACACTGAGAAGAGTCCTGGAGACTTTATTTTTTTATTTGTTTGTTTTTATGGCATATCAACCTTTGCCGGTTACTTAATGCCAAATACATTTTAATACAAATAAACAGTTTCATTTCAAACAATTTAGTTTAGCACGAGTACACAGTTTGTCAAAAATATTTCTGTATTAAGCTATTCAGTTTAGTAAAACAGTTCTAATTCAAACAATTCTGTATTGTTTTTGTTTACACACAGTTAAATGTCAAAACAGTTCTATTTCAAACAATTCAGTTTAGCTTAAGTACACAGTTTAGTTCTGTTTGGCCCAAATAAAGGGATACTTCACATTCCCCAAAGCTACAGCATTACTGAAACCTCACCATCAGATTATTTAGTGTTATATCCAGAACACTCTTTTGAGGCGGGTTTTACCCCTCTGCATAAGTGCAGTTGGTGTATTCTACAGCCCCAGCCGACTGAGCAACGGGAGACTTGAAGAGACTTGCTGTCACTCAAACTCCAGTGAAAAACCATCAGCTAACACAGGCGTAAAAACTATCAAAGGATTAAGGTAATAATTACAATGATAATTTTTAATTTTTAATGTAATAATGAAAATAAGAACAATTATATTATTAACACAAGAAGAGTGTAATAATTATGAACATGCCGACGAGATACTGAAAATACATGATAAAAGAGTCGGTTGATTAGAGCTTTGGTAGCTTTAGTAAAACAACTTGTTCAGTTTACAAGGATTACCATAGGCGGAAGTGCATGTGTGTTTGAATCTCACCTAGAGCTTATTCTTTATCATTTTCTTTGATGTGCACTATTTCTGGCAAGAGTAGAAATGATAATATAGATAATATCATCATCATCATCATGGCCTGTCGCTAGCATGGATTTCCCTGACTCTCTCTCGCCACTCGTCCCTATCGTCCATCGCTCCCGGCAGGTCTTCCAGGCTACATCCTGTATCAGTACTGAGTTGTTGTAGATGGGTTCTCACTCGTCGCCCAACCCTCGTTCGTCTTTGAGAAGGGGTCTTCCGAAGAACCTCGCATATGAGTTCGTCCTTACTTCTCCAGCAGTGTCCCGCAGGTCTTGTTTGTCTAATTTGGATGGTTTTCGACATGAGTGGTAGGTGGCCGTACAGCTACTGTTTTATGGCATGCTGCCTCCAGGATTTGTTCAATCCAGCTCGTATATGTATTTTCATTAAAAAAACTAAAAATTGGAAGATGAAAGAAAATACTTATCAAAAGTATTGATAATAATAATAATCTTCAAATTATTAAAAAAATGTTTCTAACAATAGAACAAGATTGACTACGAGTGGCTCTAAACGGGAATTTTAGCCCTTTCAGTGAGTCCTTGACAGTAAGCTGCCAACCCCCCAATTTTCGTAGGTGGCTGCAACAAAGCTTCAATGCGCCCTCGGATGCTAGCCTGTAAAAGCAGTAAAAAGATAATCAGCCGAAAGGAATTTGTCACTTGTTCCTTTAACCATTAAAAAGTAACTGAATTGACAAGGAGCCATCCGAAAAATTCAATTTAAAGTCAACTTGACCAAAAATTCACTTAAATTCAACCGATCAACAAAAACCAAGAATTTGACTAAAAATCATCAGAAATCTCAACTAAAATTAAATGGAAGCCGAAAAATCAACCAAAAATTCAACGAAAACACAAAGACTACAAGAAATCAAAGGACTTTGTTGACAGGATAAGTTCCGCAAATTACAACAAATTTGTAACACTTCTTTCTTTCATTTTCTTTCTTTCTATTTTATAAAATTTTGTTTCTTAAACTTCATCGACAGTATTATCTTTTTGAATCAGTATCCGAACTAGAAAACTGCAGAATATTCTGTTTAAAATTATGCCCCCACTAAAATTATTTTCCTACTATATCGAAAATCTGGTAGTTTACCCATATATTGCAGAATTTATTTTATCGTTGATCTCTTTATCTTGTAAATTTGTTATTATTATTCTTTTTAAAACCACTCAGGATAGAAATTTCAATTTTTTATACAATTGCTAAAAACATAAATAAAAATTCGTTCTGATTAATGAAAATTAATTTTGGAGATACAATTAAACTAAAACTCAGATTTGAAATTCATTGAAAATTTGTGTCGAGAACATAAGCGAGCAATATTTAGCGGGTAGGTTTCATATTTAATGAAATTGGACCAGTTTCATCATGAAGTATATAACGCTTCAAGTATTTTCTACCAGTTCGTAGCTCGAAATTGTAAGCAGCTGTCAACAGCCGAAAAGGGACACAGACTTGGGAGTGGGGAGGAGGTAGTCTCTAAAATAAACATTTAATAACAAATTAATGGGTGTGGACTTTTCTGTTTTTTTTTCTTTTTAATACGAAATCTAATTTATAAGGGATGATAAACTTAAAAGTTTCATCCAAGCGCTTAGATATGTCACTGCTGCAAAGTTTTAGGTGCAACCCATGTTATTTGATGTATAAATTTATCAGTGAGATATGCTACTGAACCTACTACCAGGGCACGAGTTCTACTTCAACATTTCTTTACAGAAAGGTAAATATTTTTAGCATCTAAATGATATTTCATGGACATTTCATTAAATTAGAGAGAATAATTTGTATATATATATATATATATATATATGTGCTAACAAAACGGCTGGAGAAGAAACTAAATGGCAATTACACAGCTAACAAAACGGCTGGAGAAGAAACTAGATGGCAATTACACAAGAATGCTGCGTGCAATCCTGAACAAGTCCTGGCAGCAACACCCCACAAGACACCAACTGTACGGCCACCTGCCCCCTATCACGAAAACTATTCAAATTAGACGAACCAGACATGCAGGACACTGCTGGAGAAGCGGAGATGAACTCATAAGAGATGTACTCTTATGGATCCCCACACATGGCCGCGCAAAAGCAGGGCGACCAGCTCGAACGTACATTCAGCAGCTATGTGAGGATACAGGATGTTGTCCTGAAGACCTACCTAGGGCGATGAACGATAGGGAGGAGTGGCGAGAGAGGGTCAGGGATATCCGTGCTGCCAGCACGATATGATGATGATGATGATATATATATGTGTGTGTGTGTTTGTGTGTTAAGCTTGTTTCGCTAAAAAAACACACACAGAAGGGTCCTTTTTAGTATTTTTTAAATTAACTTTTTTCATCTTGACGTCCGAAAAGATTTGCTAAGTTTGATTCAATTTTATTTAAAGTTATTTGTTCCTTTAACCATTAAAAAGTAACTGAATTGACAAGGAGCCATCCGAAAAATTCAATTTAAAGTCAACTTGACCAAAAATTCACTTAAATTCAACCGATCAACAAAAACCAAGAATTTGACTAAAAATCATCAGAAATCTCAACTAAAATTAAATGGAAGCCGAAAAATCAACCAAAAATTCAACGAAAACACAAAGACTACAAGAAATCAAAGGACTTTGTTGACAGGATAAGTTCCGCAAATTACAACAAATTTGTAACACTTCTTTCTTTCATTTTCTTTCTTTCTATTTTATAAAATTTTGTTTCTTAAACTTCATCGACAGTATTATCTTTTTGAATCAGTATCCGAACTAGAAAACTGCAGAATATTCTGTTTAAAATTATGCCCCCACTAAAATTATTTTCCTACTATATCGAAAATCTGGTAGTTTACCCATATATTGCAGAATTTATTTTATCGTTGATCTCTTTATCTTGTAAATTTGTTATTATTATTCTTTTTAAAACCACTCAGGATAGAAATTTCAATTTTTTATACAATTGCTAAAAACATAAATAAAAATTCGTTCTGATTAATGAAAATTAATTTTGGAGATACAATTAAACTAAAACTCAGATTTGAAATTCATTGAAAATTTGTGTCGAGAACATAAGCGAGCAATATTTAGCGGGTAGGTTTCATATTTAATGAAATTGGACCAGTTTCATCATGAAGTATATAACGCTTCAAGTATTTTCTACCAGTTCGTAGCTCGAAATTGTAAGCAGCTGTCAACAGCCGAAAAGGGACACAGACTTGGGAGTGGGGAGGAGGTAGTCTCTAAAATAAACATTTAATAACAAATTAATGGGTGTGGACTTTTCTGTTTTTTTTTCTTTTTAATACGAAATCTAATTTATAAGGGATGATAAACTTAAAAGTTTCATCCAAGCGCTTAGATATGTCACTGCTGCAAAGTTTTAGGTGCAACCCATGTTATTTGATGTATAAATTTATCAGTGAGATATGCTACTGAACCTACTACCAGGGCACGAGTTCTACTTCAACATTTCTTTACAGAAAGGTAAATATTTTTAGCATCTAAATGATATTTCATGGACATTTCATTAAATTAGAGAGAATAATTTGTATATATATATATATATATATATATGTGCTAACAAAACGGCTGGAGAAGAAACTAAATGGCAATTACACAGCTAACAAAACGGCTGGAGAAGAAACTAGATGGCAATTACACAAGAATGCTGCGTGCAATCCTGAACAAGTCCTGGCAGCAACACCCCACAAGACACCAACTGTACGGCCACCTGCCCCCTATCACGAAAACTATTCAAATTAGACGAACCAGACATGCAGGACACTGCTGGAGAAGCGGAGATGAACTCATAAGAGATGTACTCTTATGGATCCCCACACATGGCCGCGCAAAAGCAGGGCGACCAGCTCGAACGTACATTCAGCAGCTATGTGAGGATACAGGATGTTGTCCTGAAGACCTACCTAGGGCGATGAACGATAGGGAGGAGTGGCGAGAGAGGGTCAGGGATATCCGTGCTGCCAGCACGATATGATGATGATGATGATATATATATGTGTGTGTGTGTTTGTGTGTTAAGCTTGTTTCGCTAAAAAAACACACACAGAAGGGTCCTTTTTAGTATTTTTTAAATTAACTTTTTTCATCTTGACGTCCGAAAAGATTTGCTAAGTTTGATTCAATTTTATTTAAAGTTATTTGAAATGTTCTCCCCGAACACTTCCCACAATAGCTGGTATTCTATTTTGACATTAATCATTAAATCACGCACGTATATATATATATATATATAAGGACACACACACACACACACACACACACACACACAAACGGGGAGTCCGTTGTTCTCTCTCTCCCCATCTCTTCCTGAATTCGGGGTGTCCTCATCGTATAATGGATTACAGGATTGCTTTCTATGATTCTGCTGGACTGCGGAATCCTAGTAAGCGAGTTCGAACTCCAGTCGCGCAATTCATTCACTTTCGTACAAATACCCTTGGGAAAGATATGAACCTCTTATCTATGGGTTAAATAGCATCACTACTGTTTCTGTAGAATGATTGCTTTGCCATTAAATAACCAAGAAGGTTGATATGTTATTAAAGAAAGAAACCTGAAACCTTCCTATATATATATATATATATATATATGGGAAGAGAGAGAGAGAGAGAGAGAGAGAGAGAGGGGGAGAGAGAGAAAGAGATAGAAACCGATGTTTGGACTGCAAGCAAAGCCACGGATTTATGTAGTTCTCTCTCTCTCTCTCTTATTAACTTCATTTCCATCATTTTTTCTCATACAACTTGTCAAATTAAACGATCCCAGGGTGTGTTCTGGTGGGATTTCCCAAATCGAGACTTACTTTTTTCACTGTCTCGTTTTCATGCCATCCACCCAGTGCCCTATCAGGATATAACTAGAATTCGTGGGATGTGATGAGTGCAGTGCTATCTCCGAACAACTGCCAATCTATTCCATAATAGGGATCAGAAAAATAGTTTCTTATTATGATCTAAATCAATTGAATCATCAAAGTGAATTGAATTAAAAAGTTGGCGACCGTAGTCGTGGGCGATCAGAGGGCTGCCTTTTCAATAGCTACTACACCGAGGTGTAGGAGAGGGCTCTACTCCTTTCCCTGGATGGTTCCACTTTACCCTCGATATGTACCTTATATTGCTGAGTGTTAAGCAAGGATGAATCAAGTACCATTTTAAAAGTCTTTGGTATGACGCGACCCGGGATTAAACCCAAGTATCCCGTATCATTGGCGAACACTCTACCTACTGGGCTAGTTTAAAATTATATCCAGAATATATCCAGAATATACGCCCTTGAAAATTATCCAATCGAGAAAGATATACATTTTCTTCAAGATTTTCTTCAAGATTTTCTTCTTTCGTAATCCAGAAAGTAACTATATGTCAGTCGAAGCTATCGTTGCAATCATAATAAATAGTAACTCTCGTCAAAACTGGAAACAAACACTAGTAATACTTACTGCTACTTATGTCATCTATTATCAAGTGAAGTGATTTTAAGCATTTTTAAAGAGTATTTATGTAAACGGAAGACAACTTTCATTATTATTATTATCTCATTCCTTGCGAGTTTTTCACACAAGTATTAGCTGTTAGTCTTTCACTAGAGAGTTTGCGACAGCAAGTCTCTTCAGGTCTCCAGGACTCTTCTGAGTATTCTAGCCGATTTCAACAATGTTGTGGTCTGTATGATTTCAATTCTCCCACTGATATCCAGTTACTCCAGTCTTCTTTTTAGCCTCTTTGGGACCATTCCGAGGTATTAACTTGACCCACATGTTCCACAGTTTTTGTTTTTTTTGAGTTGTTTAACAAGGCCCAAGTATTTTTCTATTTTTCTCTGTCTTTTATTTTCACTCTATGGATGGCCATAGCGGCAAAATTTTAAAGACAGAATGTTCTCTGATTTTTTTCTTTAGTGTCAGTTAACACTAGCCCTGGTCTTCGGGCTGGGAATAGATGATCCGCCCATATCTTAAAATCACAGAGAATTTTATGGCTCTCATTCTCTACGACTGATTCTTGTTTGTGCATAGACCATTTCATTTTTTCTTATATATATATATATATATATAAAAGGTAAGATGATTGTTTATACCCCATAAAATTTACTTTAACGGACTTCGTGTTCATAATTATATACGGCAATTACACAAGAATGCTGCGAGCAATATTGAACAAGTCCTGGAGGCAACACCCCACAAGGCACCAACTCTACGGCCAACCGCCTCCCGTCACGAAAACTATACAAGTTAGACAAACCATACACGCAGGACACTGCTGGAGAAGCAAGGACGAACTCATCAGTGATGTACTCCTATGGACCCCCGCATATGGCCAAGCGAAAGCAGGAAGACCAGCTCGAACATACATACAACAGCTGTGTGAGGATACAGGATGTAGCCCTGAAGACCTGCCAGAACGATGAATAATTGGGAGAAGTAGCAAAAGAGGGTCAGGGATATCCGTGCTAGCGGCACGACAGGATGATGATGATAATATATATATATATATATATATATATATATATATATATATATATATATAATTATGAACACGAAGTCCGCTACTGTAAATTTCATGCGGTATACACAATCATCTTACTTTTTCCGTTCGATGATTGTGCACACCATATGAAACACACACACACACACACACACACACATACACACACACACACACACACACACACATATATATATATATATATATATATATATGTGCTATAACCAAACGGGGGACATCTCCACTCTAGAAGGAACCCCACTTAAACTAGTAGACAAATTCACGTACCTAGGAAGCAGCGTCGAATCAACCGAAAAGGACATCGAAACGAGGCTAACGAAAGCATGGACAGCTATCAATAGGCTATCGATTATATGGAAATCAGACCTAACCGATAAAATGAAACGCAGTTTCTTCCAGGCAGCGGTCACATCGATACTGCTATATGGATGCACTACATGGACGCTAACAAAACGGCTGGAGAAGAAACTAGATGGCAATTACACAAGAATGCTGCGTGCAATCCTGAACAAGTCCTGGCAGCAACACCCCACAAGACACCAACTGTACGGCCACCCGCCTCCTATCACGAAAACTATTCAAGTTAGACGAACCAGACATGCAGGACACTGCTGGAGAAGCAGAGATGAACTCATAAGAGATGTACTCTTATGGATCCCCACACATGGCCGCGCAAAAGCAGGGCGACCAGCTCGAACGTACATTCAGCAGCTATGTGAGGATACAGGATGTTGTCCTGAAGACCTACCTAGGGCGATGAACGATAGGGAGGAGTGGCGAGAGAGGGTCAGGGATATATATATATATATATATATATGTATATATATATATATATATATAGATGAGATCAGTAGTTGAGGGGGGTGTCCTCGTGGTGTAATGGTTAAAGCGATGGACTGCGGAATCGTTGTACGCGATTTCGTACTCCAGTCACACTATTATGTTCACTTTCGGGCAAATACCCTTGGGAAAGGTATGAACTCCCTTATCCTCCCAGCTATGGGTTTAATAGTACCGCTACTGTTCTTCTAGGAGAATGGCTTTGGTATTAAATAACCTAGAAAGGTTGATATGCCATTAAACGAAACGAAACGAAAGTAGTTGAATCTTAAACCAAAAACCAACGTAAAAACTGTATTATTATTGTTGTTATGATATCTTTATGATGTAGATAGAAGATTTTTTTCTTGAATTAAGAGCACTGTAACACACCATCTTGAGTGAATTGTTTTGAGCATAATGAAGTGACACTGTACAGGTAATTAAAAGGCTTGCTTATACCGTATCCTACATTGATGTGAACCTTAACAGTTATGTGAAATAAAAATGAACAGCGGTATTGTTTGCCGCTTACCGACAGTCAACTATTTTTGGGAACGAGTTATGCTGCTGTTCATGATTTGTATTTGTATTCAAGTTGTAAACATCTAGCAGGTATGTTGGTCGCTGTAATTACTACAACGATAAATTCAATAATGATAAATAAAAGATAGAAAAAGAACAGGGTTCATCATCATCACCATCATCATCAAATCGCTCTGATAGCACAGATTTGCCTGACTCTCTCTCTCTCTCTCTCTCTCTCTCTCTTCATTCATCCCTTTTATCCATCGCTTCCGGCAGATCCTCTAAACTATATCCAATCCTCACACAGAGCTGATGTAAGTTCTTACTGGTCGGCCAACATGTGCAGGGGTCCGTAGAATAACGTTACTTATGAGTTCATCCTTGCTTCTCCAGCTGTGTCCCCAATCTCTTTTTCGTCTTACTCGGAGGGTTTTTGAGATGGGAGGTAAGTGGCCGTACACCTGTTGTTTTGTTGGGTGTTGATTCCAGGATTTATTCAAAATAGCACGTTGCATTTTTGTGTAGTTTCTATCTTGGTTTTTCCTTCTTGTGTTTCGTTAGTGCATCCATACGTTAGTACTGACACAGCTACAGCTTGGAAAAAATTCCGATTTGTTTCATCGGATAGATCAGACTTCCATAAGATTGATAACCTATCGATAGCAGTACATGCCTTCGTTAGGTGTATGCTTTCATCACTTTCAGCAGATGAGATATTGCTACCGAGTTATGTGAACTTGTCTTCTAATTTTAGAGGCCTACCACTTAGAGTGGAGATGACTCCTGCTCGTTTAAAACGCACGCACTCTGTTTTACTTGCGTTCTCATGGAGCCTCCTGCTGCCTGCTCCAGATTATGCGGTAGGGATTCGGCTTGGGCTGGTGTATTTGCAAGAAGCGCTAGATCATCTCTCAGTCTAACGTGATTAAGTGTTTCTTACTACTGCTCTTGTACTGATTGTTTATAGTACCTTTATATACCAACTTTATAGTACCTTTATATACCAACTTTTATTTATAGTATCTTTATATACCAACTTTTGTTTATAGTACTTTTATATACCAACTTTATAGTACCTTTATATACCAACTTTTGTTTATAGTATCTTTATATACCAACTTTTGTTTATAGTACCTTTATATACCAACTTTATAGTACCTTCCGATCCATGTGAGTCGACAGTAAACTACTCTACACGGCTATCTTTTAAACTGTCCAAGTCAGAGTTCATAACGTTAAAAACAATATAAAAGGTAATTCAATATCGATATGAAAGGTATTCGGCTAATGAGTTTCTACAAGTGATAGATGTATCACTTCGATAATGCTGTAGTTTATGAGATAACCCCATTCAAGTGAGCCAAAGAAGGTTTAACTGTAAGGGTAGATACGCTGGTATTAGTAAGATTGAATGTATGTTTGCTTAAGTAGTTAGTTTCTTGGGGAAATATCAAGTAGGATACAATCTTGGATCAAAACCCTCCTGACGAGAAAGTTCTAAGGTTATGGAAATTGAAGTATGTTCATGATATCTATCTATCTATCTGGTTTACGTACTCCGAACGTCATTAGATCTAATGAAAGAAAATGGAATTTCACTAAAAAAAGGAAAGAAGTAGAAGATACCCGGCACAAACAATTACAGGCGCAGACAATGCTGATGACATAGCACTTCTAGCAAATATACCAACCCAAGCCAAGAGGACCTACCGGAAGCGATATACGATAAAAACGAATAGTGAGAGAGAATCAGGGAAATTTGCGCAACATGATGATGAGGATATATATCGTGTTGAGACGATTTTCAGCTGATTGGTTTGGTTTCTTTGTTTAAAGGCTTATAAACATTCGTGCGTTATTTATTACCAAAGCTATCCTTCTAGAAGAACAGCAGTGATGCTTTTTAAACCATAGCTGGGAGGATAAGAGGGTTCATACATTTCCCAAGGGTATTTGTACGAAAGTGAACGTAATAGTGCGACTGGAGTTCGAACTCGCTTACTAGGATTCCGCAGTCGAGCGCTTTAACCATTACACTACGAGAACACCCCCAGTCGCATCTCATGAAATGATCAGAGTCCAAAAATCTCAGAGTTTAATTATTTTTAACATTTTATTTCTTAAATATTATTATATTCTGTCAACACTTTTTTTTTTGCATTTAGCACTTACATCTGTTCCTGAATTAATTATATCTATCTATCTATCTATCTATCTATCTATCTATCTATCTCTCTCTCTCTATATATATATATATATATAATGGGAAGTGAGAAAAGGACAAGCAGTAACAGTTGTCTTGAAGGTTCAAAGGCAAAAGAAGAGAATCAACAAACAAGGAAATGTATGTATCTAACACCATCCAACAAGAATCACTGATACAGTTTCAGCTGACACACCCAATAATAAAACATCAAAGAATAATTGAACCTGTAATCACATGATTCGTAACTGTATTCAAATATCGAAAGGATTTTCATGTACGTTATAATCAAAGATCAAAGACATTCGTTAACACCTTTCCTCATAATGGTATTCAGTGATATATATATATATATATATATATATATATATATATATATATATATATATTTGTGTTTGTGTGCGTGAAATTAATTTGTGTTTCTTATGCGCCAAAGATTATAGAGACTAAAACGGAAAACAGACGAGCGATGTTAAATAAAATAAGCAAAATAATCGGCTAAATATTTTGAGTTAATTTGGCAAGACAGTCGTAAATCCTCTTTCTTGATTTCTTACTTGCAATTACTTTTTGATCAAAGTACAATGTCTAGTTACTGAATCTTTGTTGGTTTATCGTCACGTTTCGGTCGACGTGTTTTTTTAGCTTTGCCTGTCTTGTCTGAAGTTATGACATGAAGTGTATCTCATCTTTCTATGCTTGTCAGAAGAGTTCGCATAATAAAGGCAAGAAACGTTTGTTTGTAGCTGTTGAATGTTTTTGTTGTGTTGGGTGAGGTCGGCAGTATTTGTTGAGGTTGGACAGGAGCGTTGATGGTACGTACGGCGTGGAGCTAGTACTACTAGAGAGACTGCCGTTCTGGCATTGTCGCCGTTTATGTATCTTCCTTATGAGTGTTGTATGGCTATATTTGCATAGAAAGTGTGTGTGCGTGCAAATGTGCATATTCATAAGCCGGCGGTGTTGCTTCATCGAAACGTCCTCGAATAATATTCTTCTGTTGCATATTGACCCTTGACCGAGAAGTCAATCAGAGATTCTCTGCGCAAGACGTACCTGTGAAAATAAGCCGAAGCAGGCACGTGGTTGAACGGAAATTTGTGGGGGTTATGAAATGATAGTAAAGTTGGCGACCAGAATCGAGAGTGACCCGAAGACTCCTTTTTCAATAGCTACTACACCGACGTGTAGGGGAGGGCGATACTCGATTCCCTGGATTGCTCCTCTTTACCCTTGATCCTTACCTTATAGAGCTGAGTGCTAAGCAAGGTGGCATCAAGTACCATTTTTGAGTCTTTGTTATGACTCGACCTGGGATTGAACTCCGGTCTCCCGGACCATTGGCGAACACTCTACTTTAGGCAAATAATGGTCCAGGAGACCAAGGTTCAATCTTAGGTCGAATCATACCGAAGACTCAAAAAATGGTACTTGCTGCTTAGCACTTAGCACTATATATATGTTTGTATAAAAATAGATTTGGCAATAAATATCCTACACTGTATGATATGCCATAAAAACCAAACCAAATTGCTGAAAGATATCTACGAAGTTCTTTTCTAAGATTAGCTAAGTCTGACATAAGATCAGAAAAGCGACTCACTAGCAATGTTCGAGAAGTTCATTTCACTAACCATTGCATCACACAAAACGTCTCCCACAAAAAAGCAGCAAAACAAAGCCTTACTTAGATTTGGCTCATGGTCGCAAGTATGGAACACTGGATAAGAAATGAATTCACTTCACGGTAATAATGACAAGCTTGATAATCATTACACCACATCGGAGTACCCTAAAAGTATCTTAGAAGAGTAATAATAATAATAGCTATTCTGTTCCCTATTGTGTCGGTGTGAAATGGTTATCGAGGGTGATTAGCAAAACCTGGTCAGTTGTAGCCTATTGGAAAGGAGTGATCGTTAGCTTAGAACCGTTTCATTTTCATGATGGTCTTGGTTTATACATTTTCATTCGCTTTATCGGCTGTATTGGACTAGTGGGTAGAGTGTTCGCCTAATGGTCCGGGAGATCTGGGTTCAATCTCCGGTCGCGTAATACCAAAGATTTTAAAAATGGTACTTGGTACCTCCTTGCTTAACACTAAGCAATATAAGGTAAGTATCGAGGATGAAGTGGAGCAATCCAGGGAAAGGTGTAGCGCCCTCTCCTCCACCTCGTTGTAGAAGCTATTGAAAAAGGAGTCTTGAGGTCGCCCTCGACTACGGTCGCCAACTTTACTTTACTTTTATTCTCTTTATCGGCTGCATGTTTCGAATTAAAGGAATTACACATTTTCATTCTCTTTATCGGCTGCATGTTTCAAATTAAAGGAATTACACATTTTCATTCTCTTTATCGGCTGCATGTTTCAAATTAAAGGAATTACACATTTTCATACGCTTTATCGGCTGCATGTTTCAAATTAAAGTAATTATACATTTACATTTGCTTTATCGGCTTTATTAGTTTGTTTTTGTAACAAGCTGTGGTTTTTGTACATGATTTAGGTACGTTTGTTAAAATAAAGAAATTTAGTTTTTTGCAACAAAAGGACAAATAAAATAATCTTCTATTGACCTTTTCCTTCTGACCTTCTGACTTGATGATCTGAGCATATAATCTGGTGACCTCGATGTTACTTCAACCAAAATCCTTCTGATGGACTTGATTCAAATTCTTTAGACGACTTCTCCCAATATTTACTGACAAAACAGCAACCCTTTTGCATGGCGGATAGAGTTCCATACTAAACTGACAAATGAAATATTAAACAGACAAACAGATCCATCAACTGAACACACGTGGAAAAAACAAATTACCAGATAAACCCCCATTTTTAACTGATGCCATTACATAAAACATTAAACACACCCGAAACAGATCGAGTGACATTATTTGCCTGTTAAAGATGTTCACCTCTTTTCCTGTCTAGAATTTACCAGGTTGATGCAACCTAGCTGGGGTCATTAAGGCCTTAAGCAATGTTCTTGGGATCTTTATACTTTACAATCATTTAATGATATGACTTTAAACTAAGGATAGCTTTCAACTTGCCATAACTACGCTTTGGAAAATCCTCATTGGCTATGGTATCGTCTCTGCGCAAAGCTAACAATGGCGACTCGACTGCAAATAGTTTTGTGTAAGAAATTACGAGTCATATCGCAACCGCTGTGAATTTAGCTGAAAGTTGAACAGGGGTGATCAATGAATAACATCTGAACAATGACGCGATGAATTCATAATAAGTAAAAATTTGTTCCCCCACTTCCACAACAGTAAATATAAATAAATAAATAAATAAAAAGTAAAAATTTGTTTCCCCACTTCCACAACAGTAAATATAAGTGAATAAATAAAAAGTAAAAATTTGTTTCCTCCCCCCACTTCCACAACAGTAAATATAAATAAATAAAAAGTAAAAATTTGTTTCCCCCCCACTTCCACAACAGTAAATATAAATAAATAAATAAAAAGTAAAAATTTGTTCCCCCACTTCTACAACAGTAAATATAAATAAATAAATAAATAAAAAGTAAAAATTTGTTCCCCACTTCCACAACGGTAAATATGAATGAATAAATAAATGATGAAAATTTGTTCCCCCACTTCTACAACTGTAAATATAAATAAATAAATAAAAAGTAAAAATTTGTTTCCCCCCACTTCCACAACTGTAAATATAAATAAATAAATAAAAAGTAAAAATTTGTTTCCCCCCACTACCACAACAGTAAATATAAATAAATAAATAAAAAGTAAAAATTTGCCCCCCCCACTTCCACAACAGTAAATATAAATAAATAAATAAAAAGTAAAAATTTGCCCCCCCCACTTCCACAACAGTAAATATAAATAAATAAATAAAAAGTAAAAATTTGTTCCCCACTTCCACAACAGTAAATATAAATAAATAAATAAATGATGAAAATTTGTTCCCCCACTTCTACAACAGTAAATATAAATAAATAAATAAATAAATAATAAAGATTTGTCCCCCACTTCTACAACAGTAACTATAAATAAATAAATAAAAAGTAAAAAGCTTAAAAAGTTATCCTCAGCTTATGTCTATTAGTGACGGTATTCTTTGAATCTATTTTTATTTTATATGCTTGTGTCATTTTTGATGGTGAATCGGATTAATTATGATTAATAACTAAAATAAAAAAAAACCTACATTGTTTGAATTTTGGAATGAAGCGCTCTTCATGACATTCCTAGAGATAATGAAGGGTGAATTTCAATGCCTATCTCCTCTCCAAATAATATGCGACAACTTATATTGGGTCACATGGTACCTGCAGCAAGGAGCAATCCATAATATGAAATATACATTCAAATTATCCTTGGGTTAGATATTATCACTACTGATCTTCTAGATTTGATGGTTTTGGCATTAAATAGAGCACAAAGGTATTAAAAAAAGAAACTTGACCAAACTAAATTATCCTATAAATTAAAAGACCGATGCTGAATCCAACAGGACACTTCTCGAGGCAGTAGGGTTACTTGGCGATCTCTTTTCACTCTCCAAATACCATGTGGCCATTCATACTGATTTATATAGCAACCCTGCAAAGCCATAAAAGTTATTGTATAACTTGAAATCAAGGTAAATTTATTTAAGTTTCTTGCAATTGGTTAAAAATTCTAACTGTTTGTATTGTCACGGTTTGTGACATTTCAATTGTGATTGCCGATTTCGCTAATTTGACAGTGTGCTTTCAAAAGCGTTTTCAAATCGAAATCAGTTTCCATCTGGTTCTTAGCAATTTTTGAAGTTTCTGACAAACAAACAGCTGATATTATCATAAACTCGAACCCCACGGGTTCACGTATACTGGCCACTATTAATATAGCATACCCTCTAAATCCAAACTCGTTGTATTTCTTGTCAACGCACGCCGCAGTTCGAACCCTGTTTTCCGAGATCTCACTCTCAACACAGCTGTCGGAATGGTGGGGCGCTTATAATTCGAAATAGGAGGTGCCCGTGGTGTAATGGTTATCGTCGTAGGAAATGAACACGGCGACACGAGTTCAAATCCTGGACGAGACTGATTGCATTTCACATAGCACTAACACCCTTGGGAAAGGTATGAATCCAATTATTCTCCCTCCAGCTATGGGTAAATAGTAGGACAGACTAGGTTCTTCAGCCTTGGTTAGGCAACTAGTCTAGGAGAAGGAAAACTCTGAATTCAAACCAGTGAAACTCCGCTTAAAAATTGACCTTGTATCATATCCTGCCCGAGCGGAGGGGTTGGTAAATAGGATAATTCGAAATAGTCTTGATGGCACAGCCTCAGTCATAGATCGTTTAGGTTGATATTTCTTAAAGTGTTGTGATTGAGGAAACACCCGTTTCTTAAGCCAATAAGGCCAAAGAAACGGGTGTTTCCTCAATCGAGAAACCGTGGTTATCTCTTCTGGTGACGAACGTTTTGAACAGAATCAGTAGGCCCTTTCACCGAAAGAACAATAATGCCAGTTGATTGAATATGAACAGTTTAATAACAGCATATTAAGTGAAATACAATTGACTATCGTATGCCATCAACATTTATAATAAACAGAATACTGCGTCTGGACTGCTTACATGTGTGTCGGTCTTAAGTTAATTTTAGCAACTTAGTGGAATACTTGAGTCCTTTATTCCTGAATGGGTAAGTATGTGAGTTGGCTGGCCGGTGTTTATACGCTTATACGGAGTTATATCTCGACCGACTTCTATCAAAATTACGTGTGTGCACTGTCTCTCTCAGTACGAGTCGATCCGTTTTCTTTGCAGTCCAATTACCTGCTACCTTGTAACGTCAAAAGCCTGTCATTATATGCACATCTCTTCGTATCAAGTGAAATAATCATCCTAAATCAGCTATTGCTCAAGTCAAGTTCAAGAGTCATTTCCTTTTATATTCCACATATTGTCAGCCCATAGCTGGCTGTTACCATGAGCCAACATAGATTGACCTCTCCCTATACGGGCTCACAGCTGTGTCTTCCAACAATCAACATGTTCCCTGGGAAAATTCCAAAAATCTGATTTTTCATATTAACCCAATAGAGACAGCCGTGAAAAAAAATCATGAGTACGATATTCTCAAAAACAAGTTAACCCAGTTACATTACAATCAATTAACTTCGTCACATTATAACTTGTAACGGCTACTTAAGTAATAAAAAGTAGGAGGTGTCCAATGATCTATAAAGAAAGGAAAACAAACTTTTCAGTAATACTTGGTTATTAAAACACCTGGTAAACCGAAAAGTGGACGGAGGAACAGTGTATCTGAAATATATATACCAAACACAACAGATTCAAGCAGATTGTTTTTCATTCTGTTTTCTCAGACGGTGTATTAAATGAACAGAAATTAAATTAATATGAAAAACACGATGTTGTTAACAGTCGGGTCTGTGAAAGAAAATACAGATTTAAGCTTACAAGCTTGATTCGATAAATCTGTAGACAAAGCGCCGGGACTTAGATCGTGAAATAGTGCTTGCCAGGACTCTGATATCTCGTAAAAGTTATGGGAATACAATTTGGCAGTTACCATATCGCGACGATACGCAGATGTCTGCACCCCACCCAATAAATGACTTCTCAACATGTGTTTCTAGTTTCAATACTATCTAAAAGCGTTATAAATGATTTTCAACATTTTCAAAAATGATTTTTGGTTTGGTTACATGGTATATCAACCATTGTTAATGATTTAATGTTACGTCCTTTTTATACATATATTTTAAGTATATATGATTTGGTTTGGTTATATGGCATATCAACCACGGTTGATGATTTAATACCAAATCCTTTTCATACTTATATACTAAATATATGATTTCGAACCAAATTTTGTTGGAATATCTTTAAACGAATCTGAGCTCATTCTTTTTCACGCAGTTAAATGGTTTCACTTATCTTTAATACGAATAATTCTATTTACTATGAACCATTTGTTTGCACGTAGTCTAATTTTTTCAAGTATAACTATGTATCAATAACAAATTAATTAAGCATCAGTTATTTGTTTAACATATTTACCCAACCCCTCTGCTCATGCAGGATATGACACAAGGTCAAATTTTAAGTGGGGTTTAACAGTTTTGAATTCAGAGTTTTCCTTCTCCTAGACTAGTTGCCTTACCAAGGCTGAAGAACCCAGTCTTCCCTACTATTTACCCATAGCTAGAGGGAGAATTATCGGATTCATACCTTTCCTAAGGGTAATAGTGCTATGTGAAATGCAATCAGTCTCGTCCAGGATTTGAACTCGTGTCGCTGTGTCCATTTCCTACGACGATAACCATTACACCACGGGCATCTCTTCAGTTATTTGTTTATACACAGTTAAATGATCAAACAGTTCTATTTCAAACAATTCAATTTAGCATGAGTCATTTGTTTGCACAGAGTTTAAATGTCAAACAGTTTTATTTGACCCATAGATAGTACTCTATCAAGTGCTACCACTCCAGGTCAGAGTGGACCTGGGAGCGATGGCAATGAAAGGGTATTCAGCATTCCCGAACGCTCTAGCATTACTAGAGCCTCACCATAAGATTGTTTGGTGTCATATCTAGGACACTTATTGGGGGAGTCTTACCTCTTTGCAGAGATGCAGTCAGTGTATTAAGCAGCTCCCAGCCGACTGGGCCATCAGTTATTTGTTTACAACCAGTTAAATGTAAAAACAGTTCTATTTCAAACAATTCTGTTTAGCATACGTACACAGTTTAAATGTCAAACAATTCTATTTGACCTATAGATAGAACCCTTTCAGGTGCTGCTACACATGGCCAGAGTTGACCTGGGAGTGATGGCATTACTGGAGCTTCACCGTTAGATTGTTTAATGTCATATCCAGGACACTCATTAGTGGGGGCTTACCCCTCTGCTGAAATGCAGTTGGTGTATTCTATAGCCCACCCAGTTGACTGGACCAAAAATAACTTTTGATTTGTTTTATCCACAACTTAGATTTAAAATTGTCCCTGCCATTGTTGATACAATATTCACAGCGATTTTTTTCCTAATAGTCTGACAGTGACTTAGAATGCGATGACTGAATCTCCCCGCAGAGGACTGACTCCTAGCTTTTTCTGGCGATGACACTAAATAACATATGATGGTGAGGCTCCAGCTATGGAGCTCTGGGCAGTATGGTGTAACCATTCATTGCCATTACTCCCAAGTCCACTCTAATTTGAAAGAGATAAAGTTGATTTTATATTAAATTGGTTATAACATTTTTACATTAACAGTTTTATCCCTTTCTCGACCTGCCGTATTATAATTTCTTTAATAAAAAGTAAAATTTCTTCTAAACTAATTATACCAGTATTATTTCAGCAGGATATTTTACTATGAAAACTGATATTATAAGATATCATTTATTACCAAATACATGAATATATAGCTGTCCAAAAATAAGTACATCTAATATATTCATACAATTTTATTTTTGGTTTCAGTGTTTTAATGTAGCTTTTGGTAATAAATAATACCTAATAATATCCGCTTTGATCGTATGATATTCTTCTAAAAGCATAAAATCTTATCATCGTTGCTTTATTGAAAAATCATCTTTATAATAAAATAGTAAGAAGTGTACATCTTTATGAGCGTTAACTGGCTCATTGGCCCAGTGGGTAGAGTGTTCGCCAATGATCCGGGAGACCGAGGTTCAATCCCAGGTCACGTCATATCAAAGACTTTAAAAATGGTACTTGATACCTCCTTTCTTAACACTCGGCAGTATAAGGTAAGTATCAAGGGTAAAGTGGAGTAATTCAGGGAAAGGAGTAGCGCCCTCCCCTACACCTCGGTGTAGAAGCTATTGAAAAGGGAACCTTCTGGTCGCCCTCGACTACGCTCTCCAACCTACCTACCTATAACTACCATTGACTAAACAAAAGCTAAGCAAATAAGCTCCACCGTTGATTTGTTTGTAGTGGTGAAGGTTTTATTTAGAGCCAGCCATACTTTTTGGATGAGCTGATAATAAAAAAATGGTGCACCGCAGCATCACAGATTCTCCAATTAACACTCCACAGGTTTGAATTCAGAAATTTACCTTCTCCAGGGTCAGTTTCTCAACCAAGGCTAGAGAGGCAAAGTTGCCCTATTTGTTTACCCACAGCTTGGAAGAGGCATTAGCACAAATCTCAGACAAGTAAAACCTTTCGTCACTCATTTATCTTCTGTTTTGTTTTTTCCTAATGTGCTTGTTATTCATTCACTTGGTGCGAATCGAACTCTTTATCATTGGTCTGCGAGATTAGCTTTTTAATCTTTGCTTTCTACGAGGCTGCCGATCATGCTCTCAATATACACAGAAGTAAACACGCGCGCTCTTCATGTGAAGCAATGACAGTGTTCAGAAATTTTATTTACCTGAGCGCCTCTTCGAGGAAGTGCAGGTATTGTAATTAACATGCCAATTACTTGCGGTAGATAACCAGGAACATTAGCCACAGCCACTCCCACCAACGCAGGGGAGACGTTGCATTCCATCCACGAAGATGGCGTTAGTTTACCAACAATAGGCAAAGCTTGTTTGGAAGAGATAGTAAAGGAAACGGAAAATGGCATAAGAAAGAAAGAAAGAAAGAAAGAAATGAATCTAGGAAAGAAAATACGAAAATGTTAAAAAAAAAGAAAAAAAGAAAATTGATGAAAGAAAGAAAAAAAGATTGACAGAAAGGAAGAAAAAAAAGGAAAGAAAACGAATAGAAAAAAGAGAAAGTAATACGTTGTATAAAAAAAAAGAAATATAGAGAAGAAAAAAGATAAAAAGAAAGAAAGAGAAAAGAATAAAAAAATCAAAAGTAGGAGATGTTGAAAAAGAAACAAAAGAGGAAAGAAATGATTGTAAAAAAATTCAAGTCAGTGTATGAAGAAAAAAAAGAGGGAAAAAAAGAAAGAAAATGTATGTGAAGTATGCGAGAAAGAAAGAAAGAAAGAAAGAAGGAAAGAAAGAATGTAAAGGATGAAAAAACGGAAGAAATTTGAATGAAAGAAAAAGGAAAGTATGCCAAAAGGAAGAAAGAAAAAAAAAGAAAAAATGACAGAAAGAAAAAAAAGAAAAAGAAAAAAGAAACGGAAAGATAGAAAGAAGAAAGAAAGAAAAATGTAAAGAATGAAAGACAGACAGAAAGTAAGTTGAATGAAAGTAAAACGAAACTATGTGAAAAAGAAAAAAAGAAAAGGAAAAAAAGAAAGAAAGAAAAAAGAAAAAATGAAGGTGAAGGTGAAAGACCGATTGAAAGAAATTCGAATGAATGAAAAACAAAAGTATGTCAAAAAGAAAGAAAGATAAAGAAAAATGAAAGAAAGTAAAAGAAAGAAAAAAGGAAGAAGAAGGAAAAAATGAATGTGAATGGTGAAAGGCCGACCAAAAAGGAAAGTAAGAAAAAATAAAGAAAGGAAAAAAAGAAAAGCGAAAGAAAGAAATAAAATAAAGAAAGGAAAAAGAAAAAGAAAGAAAGAGAGAAAGAGAGAAAGAAAGAAAAAAGAAAAAAATCAAGAAAGAAAAAAGAAAAAATGAATGTGAAGGGTGAAAGACCGACTGAAAGAAATTCGAATGAAAGAAAAACGAAAGTATGTAAAAAAGAAAGAAAGAAAGAAAAATAAATAAATAGATTGATAAATAAATGAATAAATAAATAAAGCGAGAAAGAAAGAAAGAAAGAAAAAGAAAAAGAAAAAGAAAAAAGAAAGAAAACAAATGTTATGGGTGAAAGACTGACTGAAAGAAATTAGAATGAAAGAAAAAGTAAAGTAGGAGAAAAATAAAGAAAGGAAAAAAAAAGAAAAACGGAAGAAAGAAAGAAAAAATAAAGAAAGAAAAAAGAAAAGAAATAAAGAAATAAAGAAAAAAGAAATAAGAAAAACGAAAGAAAGAAAAAGAAAGAAAGAAAAAGAAAAGGAAAATAAGAAACAAAGAAACAAAGAAATAAGAAAGAAATAAGAAAAACGAAAGAAAGAAAGAAAGAAAAAGAAAGAAGGGAAGAAGAAAAAGAAAGAAAGAAAGAAGAAAGAAACAAAAAAAAGAAAGAAAGTAAGAGAAAGAAAAAAGAAAGAAAGAAAGAAGAAAAATGAAAGAAAGAAAAAGAAAGAAAGAAAGATAAAGAAAGAAAGTGTGATAATCGATAATGAAGTATAGAGATGGACTAATGCTCGTGTCCGGGAATAGGTTGACAAAAGTAACCAGAAAGAAGCACATATTTACTCACTCTACTTTAGTTCAGCAGAAGGACAATATAAAAAAGGAAAGAAAAAAAACAACAAAAAAACAAAGAAATAAAATAGGCAAAGGACAGTGTTGTTATAATTTCCCAAGTGCCGAGCCCCTATTCGCCTTAAAAGTCAACAAATGAAACCCAGGATATGAATAAAATCGAAGAGGAAAAAAATAAATGAAATAAAAAAAATTAAAAATATAAAGGAAGAAAAAGAAAAAAATGAAGAATTTTAAAGTATAAGAGAACTTGACAATGTGTAGATAAAAGAAAAATCCTGGAATATGCGAGTGTCAGTGATACCAATCATGATACAAATACCTGGAACATGAGGGTGACAATCATAGATGAAGCCTTCGGGACAGTCCTAACTAAAACTGGAATAGACATTGGGGACATTGGAAGTTGGAGGAAGAATCGAGACTGTCCACATCACTGTTGAGGTCAGCTAGAATACTGTGAAGAGTCCTGGGGAGCTTAGGAGACTTGGTGTTACTCAATCTTCGGAAGAAGCCTTACAAAAAACAAAAGAACAAAAAACAGACCAGTAGTTTGCAGCGGGGTGCCGCACGTGGTGGGGTTAGATGGAAAAGTCAGCATAGAAAGAAATTGTATCTCTCTCTCCTCATGTCGAAAAACTTTAAACTCAAAAAGGTAATAAAAAGTTTCGTACCTGAACCAAAAAAAGGAGTCGTCAAGTGTTTCGAGTGTTTTCGGATTGCTATATGTTTATGAACATTGTGAACGTTTTCCGTATCCGTATGAATATGTCTATTTCACGTGTTCGTATCTTGGTCGTATATTTTTGGACATGAATATATTACAGCTAGAGAATTAAAAAGAAACTATGGAACATGAAGGTGACGATTATACTAATTGTGATTGGTGCTCGTGGCACAGTAACTAAAGGATTATTAAAGGGCCTAGATGACTTGGAAGTTGGCGGTCGAGTGGAGACAATCCAAACGACAGCATTATTGAGAACGGCCAGAATATTGAGGAGAGTTTTGGAGACTTGAGTTGACATGCTGTCACTCAAACTCCAGTGAAAAAAGATCAACTAACGCTGATGTGAAAAACTCAAAAGGAGAAAGTAATAGTGATATTGTTGCTGGAGGTTAAACGGCTAGTAATCACAATCTCTAACCCCTTATTCAGTATCCTCGCTGAGGCTTACTTAGTACAACGGTTATTGTTGGAGGAAGTGGAATCGATGATCCGAGTTCAAAT
Organism: Sepioteuthis lessoniana; assembly: GCA_963585895.1. Taxonomy (NCBI): domain Eukaryota; kingdom Metazoa; phylum Mollusca; class Cephalopoda; order Myopsida; family Loliginidae; genus Sepioteuthis; species Sepioteuthis lessoniana. Next base: position 97,700,813 of record OY757908.1, read on the forward strand.
CGTGAACAAAGCTGTTTGCGTTTCCTTTCACCAAAATTATTTTGGGAAAGGCCTGCATCTATCTGTTCTCTCTCCGGCGATGGGTAAATAGTAGGGCAATGGATACCTTAGCAAGAGAAGGAAAAATAAAGTTAAGCCACTTATAAATCGACTTTGTGTCTCATCCTGGTCACGGTGGTTTAGTTGCGGAGCAAGCATCCTGGCAGACATCAATGCACCACTGAGATCTAAATAAGAATGTTTCCATGAATCCCTTCTTCATTTTTCTCATTATTATAATTATTCCTTACGAGTTTTTCCCACAAGCTTAGCTCATGGTCTGAGTGATTGCAAGTCTCCTCTTGTCTCCAGGACTCTTCTCTGTATTCTGACCGACCTCAACAATGCTATAGTTATCGTTGGTGTGAAAAACTCACATTATTATTATCATTATTATAGACTGGCCCATTGGCTTAATGGTATAGTGTCCACCAATGGCCTGGGAGACCGGGGTTCATTCCCAGGTCGGGTCATATCAAAGACTTTTAAAATGGTATTTGATACCTCCTTGCTTAACACTCAGCATTATAAGGTACGTATCAAGGGTAAAGTGGAGCAATCCAGGGATAGGAGTTGCACCCTCACCTACACCTCTGTGTAGTAGCTATTGAAAAGGGAGGCTTCAGATCCCCCCTCGACTACGGTTGCCAACTTATTACTATTTTACTCTTTCTCGAGTTTTTCCAACTAGCATTAACCAATGGTTTCTCTTTGGAGTTTGAGTGATAGCAAGTCTCCTCATGTCTCCAGGATTCTTCTCCGTATTCAAGCCGTTTTCAATGATGCTGTAGTTTGGATGGTCTCTACTCGTCCTCTAATTTCCAAGTCCAGTCCTTGTACCAACCATTTGGTGACTGTACCAAGAGCACCAATTACAGGTGGTATAAACAACAAAGTCCACAATTCGGTAAGCTCTCTTTTTTGTTGATTATTCCTAGGTCTCGTTGTCTGGCCGAGATTAGGTGATCCGTTTGTATCTCAAAATCCCGGAGGTGTTTGTGCGAGAGATTCTGGGTTGTGCATATACTATTTGTTCGTATGGTCGAATTTCAATTTCTTGCACAATTCCCGGTGGATCCACTTTCCCACTCAGCCGTTTATAGTTTTATATTCTTTCTGTGCTAATTTGCTGCTTTTGCTTATCATGTGATTGATCGTTTCGTCTATATCACCACATAACCTACATCTGCTTTTTTGATGCTTCTTATCTATTCTTGCTTTGATATAGATGGATCTTATGGCGTTGTGTTGTTGGGGAGTCAATAAGCACGTCGACCCTGCAAAGGATTTAAGTTAGAGCGTGCGAGTAATGACACCCAAAAACTATGAAGGAAACAAAGGCGGGGTAACAAATATAACAAAGATGACAATTTATTGTCGGATTTACAAGTACGTGTGTAAAGTTCGTGGTAGTTGTATTTGTGTCTTCAAGTAGATGGGTGATATCGGTAGCTGGTATGGTCGAGTTGTAAATGTGCAGCTAGACTTTCTTTGCGGGTTGCTAATGTCGGTCGAGTCGTAGAAGTGCTTCTAGACGTCGTTGCTGATGTTTGGTCGAGGTTGGTAAATCGATGTCCCGGTTTTGACAGTGCGTTGGGTTAACCGGGGGGGGGGGTTTCGATGTGGTTGCTAGACTGTACAGCGAGTCGTACGGGGGCTAGAGGCTGCAACGCTAGGGCAGTCCAGACAGCGAGTCGTACCTGGACTGGATGCTGCATTGCTGGAGCGTCGTGGTCGAAGTCGGTGTTGGCAGCTTGGTCGTGTAGAGTCGAGCGAGCGTGGGGACTGAGACTTAACAGTATCTTAGTACTACGGACCAAGTGAACGGACAGGGAAACCGTGGCTAAGGTTTGCCAGGCCTTAGCACATAGGAAGTCGAGCGAGCGAATCGGTGAAGCTAGGGCTCTGTCGTGCCTCTGGCTGTGCGGACGTATCGGAGACGATAGCTATGGCTTTGCCGTGCCAAAGTTGTGTGAACGTATCGAGATTGTACCTATGGCTTTGCCGAGCCAAAGCTCTGTGGACATATCGGAGACGGTGGCTATGGCTTTGCTGCGCAAAAGCTGTGCGGACGTGTCGGATACGGTAGCTAAGGCTTTTCCGTGCCAAAGCTGTGCGGACGTATCGGAGACATTAGCTATGGCTCTGCCGTGCAAAAGTTGTGTGGACGTATCAGAGACGGTAGCTATGGCTTTGCCGTGCCAAAGCTCTGCACTATCGAGCGAACAGGCCAGGAGGCCGCAGCTAAGATTGGCGGTATCTTAGCGCCGCGCAGATAGGGAAGCCGTAGCTAAAGGCTAACCCGTGCCTTTCATGCTGTGCAGACAAACGGACAAACGGAACAGACTGAATGGTTAAGATCGGATGGTCTTAGAGTCCTCTTCGTATTTGCCTCCGGGCCGTCTACTTCGACAAGTCTGCAAGGACCGTCAGAGATACTCCAACTCGCAGAAGGGGACCTCTCATCATCATCATCATCATCATGTCGTGCTGGTAGCACGGATATCCCTGACCCTCTCTCGCCACTACTCCCTATCTTTCATCGCCCTAGGCAGGTCTTCCGGACAATATCCCGTATCCTCACATAGCTGCTGAATGTATGTTCGTGCTGGTCGTCCTGCTTTTTCACGGCCATGTGTGGGGGTCCATAAGAGTACATCTCTTATGAGTTCGTCCCTGCTTCTCCAGCAGTGTCCTACATGTCTGGAAGAGCAAATGTGACCACGAGATGTAGGATTCAGCCTTAGGAAGCCTCGCTCTGAGAGCGGCTCCTGAGAGCGTTGTAAACGACCTCTAATGGTTCACCTCAGTGCTTGTTTATATAAAGGGAACGCCACGTCACTCTGCCGGGCCACGTAAATAGAAAATTCTTCTATAAAAAATGGGTGTAGAAATAAAACTTTCTTTTGCCTGGTATAGGCTACTGAAGATAATTAATTCCATTTTAATAGAGTTACTTTTGGCAGATGTGTTCTATAAACGTTGTTAGATGTAATTTGTTCCCTTTTCGTAGCTGTAACTGCAGGTCAGGGTTGTAAAAGGGCTTCGTCATTTCCGGCCATACCCGGATGTAATTTTTCTTGGGAGTGCCAGTAATCCAATCAGTTTATGTTTGTGAGTAGGTCTCGACAGTGTTGTGCTGCAATAAGAAGAGATTCAGTTTCTCTCTAAAGGTTTCTTTTTTTTTAGCCACGTTCAAGTTTTCTCGTGTGAAATATTGCTTATTTGTCACTTAAAACGTCCATAGTTGTTTTTCTTCCCATTTCTTTCTGGTTATTGTCATTCTGTTGATCCCCGTGTTGTCAGTATTGTTTCTGGTGACTGTAATCAGTCTTCCTCCGTGTTTTTCTATGGAGTCTTCAAGTCGTTATATTGATGGATCAACAGTCTTCAATGCTGGTAAGTCCTCTCCCTCCTTTTCTTGACACATATAATCAATCAACTTCATCTCTACGATATACAGCCACATACATCATCATTAGTTTTCTTGTTCTCTGGTCCATTTGTTTAAATTCTTTTCTGGTCCACTTCAAGAATGGTCCCGAGTATCTTACGAGGTAGATAGCCCAGGTATTCACCCCTTTTATAAGGTTCTTGCCTTTTAGTTTGGTTTCAAGCAGCCTTTTCGATCTGCTGGGGTATTCTTTTTAAATTTTTCTTTCATCTCCACTTGTTTGATGGTGTCTGCTTCTAGTATTCCCAAGTATTAGTGGGTTTCCTTTTCCCGAGAGTTTTGATTTTTTTCTTGATTTGTTTGTTCCATTCCATCCGTCATATGTCGTTTCCTGTTTTTCATTCTTTGCATGGCGCATTTTTCTATGCCAAATCCCATCCCAATGTCCTGACTGTATATTCTCACTTCTTGTACTAGGATTAATAATTATTTCTCGTTTTTTGTCGAGTTTGATGTCTTTCGTGTAAATTAGGTGATTGATCTTTTTTGCGATTTACTAAGTTTATATCCGCCAATGTATTTCCTGAGTATGTGGTTGAGTGGCTTCATCGCTATTACAAATAGTAATGGCTATAGCGCATTTCCCTGGAATATACCTCTCTGGATCTTTTCCTCAGCTAAGCTTCTTCCACCTGATGTCAATTCCACTCACCAAGTTACAATGGTTTCCTTGATAAAGTTAATGATTTTATCTGATTATTCCTTATGAGTTTTTTTTACACCAATTTTAACTGGATTCTGAGAGACAGCAAGTCTCCTCAGGTCTCCAGAACTCTTCTCAGTATTCTGACCGACCTCAACAATGCTGTAGTTTGCGTTGGTGTGAAAAACTCCCATGGTTATTATTATCATTATTATTATTATTTTCTCCTTTGAGAGTTTTTCACACCAGTGTTAGGCGATATTTTCTCACTGGGATTTGAGTGACAGCAAGTCTGCTCAAGTCTCCAGGACTCTTCTCAGAAATCAGGCTGATATAGATAATGTTGTTGTCTGGATGGTCTCCATTTGTCCTCTTATTTCAAAGTATTTCAGTCCCAGTATCAATCTTTTGGTGACTGTACCTAGAACACCAATTACAATTGGTATCACTGTCATTTTCATGTTCCAAATTTTTTTTCAGTTCTCAAGCAAGGTCCAGGTACTTATACTTCTTTTTACTTTCTTTCAATTTCACTCTGTGGTCAGCTGGGACAGCAAAGTCCACAAATCAGCAAGTTCTCTTTTTCTTGTTGACTATCACTAGTTTGGATGGTCCCTGTTTGTCCTCTGATTGCCAACTCTTACAGCCCCATTACCAAGTCTTTGGGGACCGTTCCTAGCAGGCCAATTTCAATTGGTATCAGCATCACCTTCATGTTCTATAGCTTTATTATTATTATTATTATTTTACTCCTTTAGAGTTTTTCACATCAGTTTTAACTGATGGTTTTTCACTGGAGTTTGAGTGACAGAAAGTCTCCTCAAGTCTCCAGTACTCGTCTCAGGATTCTGGCCGTTCTTAGCAATGCTGTCGTTTGCATAGTCTCTGTCCGTCCGCCTATTTCCAAGTCTTCCAGGCCTTTTAATAATCTTTTAGTTATTGTGCCTAACGCACCGATCACAATTGGCACAATCGTTACTTTCATGTTCCACAGCTTTTTCAATTCTCTAGCAAGGTCGAGGTACTTATCTTTCTTTTCACTTTCCTTCCGATTTATTCTGTGGTCCGCCGGGACAGCAAAGTCGACAATTTTACAAATTTTCTTTTTTTTTTTTGTTGATTATTATGAGATCTGGTCTTCTGGCCAGGATTAGGCGATCCGTTTGTATGTTAAAGTCCCATAGGAGTTTATGCGTGACATTTTTGGGTTGTGTATTATTATCATTATTATTATTATTTTGTGAGTTTTTCACATCAGGGTTAGCTGATAGTTTTCCACTGGAGTTTGAGCGACTTCAAGTCTCGTCAGGTTTCAAGGACTCTTCTCATTATTCTGGACGATTTAAAAAAATGCTATAGTTTGAATGCTCTCCATTTGTCCTTTTATTTCCAAGTATTCCAGTTCCTTTACCAAGTCTTTAGGAAATGTTCCGCCAATAACAATTGGTATCACCGTCAATTTCAAATCCCATATTCTTTTTTAGTTCTCTTACAAGGTCTGGTATCACCGCCACCTTCACGTCCAACAGTTTTTTCCAGCTCTTTGACAAGGTCTAAGTACTTGTCTATCTTTTCTCTTATTTTCCTTCTGTGGTCGGTCGGAACAGGAAAATCCAATTTTTTTTCTTGTTCACAAACATTTGTTCTGGTCTTTTTACAGGAATTGGATGCTCTGCTTATATCTAAAAAATCCGGGAGAATTTCATGCATTTCATGAATTTCATGCATTTTACTGCTTTAAGAGTTTTTCACGCTAACAATAGCTGATGTTTTTTTTACAGGATTTTGAGTGACAGCGAGTCTCCTCAAACATCCAGAGCTCTTCTCAGTCAGTCTTAATAATGCGGTAGTCTGGATGGACTCCACTTGTCTTCTTATTTCAAAGTCTTCCAATCCCTTTACCAATCCTTTGGGGACTGTTCCAAAATCACCAATTACAATCAATATCACCATCACCTTCATAATCTATTGCTTTTTTTTCAGTTCTCTACTAAAGTTTAGATATCTTTTTCTCTTTTCGCTTTCTTTTTATTTTACTCATTGGTCTGCCGTGATGGCAAAGTCCCCTATTCGGCAGGTTCTCTTTTTTTTGGTGGACTATCACTAGGTTTGGTCATCTGGCCAAGATTATTATTATTATTATTATTATTATCATTGTAGAGTTTTTCACATTATTATTATTATTATTATTATTATTATTATTATTATTTCACTGCCTATGCCAAGTAGTTGTTACTGGAGATTAAGTGATTGCAAGTCTCTTTTTCAATGCTCTGATTTCGACAATACCAGTTATTTCATTGAATTTCTAATGTTTATTACAACCTGTTTTTTGAGAGGAGGGGTCTGTGCAATTGTCGCCTCAGTATTTTAAAGATTATTATTTTAGGAATTTTTGCGCTCACATCAAATTCCTGAGAGTTGTAGAGGGACATTGAGTTGCAATATATCCCGTCATGTTTTTAAAGCCTTTCTTCTTCCAAATCTCAGCAATGTCTGGCCGAGATTAGATGATACGCTTGTATCTCAAAATCGCAGAGGTGTTATTGTGTCTCAATCTCCAGGACAGATTCTGGGTTCTGCATATACCATTGGTTCGTATGGTCAAATTTCAATTTCTTGCACAAATCCCGTTGGATCACCTTTCATACCCAGTCGTGTATAGTCTTATATTCTTTCTGTGCTAATTTGCTGCTTTCGCTTATTATGTGAGTGACCGTTTCGTATCTCACATCATTTCATCTGCATTTGCTGTCTTGTTGCGTCTTATGTATTCTTGCTTTGATATAGTTGGTCTTTAGGGCGTTGTTTTGTGCTGCTATTAGAAGAGATTCAGTTTCTCTCTTAATGTCTTGGCCGGTATCGTCTCAACTCCTTGTCAAACTTCTAAACTTGGTTGCCCAGTCGGCTGTGGCTGTAGAATACCCAGAGGGGCCAACGAGTGTACTGGATATGTACTGGATATGACTCTAAACCATCTGATGGTCAGGCTCCAGTTGTTAAGCGTTTGGGGACAGTAGAGTACCCCTTTATTGCCATTACTCCCGGGCTTACTCTAACCCGGAATGGTTGTACCCGTTTGAGTCCCATCTATGAGTGAAATATTAGTATTAAATCATTTTCTTTAAACTATTTAGCCATGTGTAAAGATATGACAGATGTTAAATTGAATTATTAGTACTACTTAGCAATATTTGGAAAGATTTACCTGTATGCAAACGAATGAATAATGTTGAATAGAATAACTAGAGTTAGAAAAAATGCTTTAAACTGTGTGCAAACAAATGAGTTCTAGCTCGATAAAAAATCATGTTACCTACAAATTATTCGTTTACAAATCATATGTATATCTAATATATTTGTATAAACAGGTTTTGGCATTAAATAACCTACAATGGTTGATATGCCATAAAACCCAACCAAACCAAATAATATATATTTGATATATATTTATAAAGAGGATTTGGCATTAAATAACCTACAATGGTTGATATGCCGTAAAACACCATCAACCAACATTCTAAAGTGGAGAATTGGAGAGATTATTCCTAACGTTAAAAAACGCGATAGTGTTAAAAACTCCTCGAATTTCTTCATTTTTTTTTACATGGTTTCGAGTGAGCAAGTTCTAGCAGGTCACAAGGTGATGACAAATTCAATGATCTTTCAATGAATCTGATGGAAGTGTATCATGAGTTTAAGATCAAATCTAAAACAATTTACTTGTTTATGACATCCTTCAGTCTCGCTAGAATATGCATCTGCACCCGGATCTCGGCACTGACCTAGGAAAGACTGAATAGAATGCAAATGTATTTGTCCCTACTGCAGGCCTTTCCTTTTCACATCCCCAAAGTTGGACATGGAAAAGCAAAATGCTATTCGAGGTTCGGCTAAAAGGTTAATCGGCTGACGAAGATACTCTCATGGAATGAGGTTAATCTATCAACATCGTACCCCTTGCTGTACACCAACTTCTTCAATCGGTGTTGCATTGCTAGGATCCTATTCTTTTAAAAAGTCATTAAACTGCATATGTGACGTCTTCCTTTCAGCCTATGAATTTTTCAGCCTACCGCTGTGCATAGAAAATTCATACGGTAATGAGTAGAGGAAATGAAACCGTAATATTTATTATAGTACCGACAGCATTTTAGTTCGGTGTGTAGACAGTATTTAGTGTTTTTTTAAGTTCAACCGACATTACCTCTACTCTACCATTAACTCATTTACCGTTAGTCATTTTATGTGCTGACAAACTAAATATTTCTTGTAGCTGTAAAATTACGAAGTTTAGCTTTGTTATGGTACAAGGACAGAAATATGGAGCACCTTCACAGAATCGACTCTCTAGCTCTAGCTGCAAAGGTCGGTATTTGTCGCTGCCTCCCACCAGACACGACTTGACACGAGGTCAAAAGCCCGAAGGCCAATTAAAGTGGGGATAAAAGGGAGGGGAGTCGGGAACGAGCCGAGACTCGAACCCTGCTTGTCGGTGCTGCTCATCGGCTCACTTAGTGCAATGTGAGCCTGATGAGGCAAGCAGTTTCACGAACCCAAATGTGGGTCCGGGCACGTATGCCATTTTACGGCTTGAACTAGACGCTTGGTCTAGTGCCGTACATGGGGGACAAAGGAGACAAAAATGCAGCTCGCCCACCCGAAGGTAGCCTAGTCGAAACTAGGTGCCTAATTAAAGGCCCCAAGTCTGCCATTGTTCCTTTTCCAGGGCCACGCTCCGGACCGAAGTCCAGAACAGGCCCCGGGGCGCTCGCCGGGAGCGTGCCCTCTAGCTGCAAAGGTCAATGTACCTTTACACCACATGAACCTCTCTCACTAAAAAAAGATTCTAATAGCTGCGTGTAAATTGTAATGTTTCAAACACTGAGTTTTATCTTATAAAGTTTTGGCATTCTTATCTGTGTGCTGTAAGAAAGAAAAAAGAAAGAAAATGTTAAAATTAAAGAAAAAAAGAAAGAAGGAAAAATGTAAGAAAGAAAAAAAAAAGAAAGAAAACAGAAAAATTTAAGGATTATAAAAAGAAAGAAAAAAAGAAAAAAAAGAAAGAATATGTAAGGAATAAAGAAAGAAAGAATGAAAGAAAGAACGGTAAATGTAAAGATTAAAGAAAAAAAAAAGAAAGATAAATGCAAGAAAGAAAGAAAGAAAGAAAGAAAGAAAGAAAGAAAGAACGGTAAATGTAAAGATTAAAGAAAAAAAAAGAAAGATAAATGCAAGAAAGAAAGAAAGAAAGAAAGAAAGAAAGAAAGAAAGAAAGAACGGTAAATGTAAAGATTAAAGAAAAAAAAAAAGAAAGATAAATGCAAGAAAGAAAGAAAGAAAGAAAGAAAGAAAGAAAAATGTAACAATTAAAGAAAGAAAGAAAAAATAAAGAAAGATAATTTTAAGGATTAAAGAAAGAGAGAAAGAAAGGAAAATTTAAAGAAAGAAAGGAAAATGTAAGGATTAAAAAAAGAAAAAGAAAAAAGAAAGGAAAATGTAAGGAAGAAAGAAAGAAAGAAAGAAAATATGCACGGATTATGAAGAGTTCTTTGTTGTAAAAAAAAAGTAATGAAAGGATATTATACCTGATGATATCTCCTGAAAAGTCAATTACCGCTGATTCACTTTCCTACTCTAAATATTGAACTTATCATTTCTACATCAAAGAAAGCAAGAAATCCTTTCATTTACCAGATGAGCCTTGACTTTCAACCGAGAAAGGCGGAGGGTGACTGTTCAAAAGGAAAATAGAGAGAATGGCAGGTGGTAGTGATGTTTGGGTTATTGCCTCACCTGTCCATCTTTGGTGCCGCCATCGAGTCGTCGTTGTGGGTTGGGCTTAGTTCGTCTCTCTCAGGTAAGACTTGTTCCTTACCTGTAATTACCAATGCCTTCAGCGAAATATGGGCAAGTTATGAACTAGTTTCAATCTAGAATTTTTCGTTTTCCATTTTCGCTTTTGTTTTCTTTTCTTCATTTTTTCCTTCTTCAACTTAGTCTTTTTTTTTTTTTGGCTTTGTGGTACGTTTGTTAACAAAGTACATCGGAGCTATTGAAAAGAATGCTTCGTCACACACACACACACAAACACATATATGAGAGTGTGTGTATAGTTTAATTATTTACTAAGCTTTACCAAGTCTGGCAAACGGGTTCAGGTACGTTATATTACCTTCTGCTCCTAAGTGGTCACCCATCTCAGAATCAAACAGAGTCCTCGTTATTTGATTTAATTGATAGAATTAGAACTGGTGCTTTCAGTGAGATTTGATCATAAGTCAAAAAACACACAGGGATAGGATCGAACTCACTACATAATGTTAAAAACCCGTTTATATCTATTAGAGCGTCTCGTTATGGCTGGCAAGTCAGTTTCACAAATTAATTACTATTACGTTCACTTTCGGGCAAATACCCTTCGGAAAGGTATGAACCCCTTTATCCTCCCAGCTATGGGGTAAATAATACCACTACTGTTCTTCTAAAAGAATGGCTTAGGCATTAAATAACATACAAAGATTGATATACTATTAAACAGAGAAACCAAAACCAAATTAATTAGCAGTGAGTTCGATTCTCTCTAGGCACCTCTTATATTTAATCTTGTCTCAAATCAAAGTTACGTTGAATGTTTTGAATGGAGTAGAGAAAATTAAGTAATTCAAGCGAGAAAATTAAGTAATTTCAGCGAATTAGAGGCGAAGACCAATACTGAAACGTGACGTAATCGCTAAAGTGTTGGATTGCAGCCTCAAAGAAAGCGAGTTCGAACCCCAGTCGCGCTATCACGTTCACTTTCGAACTAATCCCATTAGTAAAGGTAGAGACCCCCTTAGCCCCAAATGCTATTGGTTAAATAGCACCACTAGTCTTCTTAAAGGATGGCCTTGGTATCAAATAACCCACAATGGTTGATGTGCTATTAAACAAAAACAAAAAAAAATTATAAATATGTTCGATTTTCACTACCTACTTCTGTCCTTTTGTTGTAAATAAGGCAAATTTAGTAAATAACTATATATATATATATATATATATATATATATATATATATATATATATATAATGTTTGTCGCAAGGCCATAGGTATATATATTTTTGGAGGTAGTTGTTATGTAATGGTTAACGTCATTGGAAATGAATACGAGGATCCGTATTTAACTCCTTGACGAGGCTATTTGCATTTCATGTAGTGCTATTATCCTTCGGAAAGGTATGAATCCCACTATTCTCCCTCCAGCTATGGGTAAATAGTAGGGCAGATTGGGTTCTTTAATCTTGGTAGAGCAAACGGTCTATAAGAAGGAAAGCTTTGAATTGAAACCTGTTACACTCCCCTTAAAAATTGGCCTTGTATCATATCCTGCTCGTGCAAAGGTTTTGGTATATATATATATATATATATATATATATATATATATATATATATATATATGCATGTGTGTGTGTGTGTATATATATATATATGTATATATATAGAGAGAGAGATACTTTTAGATTTTTGCCGATTTATTATCAAATAGTGCAGTACTTTTTCAAGTAATAGCAAGCTGCTCTCGAGTAACTCTTGAGAAGTGAGTTCGATTTCCACCGAGTGTCTCATACGTATGGCCTTCAGCCAAATTGTTGTATTAAGCTATGCTTGGGAAATAGCTATAATCCCATGATCACACACACACACACACACACATACACACACACACACACACATATATATATATATACTTGCAGATTTTGCCGACTTATGACTCAGGGTTATCGGGAAATAATGTTGGCAAAATATGTCCTCACCCAGTGTTAAACCAAACAAAATTGATTCTGCTACAGGAATTTTTTGTTTGTTTTCAAACAATTCTCCTACCACCCCCAACAGTGAATATGGACGCTAAGTAGGTTTTCTTCTTCCTTCCTTTTTCTTTCTTTTCTTTTTTTTTTTCTTTTTGTAGATCACAACAGTTCAAAATTCTTGGCAAAACTTCCGTCTGCCTTCTGTTATAAGATGAAGAGACACGTGTTAAGAAACACATACCTGTAGAAATAGTCTCCTTAACTCATCTGCTTAGCATATTTTTACCAGTTGTAAACACAGTTTATGTGCATTGCAGTCTGAATTTCCGAGGCGACGGTATTGCGATGATTTAATGAATTCATTCGCCAACGGAAAAAAGAAGATAATGACAATTATGCAAATGATGAGAAATGTGTACTTTGTCCAAAGCTCTTGACAACAACCATAAAAACACTCTTCTTCTTCTTGTTTCTTCTTAAACCCTAAAAAGTCCATGTTTCTGTTTATCACACTAAAATATTCATATTTCTTCTTTTCACTCAAAAAAGTCCATGATTCTTCTTATAACACTAAAATATACATGTTTCTGGTTATGACTCTAAAATATCTATGTTTCTGTTTATCACTCTAAAATATTCATATTTCTTCATCTTTTCATTCTAAAAAGTCCATGTTTCTTCTTATAACACTAAAATATCCATGTTTCTTGGTATGACGATAAAAAATCCATGTTTCTTTTTATCACTCTAAAATATTCATGTTTCTTCTTCTTTTCGCTCTAAAATATCCATGTTTCTTCCTATAACACAAAAATATACATGTTTCTTCTCATGACTCTTAAAAATCCATGTTACTTTTTATCACTCTAAAATATTCATGTTTCTTCCTTTTCCGCTCTAAAATATCCATGTTTCTTCCTATAACACAAAAATATACATTTTTCTTTTCATGACTCTTAAAATTCCATGTTTCCTTTTTACCACTCTAAAATATTCATGTTTCTTCTTCTTTTCGCTCTAAAATATCCATGTTTCTTTCTATAACACAAAAATATACGTTTCTTCTCTTGACTCTTAAAAATCCATGTTTCTTTTTATCACTCTAAAATATTCATGTTTCTTCTTTTTGTAACTCATAAATATCAATGACTAAAAAGATCCATCTTCTTCCAATAACTCTAAAAAAAGATTTTTCTTTTGACACTAAAAATTCCATATTACTTTTTATAACTTTAAAAAATCCATATTTCTTATCGTGACTCTAAAAAAATCCATTTTTCTTTTTCTTATAACTCTAAAACATCCATATTTCTTCTTGTTACTCTAAAAATATCCATATTTTTTCAAATAACTCTACAATATACATGCTTCTTCTTGAAATTCTAAAAAATTAATATCTCCTCTCATGACTCAAAAAATCCACGGTTTTTCTTTATCTTATAACTAAATACGATACATTTCGCACTTATATATCATATGTGGAGAGATAGATACGCATATATATATATAGAGACAGAGACAGAGACAGACAGAGAGACAGACAGACTGACTGACAGACGCAGAGAGACAGAGACAGAGAGAGAAAAAGAAATGAGTAAATGAAAGCAATTTTTTGCATGACAGGTTTTTCCAATACAAACCCATCAGATCGTACGAAATTCTATTAAAATGATGATTGAATTTGTTGACGTCAATTGTCGTGAAAATAAACAGATGTTAAACGCTTTCAAGATATACAATTTTAAATGTGGGGAATTATTTTAAAATATAATAAAAATACAATAAATTATTTTATAATAAATAATAACCACAAAACATATACATATGTGTGTATTTTGTGATTATATATATATATATATATATATATATATATATATATATATTGTGATTATATATATGCATGCGTACACTAACGCGCGTGCGCGCGCACACTCACACACACACACACACATATATATATATATGTATGTATATCAACCGAAATGAAAACCAGATATTTTAATGGTTACTTGGTTGTGTTTTATGGCATATTAACCGTTGTGCATTATTCAATGCACAGTGCACTGTCCTGTGCGCCATTTTGCTAAAATAAGCTCACTCCAAAACGAGTGGAGGAAAGAGTTTCCGTGGTGCCATGCTTAAAGTACTGGACTGCGGCCTCATTGCGAGCGAGTTCGAACTCCAATGACTCTGTTACGTTCTCTTTCGGACGAAAACACTTGGGAAAAGTATGAACCCTTTTATTTTCGCCAGCTTGATGTTAAATAGGATCACAGTTGTTCTTCTTAGATATTTAATTGCCT
>OY757908.1:97720042-97740042 GCA_963585895.1 Sepioteuthis lessoniana
AAACTCAACTGAGTTAAATAATAACTCAACGCCCACACGATCGCCTACTGGATCTTTGAAATCGAATGTTTAATCGTCATCAAGCGGAAATAACTGTCATGCAGTCCAGAGGTTACTCTCTTCCGGTGCATGACTGTAATGGCACAATGAAACCTTCACCTTGTCCCATATCATAAGCCTTAATCCGCCCACGCGATCTCTTTCGATTACTGGCCGTTGGAATGTGTCACTTCCTTCCGGTGTATCACCTAGGAATAGCATTTTTGGGGCTGGGTCGAAGGTCAAAATATAACAACGGCAAATTGACTAAAATCCCAAAACGGGACTTTATTTTTGCACGTGTGAAGACGGGGCAGGTTGGCACTTGATTCCTTGTAGAATAAGTCCTCGTTCAGAGTTTTTCTCTCAGGCATATAGGAACTGGCATATTACGTGAGGGATTAATTTAGGGCTAGACTGACGGCCGCTGGCAAGGGGTTCCAAATTTCACACTATCCACACACCCACCAGGTCGCTTTCCTTCCTCCCCTAGACAATGGAAGATATGGACCTATAGGTTTAGTTGTAATAATATTATATTGTAGTAGTCGGCAACTCCGGTTTCCCGTGTGATATTTTAAAGGAATTTATAGGGCAAGTTTTAAGCAAGATAACATAAGGCGAACAGAAGCTGAAAAGGAAGCATGAAGTAACAAATTCTTAGCAGACGCCGCAAATAACAACTTGGACCACATGGTAACATTAAAATACATGAATCTTTTACTACAATTATATACACCTTCAAAGTGTCAAATATATAATATATGAACAGTCCATGAACATAAATGTCTTTCTTCTTTTCTGTTCTTTCGTTTTTCTTCAAATTGAGAGAGGGAGAAAAAATTTGGGTATAAGGAGAAATGATCCCAAAGTTACTTATTTTTCGACGGGGTTCCACTGGAGAATCTTTCTTCTTTTACGGGCTAATAGACTTTAGGTTATTTTTAACACTGACTTGAAGAAAATGGCTTCTTCGAGTCTCGCAGATATTTTTTCGTCTTCTTCACCCGGAGTACTTGGCTTTTGGTTCTGTCTCCTACGAACCAACCTTTTCTTTTCGTTTTTTCGCTGACAGGAAGAAGGTGCCACTTCCGTTTTAGGGTCCCTGCCAATCACTTGGCTTCTCTCCTCCTCCCCCTGGTCGGGCGATTTCTTAGGCCTACTAGATGTCACCCAAGTCAGGTTACTCAGTACAGATAGCTTGCCCTAATTTACTATCATGCCTTAACGGTCATTCTCTGACGGCTTGCTATGTTTAATTCAACCGAGAGGATAGCAGTCATCCCATTTCCATCGTCTCAGGGGGATATCACGTGACAATACACACACGCATTCACACTCACACACACTAGCACACATACATTCACACACGCACACACGCACACACTCATTCACACACAATCGCACACATACACATACACACACACACAGACAGGTGCATACTCACATAGACTCACGCACACTTACACATACACATTCGCACACACACATTCACACTCACACACTCATACATACACGTTTGCACAAACACACCCTCACACACACACACTCGCACACACAAACTCACGTACTCTCACACACATTCGCACATACATTCACCCCCCACACACTTCCTTATGCACTCACACGTGCGCATGTGTGCACATACAGAGGAGATTTTCCAAAACATCCAACTTATACTATAGACCTTTGTCATATTGACTAGATTAACGTCGTAGAATCCACAGACTGCATCTCTGAAGAGAGGTAAGATTCCCCCCCCCCTTCACAAAGAGTATCCTGTATATGATATAAAACTATCTGATGGTGATACTCTAGTAATACTGGAGCTTTGTTTGTTTGTTTGGGGTTTATAGCATATCAACATTTGTAGGTTTTTTAATGCCAAATCCGTTTTTATACAAAAACAGTTCTATTTCAAACAATTCATTTTAGCATAAGTACACAGTTTAATTGTCAAAAACATTTCTATTTTAAACAATTCAGTTTTATTTCAAATAATTCAGTTTAGCAAAAGTACCCAGTACTAATGTCAAAACAGTTCTATTTCAAACAATTCAGTTTAGCATAAGTACAGTTTAATTATCAAAAACATTTCTATCTCAAGCTATTCAGAAAGCTTTGAGGAATGCGTGTACCCCTTTGGTGCCATCGCTCTCAGGTTCTCTGTGGTAGCACCTGATAGAGTCCTCTCAATGGGTCAAATAGAACTGTTTGACATTTAAACTGAGTGAAAACAAATGACTCATACTAAACTAAATTGTTTGAAATAGAACTGTTTGTGAGTAAACAAATGACAAATGTTTAATTGAACTGTTAATGATACATGACGATACTTTGAACCATTTAACTTTGTTGACTCATGTTAAATTAAATTATTAGAAATAGAACTTTTAAATTTGTGTATCAGCAAAATGTGTTTATAAATTATATATATTCAATTGCCCAGTCGGCTGGGACTGTAGAATACATTGACTGCACCTCAGTAGAGGGTAACCCCCAAATGAATGTCCTGATAAGACTCTAAATATCTGATGGTGAGGTTTCAGTGATGCTGGAGCTTTAGGGGATGCAGAGTACCCATTAATTGCCATTGCTCCTATGTCCACTCTGACGGGGAATGGTTGCACCTAATAGGGTTCTATCTATGGGTTAAATTGAACTACTGCATTCTTATGCTAAACGTAATTGTTTGAATCAGAACTGTTTGACTAAACTGAATAACTTGAAATAGAAATGTTTTTAACAATTAAACTGTACTTACATTTAAACTAAGTGCTTATACTTACCTGAATTGTTTGAAATGGAACAATTTTTGACATTGGAACTCTACTTACGCTGAACAGATTTATTTAATATAGAAATGTTTTGACATTTAACTGTGTGTAAACAAAATCTGTGCATATAAAAAACTGGATTAGCTGAATTAGAACTGGTTGAATAACCTGAATAGCTTGAAAGAGAAATGTTTTTGACAATTAAACTGTGTACTCATGCTAAACTGAATTGTTTGAAATAGAACTATTTGCATAAAAATGGATTTGGTGTTAAATAACCAACAAAGGTTGATATACCATAAAACCCAACCAACCAACCATATATATTTAATATCCATGTAAAACTGGATTTGGCATTAAATAACCAACTATGGTTTATATGCCATAAAACCAAACCACTAAAGAGGCTTTGACATTGAATAACCAACAATGGTTGATATGTTATAAAACCAAACCAAACCAAACCAAACCAAATTATATATATATATATATATATATATATATAGAGAGAGAGAGAGAGAGGATTTGGAATTAAATAACTTACAATAGTTGATATGTCATAAAACTCAACCAAACCAAATCATATATATTTAATATATATGTATAAAGAGGATTTGGCATTAAATAACCTACAATGGTTGATATGTTATAAAACTCAACCAAACCAAATCATATATATTTAATATATATGTATAAAGAGGATTTGGCATTAAATAACCTACAATGGTTGATATGTCATAAAACTCAACCAAACCAAATCATATATATTTAATATATATGTATAAAGAGGAATTGGCATTAAATAACCTACAATGGTTGATATGTCATAAAACCCAACCAAACCCAAAGAATAAGTTGATGCTATTTAATTTTACTGTGAAAAATGATCATTATATTTTGTTTTGTTTTTCGAATTATCTAATCGTGTGTGTCTTGTAATTGGGTGTTGGATCTTAAATTCTAATCTATTCCATGTCTGAGGAAGATATAGTTTCATTTCATTATGGACTTGTTTTTTACTTTTTTAAATTTCTTTTTTTAATTTCATTTCCTTCTCTTGTAGCTGTTTGAATCTACAATGCATCTTCAAAATAATCAAAATTATTAGACGTTTCGAATTACAATAGAAAAAAATACGTAGGAATCTTCCCTTGCTGATCTCTATTAGGAGGTGTCCATGGCATAAAAGTCCTCGGAAATGAACACGGCAACCTGAGTTCAAACCCTGGACGAGGCTGTTTGCATTTTACATTTCATTACTATATTTGGAAATGTATGCATGCAGGTATTCACCCTAAAGTTATGGGTGAAATAGTAGGACAGATAGGGCTCTTTAATCTTGAATGTTTTGATAAATCTAGGAGAAATTCAAACCTGTTAAACACCGCTTAAAAATTGACCTTGTGTCACGCCTGTTCGTGTGGATGGGAGAGGTAAATAAATTCAATAAAATTTTCTTAAAAAATGCAGCATTCAAAATAATTTTGGAGCGCAATCAATGTCTTCCTTAGTTGCTATTTTTGTAATATAATGGCCGAGGGATTTAGGTTTATGTTTTGGGTTTAGTTAGGCTGAGAACCTTTCGGCTCAGTGCATGGGTTACTTAGGTGCAACATTAAGACATGTATATACATATATATATTTGTTTGATGTCGACCTGAGAGAGAGAGAGAGTGAGAGAGAGAGAGAGAGAGAGAGAGAGAGTGTGTGTGTGTGTGAGTAAGAAAGAGAGAGTGAGTGTTTGTATGTGTGTGTAAGGGAGGGAGAGTGTGTATGTGTGTGAAAGAGAGAAAGAAGGAAGGAAAGTATATGTGTATGCGTGTGTAAGAGAGAGTGAGTGAGATTGTATGCGTGTTCATGTGTGTGCGTGTGCGTGTGTGTGTGTGTGTGTGTGAGAGAGAGAGAGAGTATGAGTATGTGCGTGTGCGTGTGCATGTAAAAGAGATATTGATAGTTTTGCGACTATATGCGTGTAAGAGAGAGAGAGAGAGAGAGAGAGAGAGAGAGAGAGAGAGAGAGAGAAAGAGAGAGAGAGAGAGCAAGTGTGTATGTGTGTACGAGAGAGAGAGAGAGAGAGACGGAGAGAGAGAGAGAGCGTGTGTCTATACGCGTGGGAGAGACAGAAAGAGAAAAAGAATGTGTTTGTGTATGCGTTTGTAAGAGAGAGAGAGAGAGAGAGAGAGAGAGAGTTTATGTATATATGTGAGTGTGTGTGTGTGTATGTGAGTATGTGTGTGTGAGTGTACATCTAAACAGTACCTGTATTGTGTACAGTTGTGATTATTCTGGTTTAACTGTAAACCTTTTCCATTTTGAAGCTCGGATGTTGATATACCAGCTTTTTTGAAACCCTTATCTTTTTTAAGTCATTATCTCTGCCTTCTTTGGCGATTGTGAAATCACGTTACCCAAACTCTAAAAATATCTGTAAAACTGATGGGCAAATATAATTTTTGCTCTTTTTTGCAATAATCTATAACCTTATGTTCTTTTCACCCCCACGCTGTCGGAAAATTCGTGGGTCATAATCTATGTTTGTCAATTAAATAGCCGGAAAAAGCTCCTCCTCTTCATTCAATAAATAAATAAATAGATAGATAGATGAATACATAAATAAAATAGCTCGAAAATTTCCAAAATTAAACCAAAAAAAAAAAAAAAGAAAAATTCCCGTGGATATAAAGAAACTTTGGCTCGTCTCCCCATCCTGTACAGCTGATTTAAAATGTTAATAGATAATCGTTGTCTTCTTCTGGGCAACGTCTTTCCTCGGGAGGTTATCTAATATCTCGTTCTGAGCATGCGCCAATTGTATTTTTCTCGCTGTGGAACGAGATTACGTGAGATTTATCTCATGATGCGGAGACGGTGAAAGAGTGGCTGAATTAAATGTAATGATCTGACTTTAAATTTGTTTATCCTTACGGAGAAGATGGAATTTTTGAGAAGGAATGGAAAGTATTTTTTGTATGCTGATAAATCAGGAAGAAATCAGATCGGAGGATAAAGCACAGAAGTAGATGAAAAAGTGACTCGGATAAAAAGATAGGCAAAACGAAATTTTAAAGACAAGACAAACAAAACAAAATTTAGGGGGAAAAAAAGAAAAGATAATAAAAACAAGAACAAAACAAAACAAAAAACAAAAACAAAAATAAAAAGAATACAGATATTTGATATCTTTTCAAAGAATTATCCAACAATGAAAAGAATTTTTATATAATCTGTTTGTTTCAGAAAATGCGAGATGTTTAACATTAGATTACAAAGTATTTGTTGGTTTTATTCATCTGCTGTTGCACACGCACGCACACACACATACATACATACAGTCATCCACAGACAGACTGTTTCGTTCTATCAAAACTCTTCAGTGTGGCTAGACACACAGTACGCTCGAAGCCGGGATCGAAACCCGTCCAACTTTACGTTAGACTGTGTTTCAGACCACTCGGCCACCAAGCGGACCACGTTGGGAATTTTAAGGTATTTTTATTTTTAGAAACAGCAGCAGCGGCCTTTGTTTACATTTTTTTTTATACCCCATCGGCTACCGGAGTGCTCAATTCTTTCGAAGAGCTTTGCATTACGCTAGCGGCGGCCGACAAGTAAATGAGGACGGTGAATATTCAAAGTATGAGTGCTCAATGCACGGCTATTTAATACAAAATATACCTGCTGAGCAATATATATATATATATATATATTTGTTAAAAAATTAAGAAAATTAGAAATTGTATCCGATAATGAATTTATTTCGCTTATTCCAGTTCATCAGATGGATTTAAAATTTTAAAATTTTGAAATCCTCCTGATGAGCTGGAACAAGCGAAATAAATTTATTATGGGATACAATTTCTAATTTTCTTGTTTGTTAACCAATATATATATATATATATATAAGTAAAGTTGGTGACCTTAGTCGAGGGTGACCCGAAGGCTCCCTTTTCAATAGCTACTACACTGATGTGTACAGTAGGGCGCGACTCCTTTCGCTGGATTGCTCCACTTTACCCTTGATACGTACCTTAGAATGCTGAGTGTTAAGCAAGGAAGTATCAAGTACCATTTTTAAAGTCTTTGGTATGACGTGACCTGGGATTGAACCAAGGTCTCCCGGATCATTGGCGAAACTCAACCCATTAGGCCAATGATGAAGAAAATTGACGAAACAAATAGGAATATTTCTTTTTTATCATTTATTTATTTTTATTGTTCTGAACTTGTTTTGACCTTAGGTTAACGTCAGAAGAAAACATTTTGTGAAGAAATCTTTTTATGAAAAATATGTTTTTTGAGAAAATTTCAAAATAGTTAATATGATATCAGAGAGCTAATCTAAAATGAACTCGTGGCGAAGCATACCCATCAGCTGAACAAAAATTATTTTCTGGTATCAAAGGGACTTCAACTGACTGTTATATATCTGCTGTCAGGACACCTGCTACTGAGTGTTGTATACTCATTTACATACAGATGTAAGCAGAAATATAATGAACAATAGTGACGAACTCAACGAACGAACGAACGAACGAACACACTTCTTTATAAAAATATTCCTGTCACAGCACTTTATTCTCGAAAGGGTTGATGTTGGTTGTGTGTGAGAGGTGAGTTGGAAACGGGGATAGACTGCTACATATTGACCCAAAGTTCTTCTCGCAACCATCGCAGCACTTCTTCCTCATTTTGGCTGGACTGCTCAACCGTGGGTTACCGAGGGCCCAAGCCCTCAGTCTGCAAGCTGGCATCTTGTCACTCAACTGACTCCAACTGCAACTAGGACTCGAACTCGAACTGACTAACTCAAGCCGTCTGTGGCACCTGGTTTGACATCCACCTGCTTCCTGTGGGCGTACGCATCTGCACCGAATTCAACCACGTCCACAGGTCAAGGTGATATTCCGATATCTTCGACCGGATGCACCTGTTTCGCTTATTTACACAGGTGCATTTCTTGATTGACGGCTCGGTCGAGGGTCAATATGTTACACTGAGCTCTCCATGTGTTATGAATGGGCAGGGGAGTGTTTGATATCGAAACTGTTTGACATTTAAACTGAGTGCAAACAAATGACTTATGCGAAATTGAATTGCTTGAAATAGAGCTGTTTGATCATTTAACCGTGTGTAAACAAATGACTGATGTTTAATTGAATTGTTAGCAATACATAGCAATACTTGAAACTCTTTAACTTAGTGCATAAGTTGAATTACTGGGAACATTTGACAGTGGGCATATTGATAAATAGTGTTGAATAGAATAATTAGTGTTAAATAGAAATTCGCCAATGGCCCGGGAGACCTGGGTTCAATCCCAGGTCGAGTCATACCAAAGACTCAAAAATGGTACTTGATGCCACCTAGCTTAACTCTCAGCATTATAAGGTATGGATTAAGGATAAAATGGATCAATCCAGAGAAAGGAGTAGCGCCCTGCCTTACACCTCGGTGTAGTAGCTATTGAAAAAGGAGCCTTCGGGTCACCCTCGACTAAGATCGACAACTTTACTTACTTTACTCAGAAATACTTGTCGACACTTCACTGTCTTCAAACAAATGATTGAAATTGAAGAGAATTATAAGTCTGAGATAGCAATAATTGAAACCATTTAACTGTGTAGAAACAATTGCAATACTAGAGTACAAACAAATTAGTTCTAACTCATTTACAAACGAAATTATCTTCAAACTATTAACAAACAAATCACTGATGTTAGATTATTACTGTTTATATAACAATACTTGAAACCACTTAACTGTGTGCAAACAAAGGATTAATAGCAAACAGAATTATTCGTATTAGACCGCAATACTTGAAACCATTTAACTATGTGCAAACAAAGGATTAATAGTAAACAGAATTATTCGTATTAGACCGCAATACTTGAAACCATTTAACTTTATGCAAAAAAGAAAACTCAGACACGTTTAAATTGTTATCAACTAAATGTATTTACAAACCATTTGCATTTGATATATATGTATAAACAGCATTTGGCATTAAATAACCAACAATAGTTGATATACCATAAAACCAAACCACGTCAAACCTGATACTTACACATACACACACACTTACACACACACATACACACACATCTATATTTGTATACATATGTAAACAAGATCTAACCACCATGCGGCTGTAGAAGAGAAGGCGATTATCCATTTGAAGGTAGATATTTAATAATTTAATTTTAAATAGTTTGTACCAAGAGACTTATAATACAAATAAATTCGGTGATAAACTTTCAATCCCTACACAATACTTTACCAAATTAATAGTACCTAAAAAAAAGATTAGACTCTCTCGTTGTCAAATGATTTTAACAATTAGCAATAAACAATCAATTTGATTTTCTTTATAAGACCGCTCATACAGAGCGTTTAAAAAAAACCTCTTAACTATATTTAACGTTGTAACCCAACACTGCTCAAGAAAGGTAGTATCCTTTAAAATATTAGTTAAAACAGGTAGTATCTTTTATGTATAAAGTATCTTACCTCATTGTAAAATTAGCTCTGTCTCTTATCTACAACTGTGGATGTAAATACGACTGCCCTTTGAAAGACAGATATTCAATACAAACTATTGTGTAGAAAGCGACTATAAGGTATACATTAGACCAATTAGAAGACTTTGGAAGCTGAGATTTTACAATCACAAAAAAATCTTTGCGAGGATAAGTTAGGCAGATAGCACAAAGTTGATCAAGTACTATAGGAACAGATAGATAAAAACAGAGACGTCTGAAATAGAATTGAAATTGTTTAAAAATGTCACATATAATGGTAGGTTGTGTTTGCAAGAAGCAAAAAGAAGAGAATAGGTATAGAATTTCTGGAAGATAAGAAAAGATTTGAAGGGGATCGTTAAATGTATACACGAAAATAAGTTATTGTTATGGCACCTACCTTCTGATTAATCATTGGTAGGGTAGAGCAGGTGACTACATATTCATATGTATGAGGATGTAAAACTGATAGTGCGTGCATTGTCTCCAAAACATATAACGAATAGAATTGTCTCCTAAACATATAACGAATAGAATTGTGATTTAAGATTCTTATAAGCTATTGCTTGATGATCGCTATTCATTGTGACTCTTAAATCACAATTCTATTCGTTATATGTTTTGCTTACGAGTTTACAAGTAACTCTATCGGCAAAGAGCACCTCTAGTGGTGTAATGGTTAGCAAGCTAGACTAGCAAACCTACACGAGTGAGTTCGAGTCTCATTGGGTGCCCGATTCGTATGCCTTTGTGCCACATCTAAGCAAAATGCTTAGTAAATTACAACCCTATCGACAAATATTGAACTTCGTTGTTATAAAAAAGACTGTTGATCGACATTATTGTTAGTGATACGAACCCAAAACTTAATGTGTACAACGTTGTCGCCAACCCCTCATTTCTGTAGCAGCGGCAAATGTAGTTCACTACGGCACGTGCGCTCCAACCTTGGCATATTGTGACAAGACAAGGGGTCACCAACCCAGAATAGTCCCTCTGCGTCGACTTATTGCTTCTGAGGTTGCTGCTCTGTTAGTCGGGCCATATCATCAGAATGAAGGACTATCGCATCTTTGCTGTTTGGAGAACTGGAACAAAG
This sequence comes from Sepioteuthis lessoniana, assembly GCA_963585895.1. Lineage (NCBI taxonomy): Eukaryota > Metazoa > Mollusca > Cephalopoda > Myopsida > Loliginidae > Sepioteuthis > Sepioteuthis lessoniana. The sequence goes on from OY757908.1 coordinate 97,730,476, forward strand.
GCTACGTAGACAACCTGTATGACAGGCTTTAACTGCTGAACTTGTTTGGCACAGCGCAAGTCTATGGTATTCTATAACAGAGAAAGTGCCACATGTTCGAGAAGACAAGCGTTACCATCAGGCACACACAGCTTAAAAATGCCGCCTCAACTTAGTGTCTTGTCTGCTCACGACCCAAGTCTAGACTTGATCTGCAGATACACTACCTATGTATGCGCAGCTACATATTACGTGGGAACGAGTGACTACCACCAAATATAAATATATATATATATATATATATGTGTGTGTATGTGTGTGTGTGTGTGTGTGGGTGGGTGGGTGTGTGAGTCAAACATGCTTAAACAAAGGACTACTGCCCATCGACACACACGAACACACACACACACACACACACACACACATATATATATATATATATATATATATATCTTTCTTCACAAGTATTATCATATAAATATCTATTATATATTTACCAACTTCTCCGATTGAGTAGAATGCGACACAAAGTCAATTTTTTAAGTGGAGTTTAACAGGTTTGAATTCAAGGTTTTCTTTCTCCTAGACCATTTGCTATAGCAAGGTTAAAAGAGTCCAGTCTGCCCTATCATTTACTACTACTGTCATATATATATATGACAGTATATATATATATATATATAATAAAAATAGGTGGGAAGATGGACAAATTAAACACTCACAAAAGTTTAGTAGTAGTAATATTTCATTCTTATTTATTCAAAGAAATTTATCAGACTAAACATTTTTTAGTTTTTCTATTTCTAAAACATGTTTAGTCTGATGAAGTTCTTTCAATAAACAAGAATGAAATATCACTACTACTAAACTTTTGTGAGTGTTTAATTTATCAATCTTCCCACCTATTTTTATTATATATATATATATATATATATATATATATATTGAGTTATTCATCTTTCAACTTATTTTTATCATCTTCTCCGATTCACTACATTCATCATTTCAATATATATATATATATATATATATACATGTTTGATTCGATAAAAAAGACAAATTTTGTCTATATACTTTTTTTAGGATCCTTTCAAGTTTCCTGACTAGTGTTTTGGTTTTAGGTTGGAGTTGGTAGATGAATTTACCGAAATGGTCCCGAGCGCTTTCGGACCCTGATCATGACCACTGAAGAATCCGAGAGCTCATGGGACAATTTTGGTGAATTCGTCTATCAACTCCAACCGAAAACCAAACCACATGTCAAGACACTTGAAAGGATCCTAATAAAACTATATAGATGAAATATGTCTTTATTATTTAATCAAACATGCTTAAATGAAGGACTGCTGCCCATCCACACACACACACACACACGCATATATATATATATATATATATGCATATTTATATATATATATATATATATACTTATACCCGCGTAGTCATATAAATATCTATTATATATTTACTAACTCTTCCGCACGAGCAGGATACAACACAAGGTCTTTTTAAAGAAGTTTAACAGGTTTGAACTCAGAGTTTTTTTTCTTCTAGATCGGTTGCCATACCAAGAACAGAGAGACCAGTCTGTTCTATTATTTACTCGTAGCTGGAGGGGTATTAATTGGTGGCATACCTTTCTCATGGGTATTAATGCTGCGTGGAATGCAATTCGCCTAGTCCCGGATTTGAACTTGTGTTGCCTTGCCTATTACAGCACAAACGCCTCCTATAAATATATAAACTAAGCTTGCTTAGTTTGATAAATATCAAATAAGTGTTTGAAGATTGTGCTGCCTCAGACTACTAAAATTAGCTTTTATCTAGGCTCAAACATCTACCACTGTCGCTGATGATATTCTTAATTACAGCAACGACTTAGCAGGTTTTATTGATATTTGCTAATGGTTGGCTTAGATACGGAGCCCAGGAGGATAGAAGATCTTCAAAGGGTTGAACTCATCCCATTAGTAATGGTCTGTAGGGTAATCTTATTAATGAGAACTGTTTGTATATATATATATATATATATATATATATATATATATATATATATAAAAGGAGAGTATTCATTTTGGATGCTGATAAAAGAGAGAGAGAGAGAGAGAGAGATAGAGAGAGAGAGAGAGGACATGAATTCGTATTTCGCAAGACAGTTTTACACTCATAGTGAGTTCGATCACGACAGAAGTTCTGTACCTTAGATTCTTTTAAAGAATAAAATAATTTCCAGTTCAATTTGCAACTGAATCATAATTATGTGTGTAGTGTGTCAGTGTGGAACGTGATTTTAATTATTCATATTCTTAATATCATGGACATATAAAAATCTTCACTTACTCCTAAACAAAAGCCTATCATGGGCTGGTCCAGTCGGCTTGGTCGTAGAATACACCGACGGCATTTCTGCAAAGAAATAAGACTCCCCCAACGAGGTCTCTAGATATGACAGAAAACAATCTGATGATATGGCTTCAGTAATTCTCGAGATTTTGGGAATGTAGCATCTGATAGGTTCCTGGGTCAAAAAGAACTAAACTGTGAACTTATGCTAAACTGAATTGTTTGGAATAGAACTGTTTTAACATTTAAAGTACGAACTTATACCAAAGGGAATTGTTTGAAATAGAATGGTTTTGAGCACTTGGGACAACTGTTTTTACGTTTAATTGTGTGTAAACAAAAAACTCTAATTATGCTAAACTGAATTGTTTGAAATAGAAATGTATATATTTATAAAATTGTAGTTGACATTAAATAAGCTACAATGGTTGATATGCCATAAAACCAAATTAAACAAATAATCATCTGATGGTCAGGCTTCAGTCATGCTGGAGCTTTGTGGAATGCAGAGTGTCCTTTTATTGCTATGCTCCCGGATCCACACTGACTCGGAGTTGTAGAACTTGATTGAGTCCTATTTCTGGGTCAAATAAAACTAAACTGTGTATTTATGCTAAACTGAATTGCTTGAAATAGAACTGTTTTATGTACAAAAATTAATTTGGCATCAATGGTTGATATGCCATTAAACTAAACTAAACAAAATCATATATTTCTTATATATATGTATGAATGGGATTTGGCATTAAATGACTTGCAATCGTTAATATGCCATAAAACCAAAACCAATCAAATCATATATACTTAATATATATGTATAAATAGGATTTGGCATTAAATAACTAACACGTGTCGATATGCCATAAAACCAGACCAAACCAAACCAAACCAAAACAAATCGTATATATTTTATATATATGTATAAACAGAGTTTGGCATTAAATAACCTACAATGGTCGATATGCCATAAAAGCCAAGCAAAACAAATCATATATATTTGATATATATGTATAAAGAATTTTTGGCATTAGATAACCTACCAGGGTTGATATACCATAAAAGCCAACCAAACCAAATCATATATATTTGATATATATGTATGAAGAGTATTTGGCATTAAATAACCCACAATGTTTGATATGCCATAAAACTCAACCAATCAACCTATCATAGACAGCTTTTACAACAAAACCGCAGTGAATTCACTGGTCTTCTAGTGTACATATAAGGCATGAGACACACGAATTTTGGATAATAGTATCCCAAACAAAAAAAGGTTCTTTTTACCATGGAATTTGGTAGAAAAAATTATGGCTTTCATAAGGACTGACATCAAAAGCAAATCGTTAGTGTTTCAGTCATGAAGCTGTTGAGAAATTCCAAAGTAGGCTCACCCACACACACACACACACACACACACACACACACACACACACACACACACACACACAGAGCAAGCTAAGTAGATAGTGTCAGAATTTTCTTCGTTGTAAACTTATTTCTTCGTTTTATACTTATTTCGTTTCTACTGTCTTATGATAGTAGAAACGAAAGTGGCCTTATTAATTTTGTCTTTTCTTAAGCTGACAAACAAATGAAAAAGAAACGAGTATCTTCTGATCTCTCCGCACGAGTGGCAAATACGACACGTGTTCGAGTAAGATGTGAAGACACACTCCACCAACCGCCCGCCACTTGAGTTGGTAAAGGCAAATTTGTCCAATCCCAGCGACTTTTGCTACAGGGGACAAGTTGTCCTGAGAGTATAATATTGAGGTGGGGCTTTAGAAGCAGATTTCCAAGGAAGAAGCAAGCTTTGTGTTGTTTATCACCCGAAGACGAAGACAACTTGTCTAAGCAACTAATAAAATAAAGAGAGAATAAAAGCAAAGTGAAGAAAAAGTAAACAGTGGATTCAAGTCAAGAAAAACTTTTATCCAAGAAAGACATTACCTTCTCCTTCCTCCCTTATTCCTCCCCTGTTTTTTTTTTCTTTCCCTTAGATTAGCTCTATCCCCGTGTAGGGATCACCCGGCTCGTTTTCGGCTTTGCTCGGAAAAGAGACGATGAACCAGATTATATTATCATTGGTTGTAATGGAGGTAATCAAATCCCCTTAACATTTTGTTTTGTTACTTCTTGATTTTCTTTTTGTCTTTTTTTCTTTTATTGATCTCCCGGTCCCATATCATTATAAGTCTATTAAGAACTGTTGAACTTTTTATTCTTCATACTATTTCCTCCTTTTAACCGGGGTAAAAAAATTTAAGCAAATTTTCTTGCATAAAGTAACTGAGGCATTTTGGTGATTGTGATAGGATCGGGACGGATGATTGTCGATATTGTCAGAATTAATGGGTCTGGTAAGCTAAGATTAGCATAGAACAGCGTCAGTTACACAGAAGACAACTTCCCTTCCCACTCCCTCATAAAAACTGTTGGGGCCTCATTAGGGGACAGAAATAAAGACACAAGAGAAGAACTGATTTAAACAAATATATGAACAAAAGCACAGTAGTACAGCAAATACAAATGAGAGGGTTACCAGCGGGACGGTTCAGTCCAACTGTCAAGGCTGTCTGCTGGAAGATTGCCTTCTGCCTAAGAGCAGTACTGTAATATAATGGCTGAGGGATTTCATTTCATATATCTTGCCTTTCTGTTTAGTTAGGCTGAGAACCTTTCGCTTAGCGCATGGGTTAGTTAGGTGCAACCTGAGCGCAGATGTTCATGCGCGCGTGGGCAGCATGTGTCATTCAGAGATGTCAAAATAAAAATCCCAGATAGGAATTGTGACAGGGGGATGTGAATGACGTCATGTACCGGAAGCGTGCACGGAGGATTTTGGGGATTTGAAAAAAGTCAGTGAGTTGAGTTTTTGCCTCCGAAGAAGAAGGTTGACTTTCGGGGCTCGCCGAGATCAGACCAGTAGTTTGCGGCGGGGTGCCACACGTGGTGGTGGTGATGGGTGTGTGTGTGTGGGGGGGGGGCAGACGGAAAAGTCAACACAGAAAGATTGTGTATCACTCTCCTTATGTCGGAAAACCTTTAACTCAAAGGTAATAAAGAGTTTCGTACCTGAACAAAGAAGTCGTTAGCGTTTTTTGTGTTTCGGGATTCCTATGTTATCTATATATGAGTTATGAACATTCTATGTACGTTTCACATATTCATGTATGGCTATGTTACAGTACCTCTTGATATATATAGTTGGAAAAGTTCATGCATGCATGGATAAATTACAATAATAAAAACCTTAGGGTCTTGTGCTCAATTGTGAATGTAAGAATTTGCAATAAGTATTTGGCTTAGTGGTAGAGTGTTCGCCAATGGCCCGGGGGACCAGGATTCAATCTCAGGTCGAGTCATACGAAAGACTTAAAAAATATTACTTGATAACTCCTTGCTTAACACTCAGCATTATAAGCTATGTATCAAGGGTAAAGTGGAGTAATCCAGGGAAAAGAGTAGAGCCCTCCCCTACACCTTGGTGTAGTAGCTATTGAAAAGGGAGCCTTCAGCTCACTCTCGACTACGGTCGCCAACTTTACTACTTTACTTATATATCGAAGAAAGACATCCTATCCGAGGTTATATTTTAAAAAAATAACTAGAATTTCCATAACAAACGATCTAACACGACTCCCGAAGATGACCAGCAAAATGGTCGAAAGTGCTTGGGCTAATATAGGGTTCTTTCTTTACCAACTTGATCCAGAAGTAAGAAGACTAGTGAGAAGACTTGAACGTCTTCACTTAAAGATTTAAAAAAAGAAACAATCTGCAGTATTTAACCAAACCTGTTTATATATATATATATATATATATATATGCGCCAGTTTCCCGAACGACATGAAAATACAAATACAGTGGAACGTACCAAGGTGTCGTTCATTCTTTCCCGGGTGATACACTTCTCTGTCGATGTACGGTTGAGTCTCCAAACCTAGCTCGTAGGATCTATTTTTTGGCCAGCTCGGTTACCGGTGAAATATAATGTTTACCCTCTAACTTCTCTTATCAATCAGCACCCAACAACATCGGGGTTATTTACGGTTCATCATATAACACATTTGCTAGTATCATCGATGACGTTTGTATACAGCTACATCAAAATTACTTTCTAAGTACTCATATGACATATGTCTTAAGAGCAAACTGACCTAGCCGACATTTGAAATTATTTCGCCGATTCCCCTCTTCGTTACGCAACCCTCGCCTCTAAATGAAGCTAGTTTAAACTAAGCCTTCATAATTCTAATAAGCAAAACAGAACCCATTTTTTAGATGACCCAATATTTTTATTTGTAATTTTATGACTCAGCTTGAAACCAGTATGTAACTCAATATCTGTCACAGCTCTATCCTTATTTTTGAATAACACAGGTCCCTAACGTGTTCTTTGATAAAGAGAAGAGTAAAAAGTTAGAGTTGAAATTCTATCTTGTTTTATCGCTACACCAGCGACGATAGTAAAACTTAAGAACTTCAGAAATCTCTCAAGAGAAATATACGCTCCAAGCCGCGAAGATATGACACACTTTCTCTCTTTTATTTTCTTTCTGTTGTCTTCAGACGATTCGTTTGTTCAGGCTTTCACTGATTGTCCTATCGACCTAATAATAATATCCTTTCTCTTTCAGTAATTACTGATCATAGAGAATCCCTCTCTCACAAAAGCAAAATGTACAGAAACTAACATATCAAATTATATATTTGTATGTTCTCAGAAGAATGAAAAAATTGAATTATTGTTATTATCGATGTAAAACTGATAAAAACGGCCATTTTAATCGATAATGAATAAATTGTATTAATAGAAATGTATCGAATAATAAATAAACAAAGAAGGAGATATGTTCTATAATTAGCGTTTACGATTTAATACAGGGTGCGGAAGCAAAATTAGGAATATTCAAGTACAATAATAAATGACTCTATTATAAGACAAGATTAATCTTCACTAAAAATAAAAAAAAAGAAGATAAGCACAAAATAGTAAATTTACTCAATATGACCACCATTTTTTTCAATTCTTGTATCAACACACCTTTTAAACGAATTACATACCGTCAAAATAAATTCGTCAGACATTTTATTCCATTCCTCCTCAATAGTAGTCTTAAGCAAACCAATAATTGGGAGGGGATTTGCATTTATTTTGTTTTCTAAAATGCCTCATTTAGCGTAATCAAGATGTTTAAAGTCTGGCCCTAAATCTTATTTAATTACTCTCCTCATAGTTTTCTCATGGACTTTCAATACATTAGTGTGCTGGGACGTTGTGGGGTCCTTTTGAATCACCGGAGCGAGAGCAGTTAAAAAACCTTCTTATCGTTTTTTTGTTCAATCTTTTCCTTAAAAAGCTCAGTTTCGGTAAATTTTTTCTTTGCTTTGTAAACGGTAGACAAAGAAACTTTGGCATGGTTTCGGCGTTAAGCAAATCATAGATTCTTTGCCGTTTCTTTTCTCGCTCACTCATATTGGGCTGAATTTCAATTAAAAAAAAAAAGTGATTGAATAATAGAGTTAATCATGAAAATTTATATTTATCGCGATTTTTTCAAAAATTGGACAAATCAGACTAAAAAAAAAATTTTTTTTAAATCATTCCATATTTTGCTTCTGCACTCTGTATCTCATTAGCATTTAGCATCTCTCTTAAAAATTATTATGATTCGATGAATGCAAATGTATTTTCTACATTATTATTAAGTTTGATTTAAAACAAGGAATGATTCGAAATCTTTCTCGATAAACAAACGGAACATAAATTCTACACAATATTTCTAATAGGTCAAATGACGTAATTTAAAACAACAAACGCTGATTCATTAATCAAACGGCCAACATTTTCTTGTCATAAACGGCCAACTTTTTCTTGTTATACAAATTTTCCCTAAGTGTTTATATTTTGCAATTATTTTTTACACATCACTAATATCATCCCTCATAGTCCTGATGATAGTTCATTTGAACCGAAACGCTATAGTATTGACTTTGCTTCTCAATAAATCTCTCCTTCAACTTGGATTACCTTGTTATCAATTTTTCTTCTTATACGTGTGTGTGTGTGTGTGAACATACAACTGGCAAAGGCGTCGACTGCTTTTGATAGGTTATTGATCATATGCAGAACTGTTTTATGAGATAAAGTAAAATGTGATTTCTTCCAAGCTGTGTCCGGGTCGATACTACTGTACAGGTGCACCACAAGGACACAACTCAGACGCATAGAGAAAAATGTAAATGGAAACTACACAAGAACGTCACCTACTATTTTGAACAAATCCTGGAAGGAAAATCCAGCTAAAAAGCACTTGTACGGCAACCAACTCCCCATCTCAGAAACTATCTAATGAAGACGAACAAGATATAAAAGGCGCTGCTGCAGAATTAAAGACGAACTCAAGAGAGACGTTCTCTTTGGGACTCATACACCTACATAAAGACGCGTCAATGTTGATTAACACGGGATGCAGTCTAGAAGACCTACCAGTAGCAATGGATGATAGGGACGGTAGGCGAGAGAGAGAGAGAGAGAGAGAGAGAGAGAGAGAGAGAGAGAGAGTCAGAGTCAGTGAAATCTGTGCTGCATGGTGACGTGTATGGCGATGTATGTATGTATGTATGTATGCATACATATTTGCAGAGAAAGAGAGAGAGAGAATTAGTCCTAAAAAATCACTCCTCTACCCTACAAAACTTTTGATAAAAAATACCAAAGATACCAGGATTTTATCATTTCTACTGTATCATTATACAATCGAGACGGATATCATTTGGTATTATCAATTACCGAACTCTGCCACATAGAAACTCTCGAACCGAAAATAGAAATATGCAACAGATAAAAAATAAGCACTTATATATGGGAAATAATGTGTGTATCGAAAAAATTTAAAAAACCGATATCCGCTTCTGCAAATTGACTAATTGGTACAATGACTGATTTATAAAATTGAAAACTTTCATGCTTTTCTCTGATTTAAGATTTCAGAAGACATCCGTTATTTAACCCGTGTTGTTCAGGACACTCAGTGAGAATCGAACTCTCTAACAATAGTTAGTTTCCTTACTATTATACCACGAGAGACGTTTTGGTCGGTTGGTTGGATTTTTCTGGCCTATCAACTCTTTTAGGTTATTTAATACGAAATCTTATATATATTTATCTGTAATTCCCAACCTGGTAATATTTTAGAGGAGCAAGGTAATATTTAGGTGATTGTTGTTTAGAGACCA
>OY757908.1:97745042-97880042 GCA_963585895.1 Sepioteuthis lessoniana
AGTTTCACTTTTATTGTGTTTGGATTATTTTTATCGTTGGTTTGGTTTGGTTTCTTTGTTTAATGGCATATCAACCTTTGAAGGTTATTTAATGCCAAAGCCATTCTCCTAGAAGAACAGTAGTGGTACTATTTAACCCATAGCTGGGAGGATAAGGGGGTTCATACCCTTTCCCAAGGGTATTTGCCCGTGAACGTGAACGTAATAGTGCAAATGGAGTACGAACTCGCTTACTACGATTCCACAGTCCATCGCTTTAACCATTACACCACGAGGACACCCCCCTATTTTGGTCGCGTTTTATCGCATATCAACCTTTGTGATCCAATCCATATTTACCCAACCCCTCCGCTCGGGCAGGATATGATACAAGGTCAATTTTTAATTGAGTTTTCCTTCTCCTAGACTAGTTGCCTCACCAAGGCTGAAGGACTCAGTCTCTCCTACTATTTACCCATAGATGGAGGGAGAATAATTGGATTCATACATTTCCCAAGGGTATTAGTGCTATGTGAAATGCAATTAGCCTGGTCCAGGATTTGAACTCGTGTCGCCGTGTCCATTTCCTACGACGATAACCATTACACCACCGGCACTTCCAACCACTTCAATGCCCAATCCTGTTTACACACACACACACACACACACACACACACACACACACACACACACACACACACACACACATACGTGAATCCATAATTAAAACTCGTTCAAAAATTAAGTAGCTGTGATAGATATTGGATTCGGTAAAAATTAATCAGTTAAATGATTACTTAATTGTAAGATACATAACTTATATCTTCTAAGATATTATATATATGAAGATATTATTTAAATCAAGATATAACTTATATCTCCTAAGATATTGTTTATATCAAGATATTAATCAAATCAAGATATAACTTATATTTACTTATATATTATTAATATCAAGATATCAATTAAATCAAGATATAACATATATCTACTGAGATATTATTTATATCAAGATATTACTTGCATATTACTTAAATGTACAGGTTTTAAAAAGATATAAAATATATAATACAGCCCACCTAAACTTTTTGTCTCCTTTCCCCTTTTTTGGTTTTACGCCGACCTCAGCTTTTCGTTCTTATTTCTCCTTTGATCTACTTTATTCTTTTCTTTCCAGGTTGTGTCTCGTGTTTATCACTCAGAATTCGTAAATATATACATTTCGATCCCAGCTTCGGGAATCTAGCCTGTCTAGCCACACTGAAGAGTTCTGATAGAACGAAACAGGTCTGTCTGAGGATGACAATATATATGCTCCCCTACCACTGTAGGGTTGAGTTCTCTAGCGAGGGAAGTAAATGGTTTGCCACTAGCGTAATGCAAGCTCTCGTTAGCCGTGATGCAAGCTCTCGTTAGCCGTAATGCAAGCTCTCGTTTGCCACTAGCGTAATGCGAGCTCTCTTTAGCCGTTAAGCGGATATATGTAAACAAAAACAATTGTGATACATAAGCGTTTAAATTTCCTTCGCTAGACCAAGTTTCCTCGTGGCTAGTTGGTAGAATCTTGGATTGGCGTTTGAGTCAACCGGGTTTCGATCCCAGCTTCGGGAATCTAGCGTGTCTAGCCACACTGAAGAGTTCTGATAGAACGAAACAGGTCTGTCTGTGGATGACAATATATATATAATTTCTAAAAATATTGACCAGCAATCTCTATTTACCAACCCCTCCACCCGGAGCGGAATTTAACAGGTTTGGAATCAGAGTTTACCTTTTCCTAGACTGGCTGCCTAACCAAGGCTCAAGAACCCAGTCTGTTCTGCTATTTATCAAAAGCTGAAGAAAGAATAAGAGGATTCATACTCTTTATCGCAATAACGCGCTTTATATACCGATGCAGCTACTTGTAAAATAGTATCAAACAAAATCGCCAAAAGTTTCACAATTATCAGAAACTGTTGATCTCTGTACAGCATCAAACTCTTAATCCTAATTTTAGTTATTTCTGCTAAATATATATATATATATATATATATATATATATATATATATATATATATAATATCATATTATATTATATAATAGCACTATCCTAGATATTGAGCACTCTCCAAATTATATCGGACTTGGTTCGCCACAAACCCACAAACGGAGTTAGTGACAACCAACACTGTTACAATATATATCTATATATATATATATATATATATATATATATATATATATATATATATATATATTATCATCTACAGACAGACTGTTTCGTTGTATCACAACTCTTCAGTGTGGCGAGACACGTAAGACGCTTCAAGCTGGGACTGAAACCGCTCAACTTTACGTTAGACTTAGTATCGTACCGCTCGACATACGTAAGCTCGGGAATTATGAGGCATTATGTAGTAGCTTTCGCTTGTTTATATTTTGCCTTACCGGATACCAGAGTGCCCAATTCATACGAAGAGCTTTGCATTACGCGACTGGCAGCCGTTAATTCCTTCGACCGAGTGCTCAAACACTCAAACAGGTGTGTGTGGGGGGGAGATAGTAACGCTGATAAATCTCTAATTTCACATTAAACAAGAACATGTCTTTAAAATTCTCTCTCTCTCTCTCATTCTCTCTCCCTCTCTTATTCTCTCTCTCCTTCTCTCCCCCTTTCTATTTCTCTCTCTCTCTCTCTCTCTGTCTTCTCTATCGTTCATCAATATTATTTTGCATTATTCATTACCAAACACTACATCAGTAAAACTGTTACCAAAAATAAATTTGCAACACCTGCGTATCCAAAAATAAAATTTCATACATATATATATATATACATATATATATATATAAGTGGTTTATCTATTTTGGATTGCTACATATTCATAGTTCAGATTACAGAGAATCGATGCTGAAGAGTTTGGTAATAGATTATGTTTAGACATTGTTTGGTTGTATAATATTTCTCTAAAATATAAAAATCCTAGTAGCTTTGGTTTAGTTCTTTACCAAAATTAGTTTAGTCATGACACAAAGCCAGAAGCATGAGAATCGAACTCATTAACAATGGTTTCATAATTCAGCTTGGTAACTATTACACCACATGTGGTGGTATCTTGGTTTCAGAAGAAAATAATATATGATTTTTATATTATTAACTTTGTATATGTTTGCACGCATAAAGCAAAATGTAAACAAAACGAAAGCTAATACATAACACGTTATAATTCCCAAACTGATGTATGTTGCCAGGTGGGTGAGTGGTATGATACTAAGTCTAACGTAAAGTTACGCGGGTTTCGACTCAAGCTAGAAGCGTTCTACATGTTTAGCCATACTGAAGAGTTGTGAAATAACGAAACAGTCTTTCTGGTGATGATAATATATATACGTATTTTTATCATTTTTTCTGGGTCCAAACAGAAAAAAGTAGATATTTTAAAACAAATAAGCCCGGAAAGAGATTCAATTTTAAATAATTAAAAAAAAAGAATATTTTAAAAAAATGAATAATTTTAAAAAATTTTATTTTTTTAATTATTTATTTTTTGAATTATCTATTTAAAAAAAATTGTGGAGCTATTTATTTATTTTTTCAAATCTTTTTTTTATTCAAATTATTCATTTCTTGTGCCTATATATATATATATATATATATATATATATATATATATATATATATATATATATATATATATATATATGTGTGTGTGTGTGTGTGTGTGTGTGTGTGTGTGTGTGTGTGCTTTTTATTAGTATTTTTCTTTTTTTTGTTGATCCAAAGAGAGAAAAAAAATGTCCACGAAGCGATTCAATTTAGAAAAATAATTTTAAAATTAAAATATTTAAAAGAATTTTTAAAATTTATATTTTTTTTAATTATCTATTTTGTAAATTATTTAATTTTTGTGGACCTATTAATCTTAATACACACATATATATACGTAAGCGTGTGTGTGAGTCTGTGTGCGTGTGTGTGAGAGAGAGAGAGAGAGAGTGTGTGTGTGTGTGTGTGTTTATATAGTTGAGAATAATAAAAATAAACAACATAAAAGTACTATTCTATTAGTCCTATTATCTTTTTATTTGTGGAAGCAAGATAAGGAAAAGAAGACACTTATCCCATGGCTTAGTTGACTTGGGCTCCAGAATACACCGACTGCATCACTGCACAGGGGTAAGATTCCCCCAACGAGTGTCCTGGTTATGACACTAGACAATCTAATGTTAAAGTTCCAGTAATGATGGAGCTTTGGAGAATGCGGGGAACCCCCTTAATTGCAATTGCTGGCAGGTCCTTTTTAGCCCTGAGTGGTAGCATCTGATACGGTCCTATCTATGGGTCAAATAGAACTGTTTGACATTCAAACTATACTTAGACTAAACTGAATTGTTTGAAATGGGACTGTTTGATCAGTTAACTGTGTGTAAACAAAATATTGATGTTTAATTGAATTGTTAATGATACATGGTAATATTTGGAAGCATTTAACTTTGTTCTCGTGGTAATTGTTTGAAATAGAACCTTTTGGATTATCTAACTGTGTGTAACAAAATACCGTATACTTATGCTAGAATGAATTGCTTGAAAAGAACTATTTTTACATTTAAATGTGTGTAAACAAAAAAGTATATTTAAACCAATGACTAACTGAATTGTTTGAAATTAAATGAAACCATTTAAATCCCAGCGAAAAAAAACCCCAGCTACGGCATGTTTAAAAATGTTATCGTTGAAATGTGTTTAGAAATCATATATTTAAAATACGTATAAAAGGGATTTGGGATTAAATGACCCATAATAGTCGGTATGCCATAAAACTAAACCAAACCAAAATCTGATCTCAGGAAACAATATTCAGTAAGACGATCCTAAACAGACTTAAGACAGCAAACCCCACATATAAGAAACAGAGATCCTAACTGTGAGACTCCTCTGAATAATTGACAAAATAATTCGATATGGGTCATACTCACAGCACTTACAAACTTGCATAAAGAAAAAAAAAAGTATCCCAACCAACTTCAAGATAGAACTGAACCCCTCCATCAATAACCACGAAGAAGACTTTCTATCGATCTGGCACGAAAAAAAAATGAAACAGTTCTCCCTGGATCCCATGAAGAACACACCAAATTCCGCGAAAAAATAATCCAGAGTTCTGGATGATACAATAAAAAACAAACGAACACAGGCCAATACAATATCACGACAGCAATTATCAAGCCTAAGACAGACAAAAAAAAAAAAAAAATACCATAATTTTTCTTGTTTTTTTTTTTTTTAGTAACACCCCACCAGAAAAAAACAAAACAAAGCAAAAAAAAAAACAAACAAACAAACCCCCCCCCAAAAAAACAAGAAAAACTACGGCAACGTAAAAAAATCGCCCCACCCAAATCTAACATAGACATCAACACCTAAAAATACGAAAACGTAAGTAAGAGTGCCAAGGCAGAAACCAGCTCAAACAAAACCACCCATATGCAGACATCCTCTAACTAACAAATAATTACAAGAGAGCATTTACCCCGGAAAAAAATCAATCTGAATAATATCACTGTAGTGATATTGACTAATCACGTACCGTCTTGTCTACACAAGACGATATAAATTTACATGCATGTCGACTGTGTCGGTCCGTATCAGACTTGCTTATCGGCCGTGTGTTCTGGTGCGCACGGTTCGGTTCGTTGATCAAAGCCGCATAACATTGATGCCGGTGAAGCCAAGCATCTGTGTCGGCTAAGACCGATGCTCTTTGGGCCTCATGGGGCCGTCCTCCCATGATATTACATGTTCCGTTTGGGCTTGGTTTATTGACTGAGGCTTGAGGTGCCTCTTTTTGATGAATACCGACGAGGCTCGAGGCTTTTTTGAGACCGCCGGGCGTGTGTGGGCTTTGTTCCTGCGACTGATACTCACAATAAAAAAGTCACACCAGACTTGCGTATTATATATATATATATACACACATAAACTAGTAGACAAATTCACCTACCTAGGAAGCAGCGTCTCATTAACCGAAAAGGACATAGAGACGCGGCTAACGAAGGCAAAGACAGCTATCGATTGGCTATCGATCATATGGAAATCAGACCTGACCGATAAAATGAAACGCTGTTTCTTCCAGGCAGCGGTCGTATCGATACTGCTATATGGATGCACTACATGGACGCTAACTAAACGGCTGGAGAAGAAGCTCGACGGCAATTACACAAGAATGCTGCGAGCAATATTGAACAAGTCCGGGGGGCAACACCCCACAAGGCACCAACTATACGGCCACCTGCCTCCTATCACGAAAACTATTTAAGTTAGACGAAACAGACATGCAGGACACTGCTGGAGAAGCAGGGACGAGCTTATAAGTGATGTACTCTAATGGACCCCCACATATGGCCGGGCAAAAGCAGGACGACCAGCTCGAACATACATACAGCAGCTATGTGAGGATACGGGATGTAGCCCTGAAGACCTGCAGAGGCGATGAAAGATAGGGAGAAGTGTCGAGAGAGGGTCAGGGATATCCGTGCTGTTGGCACGACATGATGATGATGATACACACACACACACACGACACACACACACACACACACACACACACACACACACACACACACACATATATATATATATATATATATCCGGCAATTAAGAATCACTGCCTCTTTTATGCAAGATATATTCATCTTACACCCAGGTAGAGAAGTAAAACTGAACACGACAAACACCAACACTGATTCTGCTCAAAAAAGAAAGACACGACTTAAACAACCAAACCTAAGTAGGTACCCAAAGATCCCATTAAATACATACAGTTACTAAAAAAATAGATAAATAAATAAAAGAAAAGAAAAGAAAAAGAAACAAAAAACAAACCCCTACGAAAAACAAAAACAAAACAAAGAAAAAAACAATAAAAAACAAGGACACACCCTACTTGAGAGGGCGAATACAAAACATTTTCACTAGAAAAATAGAAGCTTTCGAAATTTTGCACAGCAACTTCGAAAGACTTTCAGATTTAGAAATGAGCTACATGGACGAGTAATAAATCTGAGCAGGCACAAGTTCAGCTTAGATGTATTTAAACTACTGAACAAAGGCCTCAATTTTGGCCCCCGTCTACTATACTTTAACAATCACATACTGGAAAACAATCTAAAGTCCATTTTGGACTATCCGACCGCGTACTAACCATTTTGGACACGCTAAAAACAAAACAAAAAACCCCCCAAAACAACAAAAAACAAAACAAAAAAAAAAAAAACAAAAGAAAAAATAAAAACAAAAGAAAAACATTAAATCCATACAATACAGATGCACCCATTCAAATATTTCAAATGTCTGTTAAAGAATACATCAAAAACAAAAACAAAAACAAAAAAAAAAACGTCTTTTACCACATGACAAAAATTGTGAAGCCTTCCTTCTAGAAGAACAGTAGTGGTACTATTTAACTCATAGCTGGGAGGATAAGAGTGTTCATGCCTTTTCATAGGTATTTATCCAGAGAGTGAACGTAATAGAGCGACTGGAGTCGTGAATGGAACTTTCAACCAGAGAAGAACTGATCATAACACAAGCAGATAAAGGCGGAGTAACAGTCATCTAGGACATTGATGAATATCCAAAAGAAGCCAGAAAACAACTAAATAGCGAGGAATTCTACCATGAACTTCCGAACGGCCCCTACGAAGTTCATCAAAACATCATTATAAATTCATTAAACGATATGGTCAGAAAAAAAACCTAAGTGACCAAGAAACATCAGAGATACTAAAACCCAATTATGTAAAAGCTGCCTGCTTCTATTTACGACCAAAAATACATGAAATGAACAACCCTGGCAGACCAGGATTGTCCACGTGGGGTTTTGGTTAAATGATGGATTGCAGAATCGTAGTTCAGCAAGGTCAAATTCCAGTCGCGCTATTACATTCCCTTTCAGACAAATATTCTTGGAAAAGGTATGAGCACTCTAGTCCTCCCAGCTATGGGGTTAAATAGTACCACTACTGTTCTTCTAGAAATAGAGCTTTAGAATTAAATAAGCTACGAAGGTTGATATGCCATTAAACAAAGAAACTAAGCCAAAGAAACATGGAAGACCTGTAATATCCTCAACAAATTGTCACACAAGAAAACTATTCAAATACGTAGATTACTTCATAAAACCGCTTGCTAAAAAAGAAAAGTCCTTCATTGGTGATACGATGGTTTTTCTAAACAAAATCACCTATAAAACAATAGCATAAGATGCAATTCTTATCGAAATTTATATCAGACGTCTATACTCTAATATCAAACGCAACGGGAACTTTAAGCTTTGGGAGTATACGTCAACAAGAGAATAACAAAAAATATCAAAAAAATAAACCTCTCACAGCAGTAATAAAAAGACTAATGCAACACGTTCAATAACTTCAACTTTAACAGTCAACACTTGATACGAATGAAAGGAATGGCCTTGTGCATGGTTGTAGCTCTTTCATTTGGAACCATTTATATGGGAAAGTTTGAAAACAGGGACATCTACCTGGAAGCTTAGCATTGTTGGAAATGGATGCAGCGATAAGATTTCAAATCCTCGACGAGACTGTTTCACATTATGCTAATATTCTCGGAAAAGATGTGAATCCTATTATTCTCTTCACAGCTATGAGTAAATAGTAGGGCAGACTAAGTTCTTAAAAAAATTGACTTTTTGTCGCATCATGCTCGTGCGGAGAGTAGGTATATATAAAAAAGTCAAGTTGGCTACCATAGTTGAGGGTGACGCGAAGGCTCCCTTTTCGATAGCTACTACACCAAGATGTAGAGAACAGCGCTACACCTTTCCCAGTATTGCCCCACTTTACCCTTGATTTGCACCTTATAATGCTGAGTGTTAAGCAAGGAGGCATCAAGTACCATTTCTGTGTCTTTGGCATGACTCGACCTGGGATTGAACCCCGGTTTCCCGAGTCACCGGTGAACACTCTAACCATCATGACAATGGGCCGGTAATATATATATATATATATATATATATATATATATATATATATATATATATATATATATATATATATATATATATATATATATATATATATATATATATATATATATATATATATATATATATATATATATATATATATATGTTATAGGTCCAAAGAAAGAATAAAGATATATTTTAAAATAGGTTGGTCCACGAACGAGATTTGTATTTTTTGAATTTATTTTAAATAAATAAATTCAAAAAATACGAATCTCTTCGTGTACCAATTTATTTAATTCTATATATATATATATATATATATATATATATATATATATAGTATATATATATATATATATATACCCGGAAATTAGAAATGACTGCCTCTTTTATGTAAGATATATTCATCTTACACACGGGTAGTGAATTAAAACTGAATAATTTTCATAAACAACCTAAATATGATACACAACTCTCAAATTTAACCTCGAAAAATCAACATATTCAATCGGATATTTAGACATTTTCGTTTGTTTAAATTTCTTTGTTTAATAGCATACCTAATCTTCGGGCTTTATTTAATATCTAAGTCATCCTTGTAGAACAACAATTATACTATTTAACCCAAAAATGGATGGATAAGGAGTTAGACATTTTAGTATAAATAACACGAACAGTCAACGACAAATAACATTACACATGAAGACCACTAATGCACACACCTATCACCATTACAGATCTTCTCTCTTAAACATCTCAAAGATTGCCTTCCATACTCACAACCAGTTAGAAGAATCTGCACAGACGACAGCGAATTAAAAATTAAAGCGATAAACTTAAACAGCACTTCTCAGAACGAAAATAATCCTATTCCTTAACTGAAAACGAGATTACCAAACCCGACCCGACTCCTCGGCAAGACACCCAAAAATTAAGACCAAAGGTGAAGATGAATTGTATCCCTCTCGTAACAACACTCAACAACATTTTCCAACCAGGAGCTTAAGTTATCCAGAACCGTTGGGACATTTGAAAATAAACTATAACTTAAAGGATATTTTTTAAATAATTACGCATACTAACCTATTGTCGACCAAATAACCCCAGAGAAATGATAGTAGCAACAACATACTAGATATTAAAGTAATCAGAATTTTGCAAAGGCAAAAATGTAATTTATTTGCAGGTATGCACACGCTGCCAAAAACAGTATGTTGGAAAGTCAGAAAGGCCATTTTATTCAAGATTAAATAACCATAGACACAAGATCAAATTTATGGATCAGAACGATCTCATATTAGGGGAACGACAATTCTGCTCAAACGGTCACGACTTTGACAAAGATGAAAAATTCACCATCATAGAAAGAATTGAGAAAGATATATACATAAAAACAATAGTTGAAAAAAAAAATGGATAGAAAGTCTGAAAGCATCCAGGCCATTTGGATTTGATATAAAACTTAATCACCACAAATAAAAACCACAAATATCTATACGAACAAATAAAGCAGACAATATTTCACCTCTAATTTGAAAGCCCCCATAGAATAACGCTGGACAGTCCTCCCCGAATCTGGAAAAACTAACAAACAAGCCGTTCAAGTTACGATTAAATTGAAATGCACTCCTCCCAAACCACATTAGTCAGGTGCATTCATCACCCCCTCACACACACATAACAAACAAAATACATACAAAGTCACATTAATAAGTTTAACAAACAGAATAGATACAAAATCAGATCAATAAGATTAGAGACTCAGTTGAAGATAGACAATCTAGGATAGCATGGCAGATAGTAAACGAAGTGAGCAGAAGGGAGAGCACTGCGAAAGCTAAACTGAAAGCTTCCAGCCAAGAAGAACGAATACACCAGTGGAATCAACATTTCGAGAATTTACTCGGAAAACATCTGAAAGTTACGCATGAACCACTCACGAAAATTATTAGTAACCAGTTAGACAACAAACTATGACAGTTTATGTAACAAGAACACGACTCAGTACTAAGAAAAAATAAAAATAGGAAAGCAGCAGGATTTGTTTGATGAAATACCCCCAGAAGTATGGAAGACCAGGGAATTCGACGACATACTGCTCCGACACTTTAATGCTGTATGTAACCAGAACACAATCGACAGATGGCCAAAGGGATATATCCTCCCTTTTCCTAAGAAGAGTAACCTCGAAAAAGTCAAGAACTACCGAGGTATAACCCCTACATCCATAGTGGCCAATATCGATAATACTCCACAACGCAACTGCATAGAACCCAAAATCGTTTTTTGACTACTATTTACTCTCATGGAACTCTAAATCTGGCTCTTGGTTTGGTTGGAATCCACTCTGCTGTTCCTTCTATATGGGCGTTAACAAACTTAATTACAACTCATATGTTTATACATATCTGTGAGTGCGCGCATATGTGTATGAATCTCTCTCTCTCTCTCTCTCTATATATATATATATATATATCAGGAATCTACAGATATCATTTGCAAAATTGCCTATACGTAGGAAGATCTTATTTTTTACTGTAATTAACTTAAAGTATCTTCTGAGTGGTAATGGGTTGGTTTTAGATCAGGAGTTCACTTTTTTTTTAGTTTACACCAACACAAATTGGCAACTGACAAACACGATCACATTTTTTTTGTAATCTCATGACAAAGATAAAAAGTAAAAATAAAATATTGTACGTGGCTCTAATTTCATTTATCACATGCTCTTTTCTTTCTTTTTATTGATAAATCTATTAAAAGTCCTCCAGAATAGAAAGGAAAGTACATGTCTGAACTGTTTTGCACGTAGGTTTTTTTTAATCGACACAAATTTGGTTAACCTTGCTAGTTCATGTTTTTTTTTTAAATAAAGATATCACATGATTCTCGAATGATATACCTAAGCGTGAGCGGAGAATAATGCAGATAGGAGGTCAAAATACGAAGAGGAGGTCATAATGCAAAGGTCATGATACAAAGAGTAGGTCAGAACACAAAGGTCATAAAATATTAATTGTTTAAGCTTTATTTCATTCAGCAGACATTAACCAGTGAGAATATTATGAAGGGAAATGTACTGCTAATCTCGAACTAAGTCTTAATACTTTAAAAAATCATATATACATATATATATATGTGTGTGTGTGTGTGCGCGCGCGCGCGTGTGTGTGTTCGAGAAAGACAGAAAAATCTAAGGGAAACATACCTCATTTTTGTAGTGAATATAGATAATTTCAATAATCAAATATATATATATATATATATATGTGTGTGTGTGTGTGTGTGTGTGTGTGTGGTGCATTCAGTAAGTTTTCAGACTTTTTTGTACAGGCATTTAAAATTGGCGTAGTCTCCGGAAAATTCAGTATGTTATTGCTATACATCTTATGAGATGACAGATCAACTTTTATGATTTCGGCTTCAAATGAACAGCTTCAGCAGCAATTGGAATACACCCTACTAAAGCCAGATTGTCACAGCTGGCGAATTTAAAAAATGCAATCTGGACATGAGGAAACTTTAGAAGAATGATATGCAATAAAATTCTGTTTTAAACTTGGAAAAATGCCACAGAAACGTATGTAATGGTTCAGATTGCTTTTGGAGAATCTTGCATGAATCGAGCATCAGTTTTTGAGTGGCATAAGACATTCAAGGAAGGCAGGGAGTCTGTGTGGGATGATGAGAGGTGTGGGAGGAGTAAGGAAGTCAGAACACCAGAGTTGATTGGCCAAAGGGTTAGGGTTAGTGTCAGGGTTGAGGTTTTAAGGGAGTTCAGGAAGAGATTCCGTCGGAAGAGGCCAGCACTCTTCAAATAGGGTCAGTGGCATTTCCACCGGGCATCCTTGTCACAGACTATTTGACCAAGATGGGCATCAAGACAGTTCCTCACCCTCCCTATACTCTAGACCCTGTGACTTTTGATTATTGTCTAAGCTCAGAGGCTGTCGTTATGAGACAATTGAGGAGATGAAACAGTCTGTGACGAAGGTCATTGACACGCTCACACAAGACGACTTCCATGGGGCCTTCCAGAAGTTGTTGGAACGGTACAACAAGTGCATTGCAGCCGGAGGAGTTTCATGTGTGTACTATCATTAAAAGTGCCCATACAAAAAAAGTCTGGAAGCTTATTTAATGATCCTCGTATATGTATGTGTGTGTGTGTGAGAGAGAGAGAGGTTTGGTTTGGTTTGGTTTTATGGCATATCAACCATTGCTGGTTATTTAATGCCAAATCATATACATTAGATATATATTATTTGTAAATATAAGTCAACAAAGTTAAATATTTCCGATAATCGTTATGAATAACTGACAATTCAATTAAACCCCAGTCATTTGTTCATACAGTTAAATGATCAAAAAGATATATTTCTCACGATTCAATTTAGCATAAGTCATTTGTTTACACTCAGTTTAAATGTCAAACAGTTCAATTTACCCATAGATAGGAACTTTTCAGATGCTACCACTCCGGGCCAGAATGGACCTGGGACCGATAGCAATAAAGGGGTACTCTGATTTTCCCAAAGCTCCAGCATTATTGGAGGCTTACCATCAGAATGTTTGAGGTCATAAACAGGACACTCGTTAAGGGAGTCTTACCCCTCTGACGGGAGGCAGTCGGTGTATTCTACAGCCCCAGCCGACTGAGCTTATGTGCGAAAAAGAAAAAGATAGAAATGTTGGAGAAAATGTACCGCGTAGTGATTATTAATATTTTCAATAATATTATATATATATATACGCAAGCCCGCACGCGTGCGTGTGTGTGTGTGTGTGTGTGTGTGTATGAGAGAGAGAGAGAGAGAGAGAGAGAGAAATTCACATATGGGGAAAATATACCGCTTATCTCTTATTGATTGGCAATACTTTCAATAATATATATATATATATATATATATATATATATATATATATATATATGAGCGTGTGTAAAGATATATCGATTTGTGTGCGTGCGTAAAGATGCATGGTGTATCGTCCACAAATAAGTATACTCCAATCAATTTTTTAATTAATACATCTATTTTATGTAAGACAATGATTGCTGAATTTTTTTCTAGGGAAAGATTATAAAATCATTTCGGTTATTATTAGGTACTATTTATAATCCAACTCCAAAAGCATTGAAACTATGAAATGTAATAAACAATGAAAAAAAAAATGCCTATCCTATAGTGGATGCTGTTTTGATAGTGGACACCGGTTAAAAACGAAAGAAAACATAAAACAAAAAATCGAAACGAATGAATCAAACGTGCAATAGAGAAAGAGAAAGTCAGAAAAAGATGGTCATGAGGAAAAGAGAATAAAATGTAAAACAAATGAATAAATCGACTCATAAGTTTGTAGTCATTAACAATTGAACAAAAATACTCGCTTAGTCCAGTCGGCTGTGTTAGTAGAATACACCTGCTGCGTCTCAGCAGGGATATAAGACCTACCCCTCCCCAACGAGTGTCCTGTATATGACATTAAGCATTCTGATGGCGAGGCTCCAGCCTTGGAGATTTGGGGAATGTGATGTACCCCATCGTTGACATCGCCCCCAAGTCCACTCTAAGCTGGAGAAGTAGAATCTGATAAGGTCCTATCTATGGGTCTAATAGAACAGTTTAAACTGTGTACAAACAAATGACTTACGATAAATCGAATTGTTAGAGACAAAACTGTTTTATCCTTCAACTGTGAGCAAATAAATGATTGATGTTAAATTGCGACTGCTATATAGCAATACTTAAAACCATTTAACTGTATGCAAACAAACGATTAATAATTGGTAGAATTATTCGTATAAGATAGCAATACTTGAAACCATTTTACTGTACTCAGTGAACTCAGGCTCGTTTAAGAATGTTATCAACAAAGTTTGTAGGCACACACACACACACACACACACACATACACACACACACACACACACACACACACACACACACACACACACACACACACACACACACACACATATATATATACATATACATATGTATAAAGAGGACTTAGTATTAAGTAACCTACAATGGTTGATATGCCATAAAACCCAACACAACCAAACCATATATATTTGATATATATGTATAAAGAGGATTTGGCATTAAATAACCTAGAATGGTTGATATACCATAAAACCCAACACAACCAAAGCAAACAAAGATACTTGCTGTAACATATTCTTTGAATGTGATTGAGTTGAATTTAGAAGAAATAGTGAGAACAAAAAGACCAGAAAACTCCTGACCAAGTGTAACATGAACCAATCAAAAGTAGATACAGATCGGCTGCGCCTGCCTTGAGTAATTATCATCAATATCATCAACCCAGTTAGAACCCTGGCGAACCCTGGCTACAACTTGAAATATATCAAGAACTGATAAATGATTGAATTTTAAGGCTCGTATACCATCATGAATCCAAAAGACGGCTGCTCTTAATTATCACAGAAAGACAAATATTCAAACAAGGTCGTCCATTGTTGTAGATATTGTTTGAATCTTTGTCTTTGATCAAATAAAAGGAAGCAAGATGCCAGTGGTAGTAGTCAGAAACATCAAGCAAAATGTATGGTTTTCTGTTCTCTTTGCCTAGTTTGGCACAAGGCCAGACGTATCGGAGATTTGGTGGGAATCAAACTCACTAACAATACTAACAATTCACTCTTCTTGAATTTAGACAAAATCTTGAGACCAGATCTTAAAAATCTAGAGACGAGATTTCAAACGCGGACACAAACCGAATTCTAACTCGAAAAAGAAATTGAAAAACAAAACCCATACGTGATCAATATCCATTACTAGCAAAATACCCGGAAGTAGAGAAAAAACTGACCCATCAGTAATTGCAAAGCACTTGGCTGAAACTAGAAGCTTTTTGTTCAACACAATCAGGATCAAAATCTGCCATTATGATCCGACCAGACAAATTCTAAGTCACAGGGCATATCCAAAATGTTTTTTTCTGTAAAAACACTGATGTTCCTCTTTATGATCTATACTGGGCCCAAATGAGTCAAAATAATCCTGATAGGGTTGAGAGATACCTGAACTTGAAGATACGCCAGTGTTAAAACCTCTCACACACAACTGGTATGAAGAAAAAATTGCCACCAATTTTTTGCTTGAAGTTGAGGATTCGACTATGATCTGAGACTTCACCATATAAACAAACTGCTCTATAAAAGCCAACTGAACAGCTATATTAATAAAAGTTTTCAAAAGAAAAAATAACGAATCCCCTCAAAATAAATAAATAAATAAATAAGTAAACACACACACACACACACACACACACACACACACACACACACACACACACAGAAGACACTACATAATAGACATGACCATCCCGTCTAATGAAAAAAATTTGCTTAACATTCTAAAATTTCTTGAAATGGAACTTGAATAACAGTTAAAGCAACTGTCAAACCTATTATGATTGGAGTCCTAGTTGGGATCAAATAAGTTAGAGAGAAGCACATTAACAAGATCACAAGTTGCCTCTGTTTACGAGCGATTTAATAAATTACAATATGGGAAACTTCCAATATATCTAAAAAGGGCATGAATCTGCACCTCCCTTTGGTTATGAGTAAATATTATCGGAAATTGAATTTACTAGCCTTGATATCCGTCCAACCATTGATGAGATGGGGGTCTTTAATGTAATTTGATAACCGGTCTGGCAAACGGGAAACAAGGAGTAGAACGTTTAAGGCAAACAGGTTCCACTTCTTGCAATTGGCCCGATCAGGGATTATTCTTTGCTGCTGGTACCATGTAATACAGAACAATCCACCCCGTGCCTTACAATATGTCTTTGGAGAATGTAGAGTACCCCTTCAATGACATTACTTCCTGGTCCACTCTGACTCGGAGGGGTTGTATCAGTTGGGGTCCCATCAATGGATCAAATAGAACTGTGCGCAAATAAACGACTGATATTGAATTAAATTGTTAGTGTTACACAGCAATACTTGAAACCGTTTAACTGCATGCAAACAAATGAGCTCTGACTTGTAAAAAATATCACCTAAAAACAATTCGTTTAGAAATCATATATATATAAACAGGAGTTGGCATTAAATAACCAATAAGAGTTGATATGCCAACCAACCAACCAACTGTAAAACTCAGGAAGAAAATTGGCCAGTCGGCTGGGGCTGCAGAATATACCGACTGAATCTCCCTAACGAGTGTCCTGTATATGACACTAAATAATCTGATGGTGAGGTTTGGGGAATGCCGGTCCACTCTGGCCCGGAGTAGTTGCACCTGATAAAATTTAATAGGTCAAATAGAACTAAACTGCGTACTTATGCTAAACTGAATTATTTGAAATAGAACGCTTTTGATATTTAAACTGCGTACTTATGCTAAACTGAACTGCATGAAAAAGAACTGTTTTGACGTTCTATTGTGTGTGGACAAAAACAATACTTATACTAAACTGAATTGTTAGAATTAGAACTGTTTGACTAAACTGAATAGCTTGAAATAGAAATCATTTTGACGATTAAACTGTGTACTCATGCTAAACTGAATTGTTTGAAATAGAGCTAATTATTTGTATAAAAATGGATTTGGCATTAGATAACCTACAAAGGTTGATATGTCCTAAAACCCAACCAACCAACCGGGAAGAAAAAAAGAGGTTGGCCTAAAAGTTACCTTACTATAATAATGATTTTATTAACTCATATAAAGTGTACATAAAACTATATTTTTATTGATGAAATTTACATCTGTTAGGGGAAAAAATAAGGTAATCCAAATCTTCAAAATATCCTCTTTTTCCTCAAAACAAAGTTGATCCAAAGAGGAAAATTCCTCTGATCATTTTGCCATTTTAAACATTGATGACTTGGAATCATTTCTGGAAATGATTCTTGAATTTTTCCTTAGTCGACGGCTTTTTTTTTATCTCTTGATAATTGTGCCCGTGTTGTAATAGTTATTGTTGTCGGAAATGGACACTGCGACACGAGTTCAAATCCTGGACGAGACTGGTTGCAATTCACATTGCACGAATACCCTTGGGAAAGGAAAGAATCCAATTATTCTCCCTCCAGCTATGGGCAAATAGTAGGACAGACTGGGTTCTTCAGCTTTGGTGAAGCAACTAACCTAGGAGAAGGAAAACTCAGAATTCAAACCAGTTAATCTCCGCTTAAAAATTGACCGTGTGTCATATCCTGCCCGAGCAGAGGGGTTGGTAAATATGGATAATTGTTTTCGACAAGAAAAATTTTTTGTTCTGAAGTTTATCGATGAGAAGCTGATACCGGAATTTCTCCTATCAATCTGAAATATAATATAAGAAAAAATGATGCAATTAAAGAAAAAAAAAACAATAATGTTAAAATGTACATGGAAGCTCATGCATAACTATATTTCAGCTGAAATACAACCGTGTTTATAAAAATACTATCATAATAAAGTAACCTTTGAGCCAAACGAAATGATTATGATTTTGCTGTGTCTAAAAAAAAAAGAAAAAAGTTTTATATATTTGATGGGTTGAGTAGAAAATAGGCGCATTCATTTCATTGCAATATTCAAGAGAAAATAAGTAGTCATTTACTATGTTTAACATAAGCCAGATGTTAAGGGCACACAGTGAAAATCAAACTCACTAAAATGGCCGCCTTGTAAGCTCGTCAACCATTACACCAGACAAGAGCACCGATTAATTGTCGGTAATCAAAGGAACAGTCTCAGCTTAGAGTACACCCCAACGAGAAGTAATTAACAATCTGGTCTAACGGACCATTTTACAGGAGCTAGTTCGATCCTCAGTGAACGTAGTATATATGTGACCTTGTGCTAAATAGCTAAGCTTAGTATTTAACATATTGTTTGGACTGACGCTTAACAAACTTATCTCTTCAACAATGAGCGGGTGAAGTAGGACGAAAAGTCTTGTTAAATGAGATATGGTTAACTAGTTTCGGTTCCTTTGTTTAATGGTATATCAACCTTTGTAGGTTATTTAATGCCTTCTTTCTATTCTTCTAGAAGAACAGTAGTGGTACTATTTTACCCATAGCTGGGACGATAACGGGGTTCATAAAATAAAGTAAAGTTGGCGACCTTAGTCGTGGGTGACCCGAAGACTCCCTTTTCAATAGCTACCACACCGAGGTGTAGAGGAGGGCGCTACCCCATTCTCTGGATTGGTCCACTTTACCCTTGATCCGCACCTTATAATGCTGAGTGTTAAGCCAGGCGGCATCAGGTACCATTTTTTGAGTCTTTGATATGACTCAACCTGCGATTGAACCCAGGTCTCCCGGATCATTGGCGAACTCTGAAAGAGAACGTGATAGCAAGACTGGAATTCGAACTCGCAATCCATCGCTTTAACACCCCACTCGTTAATGCGCTAGTTTCGTATACTATTAGCTACTGAAGAATATCAACAAACTTGTCAGTTAGAAACTTCCCTATGAAAGCATAGTCAGTCAGCTAGTTTAGCTTAAATTATCGGTTTGATCCTCTGAGACGTGTCATTGTTGTGGCTGTGTGCCAGGTTAAGCTAGTTTTTTTAAGAGTTTTTTTGTATACAGTTATATATCAAATATTCCTATCTAATACAAATCTGCAAACAGTTGAGGGTGACCCAAAGGCTCCCTTTTCAATAGCTACTACACCGAGGAGTAGAGAAGGGCGCTACTCCTTTCTCTGAGGTTAAGCTAAGCTTAATTAATCATCTTCACCACATTTAAACATTCAACAAGCTCCCTTTCTTTTTTTTTTCTTTTCTTTTTTTTTTAACATTCTGTTTCGTGTTTAATGATGAAGAAATGCATTCTATTTAGACAAACTAATTGTCACTATTTTCGCAGCCTAACAGTATTGTTTTAAAAAATGCCCTGTAAGGCATGAACTCGTGATGTGTGGCTTTTAAGGCGGATGTGATAGCGTCTGCCCGAAGCTGCACGCTAAACAGATAGAGAAATCATCTTAAAGAGAAAAAGTAATTTGAGCGGCCAAAGATTTGAAACGACTATTAGCTGGTGTACGCATAGATCTTTTCAACAAGGAAACTCAAGGCTCTTGATAGGAAAGAAGAAGAAAGGATGGCTTTACTATGGGAGTAGGCTAGATAAGAATAGTCGCGCGGCTGGTTGGTTGGTTGGTTGGTTGGTTGTATGGAGACTGGCATCAGGGGTACCGTCCGGGTGGCTAACCATCCTCACACTATAACTTTACTTATTTACTTGTTTGTTTTTTTTTTTTTGTGTGTGTGTGTTTTTTATCCTGTATCCACTTAACATTGGAAATAAAAAGAAATAGCTTCTATTTTTATTTTTAAATTCAGCTCCCTCGTACCAGAACCTTACACTACAACTCAAAAACCGTCCGAATCACGTCTGCTTTTCCTTCATTTTTTTTTCTTCTTCTTCCTCAACTTTCTCTCCATTCATCGGCTTCCTCTCTCTGATATCAACACAAAGCTTATCTACTTATCAAATACATTTTCCCTTTCTTTCTTTCTTTCTTTCTTTCTTTCTTTCTTTCTTTCTATTTTAACCCCACTATCTTTTTTTCTTTCTTTTTTGTTATCGCGTAATCTTCATCTCTCTCCTTTCCTCAATCCTTTTCTTTCTTTCTTTCTTTCTTTCTTTCTGTCTTTCTTTCTTTCTTTCTTTCTATTTTAACTCCACTATCTTTTTTCTTTCTTTTTTGTTATCGAGTAATCTTCCTCTCTCTCCTTTCCTCATTCCTTTCCTTCCTTCTTTACTTCCTTTCTTTCTTTCTTTCTTTCTTTCTTTCTTTCTTTTCCTCGATCGAAACGGATTCCTTTCTTTCTAATTTATCGGTAATTCTTTTTTTTCTCCTTTTTGTATATTCCGTTTTCTTCATTTATTTTTCTTTCTTTTATTTTCATCTTCTTTCATTGGTTTTCTTAGCTTGTTCTTTTCTTTTTACTAAATCTATTTTTAATCTGGTCCTTATTTTTTATCATATTTTTCTCTCTTTCTTCTTCACTCTCAGTTCTTTCTTTCTTTCTTTTCACATGCCTTTCTTTCCTTCCTCTTGCTTTGTCTTTCCTCTCACTCCTTCCTTCCTCTCACTACCCATTATTCTTTCTTCCTACTTTCTTTTTCATTGTCTTTCATTACTCCCTTTCTTCTCGCTTTATCCTCTAAAAATCCTACACTAATCCCTCCCTCTTCTCTCCCTACCTCTCTCTGTCTCGCTCTGTCTCTATTTCTCCCCCTCTCTTTATCTCTGACATTAAGTTTCATGCGCGCACTTATACATATAGAAAAAGAAACGGAAGGAGAGAATTATACTCTCAGCCCCCTCTCTTACTGACTTACTCTCTATCTTTCACCTCTCTTAATCTCGCTTTATGCAACTACTTTTAACATGAATACAACTGTCATTACCACGACTGCAACTGCTGCTATTTTTGAAAGTTCTCCCACCACGTTTTTATCTTTTTATCTATCTATATCTCTTTTGAGTGCCCAGCGTCTGTTTCTGAAAAGTAGGATGTAGTTAACAGATCAACTGTCAGTTAAACACATACATACGTACGTACACACACACACACACACACACACACACACACACACACACACACACACACACACACACACACACATATATATATATATATATATATATCTGTGTGTGAGTGTGTGTGTGTGTGTGTGTGTGTGTGTGTGTGTGTGTGTGTGTGTGTGTGTGTGTGTTTGTGTTTGTGTGCGCGCGCACGCATATGTATGTGCACGAGTGTGTTAATATGTGTATGTGGGTGGCTGAAAGTGTGCGAGGGTGGGTGGATTGTCAGACGTAGACTAATACGTCTGTTCTCCTTCCTATATATATATATATATATATATATATATATATATATATATATATATATATATGGTTTTTTCTTACCATTTATTTACTTTGGTTTGCCTTTATACCAAGCGACACGCGGAAAAACTTTCTCAGTCGGGAGTGATTTTTCAGAGGCAGTGTTAGGTCTTCATTTCTGCCCTTAGACTGTGTTTTTTTTTACTGCCGGTTAACGTCTTGGAGATCAATCTACATATAACCTCATCTGGTTATTTAACCAAGCATCTGCCCTCTCGCAAAATCGTACAATTATCGTACACTTTCCAGGAACTGGACACAGAGGAACATTGGATCAGTGAAACTTTGGACGCATTTCGCGAAATATTTTTAAGAAAGCAAAGTCGTCTTGAAAATTAAAAAAGAAAAAAATGGCTGCAAAACCAGAACTTCCTTTTGGATACTTGGGTCCCCAAGAAAAATTTACCGAATTCGGACTGGGTACACAGAGTCACACAGACCCGGAAATTGTGGCCCAAGACAACCAGCTCGAGATCACTTTAAAAATGACAAACCCTGTCAAAGTGACATGCAATCTAATTGCTTGTAGCAACGAAAAGGAAACCCCGGAGTACGTCTTCACCCAAACCTTGAACAAGACCATTACCCTCGTCGTGCACTTTCCTGAGTCGGGTTACTTTAAACTGCAGATTTATGCTCTGCCCCTTACTGACGAAAGCAAGACCTTGCCGGGCGTATACAACTACTTGGTACACGTTAAAAGAGCTTTGAACGCGGCCTACCCGTTCCCAAAGCAATATGCTCAGTGGAAAGAAGGTTGCTTTCTTTACGAGCCATTGGTTTTGCATTCTGGCTGTCGTCTGTCAAACGTGCCGTTCAAGTGTCACATACCCGAAGCCAATGCTGTAGCGGTTGTCGTTGAGGGCGAATGGGCCCATTTGGAGAAAGATTCCAGCAATAACTGGGTCGGCAAGGTACCTTTGGACCAGTATCGAAATAAGGACGTGAAGGTAACACTGAATGCCAATTTCGGACCGGACGAAA
Organism: Sepioteuthis lessoniana; assembly: GCA_963585895.1. Taxonomy (NCBI): domain Eukaryota; kingdom Metazoa; phylum Mollusca; class Cephalopoda; order Myopsida; family Loliginidae; genus Sepioteuthis; species Sepioteuthis lessoniana. The sequence goes on from OY757908.1 coordinate 97,767,862, forward strand.
CGAAATATTCCACCCTTTTGGAATACCATTTATAAACTGTGAGATATTTCGTGAAAAAAACAACGTTTTAGAAAGCGAAAAAGTAGAAAGGGAAAAAAAGAACAAAAAAAAAAAAAACAACAAAAAACAAAAAAAAAAAATTTTAAAACCCCCAAAAAACAGAACAAAAAATACAAAAACAGAACTGAAGAATAAATGCCAATAAACATTAGGTTTTCAAATATATATACATATTAATATATATATATATATATATATATATATATATATATATATATATATATATATATATATATATATATATATATGTTTGTGTATACCTATGTTATAAGAAATAAGGACTTACGTTAGGAAAATTCTTTTAAGGACAGAAGGATGCAGATGAAAATGTTTTAGTTCTTATTTGAAAAGAATTCTAATTCTAGCTTATAGAACAAGATGCGTGTGGAGAAAAGAAAGAGTAGGAAAGTAAATTAAATGAAGTTGGAATTAAATTCGCATGGCTTTAAATTAATCATTATTTAGCGCCTCTGGGAAATAGGCACGGATCTTAAACAGAACTTTTTTTTTGTTTTAAATCATTGCATGATTATTAATAAACTGTATTTGGTTTACAGACTGGTGCCTTTTAATTAATAACAATAATATTTATTGGAGATATTGATAATTGTTCGCCTTTTTTCTTTTCATTTTTTCGTTTTTTAACAAAAAAAAAAAAGAAAAAAAAAACTCTAAAAAGCGGAAAAAGTTTTCATAATAAGTGGCTTTTTTCTCTTTAATTCTAAGACCCAAAAGAAAAGATTATCATCGTTTTTCTTCCTATAAGTGGCCATCAAAAAGAAAGTTAGAAAGAATTGCAATAATTCAATAGAGACAGGCGGGGAGGAGATAACCCGAATTCTTTTAAAAACACCATTCCGTAAACTGCATAAATTATTATTATTCTTTTTTTTACTTTGAGCAGACGACAATTGAATTTGAAGTTAGTAATATCTCAACTGCATTTTACAACTCCTGACACTCAGTGAAAGGCCAAATATTATTTAGATTAAAAAGAAGAAACGAAAAATAAATTACGTTCAAAGAAAAGATAAAATTGTCCAAAATTTAAATTCGACAGATGAAAAGAAAAGGCATTTTATCCTTATGATTTAACAACGAACAGGAGCAGGGAAAACGGAAGTTTATAAGAAACGAGGGTCGACCACCCAACAACATGAGTTAAAAAGAATTCTGATTGTTCAGGATAAACGGAAAAGATAAAACAGGCTCTGAAAACGGAAATTCACTTACAAACACACACACTTAAACACACACATACGTATACACATCAACATGTCCATCAGTTTTTTTCTTAGGTCACTACAAGACTAGGTCTTCTCCCAAGTTTTGATAGAGACAGGAGACTTAAGAGCCATTAATCTGGTTCATCATTTGTTGACTGTTCAAAAATACGAATAATAAAACGCTTCATATTAAAGGAATTCTTTCTGTAACTTTCTTTAGCAATGAAAAGAAACAAATGGTTGTTAAAAATGAATGGGGGTTTGATATTTCTTCATTTTCCTTTAACAAAACAGGAAATAAGAAGAAAATTTTAAACGGTACGTACACCATATATATATATATATATATATATATATATATATATATATATATATATATATATATATCTTGTTAAAGTTTTTCGTCTTTTGACATCACAGCAATGACCACACACACACACACACACACACACACACACACACACACACACACACACACACACACACATTTTATATTCAACTTCTAAAAAAATGCCAGAAAAAAAGAAACGTTAGTTGTGACCACAGGTTAAAGTTAGAAGATTTACGGTAGGAAAACAAATCAGCTGACGATGATTTTTTTTTTCTTGTTTTTCATTTTTGCCAGACAACTTTTAGAAAAACAATTCCAACAATACCAACAACAATATAACTTGAACAAAGGCAACAGTGGTACCACCACCACTATCCAGTAATAAGAACAGTCATAATTATTATTATTATTATTATTATTATTATTATTATTATTATTATTATTATTATTATTATTATTATTTACTCCTTGAGAGTTTTTCACATCAGTTTTAACTGATGGTATTTCTCTGGAGTCTGAGTGACAGCAAGTCTCCTCAAGTCTCCAGGACTCTTCTCAGTATTCTGGCCGTTCTAAATAATGCTGTAGTTTGGATGGTCTCCACTCGTCCACCAACCTCTAAGTCCTCCAGTCCCTTTAATAATCCTTTAGATATTGTACCTAAAGCACCAATCACGATTGTTTGAATTGTCACCTTCATGTTCCATAGTTTTTTCAACTCCCTAGCAAGGTCCCAGTACTTATCCTAATTTTTACATTCTCTTAGTTTTATTCTCTGGTCAGCTGGGACAGCAAAGTCCACAAGTTTGCAAATTCTCTTTATTATTATTATTATTATTATTATTATTATTATTATTATTATTATTATTATTATTATTTACTTATTGAGAGTTTTTCTCATGAGTTTTAGCAGATGGTCTTTCACTGGAGTTTAAGTGACAGCAAGTCTCCTTAAGTCTACTACTACTACTACTACTACTACTACTACTACTACTACAACCATTTGTACACAGTTGTGTTTTCAAGTAATTACTCATGCTGAAGATCAAGTGACAACAAGTCTTCTCTCTATTTCAGCAGATATTATTGTTGTTGTTGCTGTTGTTATTGTTGTAAAATCCATTATATTAGTTATAATCATATTCTTATAATCATAATTTATATTTACAATAACTCATTAAGTTTTCATACCAAATATATAACCGGACTCTACTCAGTATCCTAACTGTTTTGAGTATTGCCTTAGTTTTTTATTATTATTATTATTATTATTATTATTATTATTATTATTATTATTATTATTATACTCTTTTGAGAGTTTTTCTCCCCAGCGTTTGCTGATGGCTTCTTACTAGAGTTTGAGTGACAGCAAGTGTCCTCAGATCTCCAGGACTCTTCTAAGTATTCTGACCGATCTTAACAATGCTGGATGGTTGCTACTTGTCCTCTTATTTCCAAGTCTTCCAGTCCCTTATCAATGATTTGGGGATTGTTACAAGTACACCAACCACAACCGGTGTCACTGTCACCTTCATGTTTCATAGCAATTTTTAGTTCTCTAGCAAGGTCTTGATACTTATCTCTTCGTTTTCTTTTATTTTCACTCTATTATTATTATTATTATTATTATTATTATTATTATTATTGCTGTTGTTGTCGTAAATCTAGTCACAAAATCAATAAAATAATGATGCCACGAAAGGAAGAGAACGATGTCTAAATAACAAGCCTAAAGTAAAAAAAAAGGAAAAAAAAACAAACAAAAAAAAAGAACAGGTCGGTGCTAAATGCTTTTTGATTTCACACTGTGATGCAAGTATCACTTTTGTTATTTAACCAATGCAACAAATGTAATACTAATATTTGTATGCTTTTTTTTTTTCGCTTTTCCTTATACAAGCGATTTTAACGGACGCTTTATGCCAACAAGATTCTTCTAAAAAAAAAAAAACAACTAAAAATCACAATAATAAATAAAAAATCACGAATGACTAACTTAAAACACACACACACACACACACACACACACACACACACACACACACACTCACACACAAAGAAAGCGAAACAAAAAAAAACACACTTAACAATAATCAATATTTTATAAACAGATTTTTAAAAAAATGGAGTGGATTTTAAATGACCACTACAACATCTTTTGACGAAGTTTGATCTGACAGTTCCACCTGTAACATCTAAACGAACGAAACAACTCGAACATTTACAGAAAAAAAACATAGCAAAGAAACTGTCTATAATTAATTTCAACGTTTTTAGACAGACGCTGTTTAAATAGAAAAAAAAAAATTAACTAAAAAAAAAAAAGACTGTAATTTTCCCACCAAGGCACAAAGCTGTTTTTATTTATTTTATTTCATCTTCTTTTCTTTTCTTTTTTTTTTTTTTGCGAGCTGCGAGAAACATAATGCCCCCCACCAAAAAAAAAAAAAAAAAAAAAGTATTTTTCAAAACTTTCAAAACGAATTTTAAATGCCGCATCTACGTGAAAGATAGCAAGGACAACATTTACTGATTGTTTTTGTATCGCACACTTGTTGTTCGTAATTAAAAAAAAAAAAAAGGAAAAAAAAAAGAAAAAAACTTTTATGTGTTATAATTGCCTCTACTGCCAGTATTTTTTATTTATAAATTGCTTTAAATGAAAAAAAAATTACTCCTAAGACATGTTTGTTGTTTTTTTTTCATTCATTTTCTTTCGTTTCTTTTATGTTATATATATATATATATATATATATATATATATATATATATATGATGTCCTCAAAAGAAATATATAAATAAATATATATATATATATATATATATATATATATATATATATATATATATATATATATATATATATATGCGTGTGTGTCTGTGATGTCTTCAAAAGAAATAGTTTCAAAAATTCATTTTAAAAAATACTGTTCAACATATTGACAATCCCGATACACAATTTTGCTGAGAAGTGGTCAAAGTTTTAAGTTTATTACCGTCGGCTTATATCTGAAGCTTAGATACTCGATAAAACTCATGTAAATAAACCTCATATGTACTCCTAATCCCTATAAATACTCTTAAACCCATTAGATGCTCCAGCATTTCTGTAGCGGAGTCAGAATGTATGGTTTTGTCCTGATTTCTTAGACTTTACAATAAATTACGTGATTAGCTAGCCATGCAAACAGGACATTGTTTGCGATTTAGATTCTCACTGGGTGCTTCACACTTCTGGCCTTGGGGTAAATAACAACTGCTAGTTGTAAAGGGATCATTTTTTCCCAAGAAGTTTGGAGTGGATTTTTTTTTACTCCTGAACCGTCCCACTTGCAGATTTCTATGGATAGCACAAACACGCCCTAATTGTTTTGTTTTTTTCTCGGACTTTAATAGTTTCTTCAAAACTTTAAAAATTTCTTGTACCAATGGTATATCGATTGTCTAATCGACAAGGATTTTCCAAAAATTTTCTAAAATGCCGCTGCACGACAAGAATAATAAATTCAACAGGTAGATTCTATGGGTAGATTTTTTTTTCATCTTAAAAGAAAGAAGGAAGTTACTTACCTAGTAACAGAAACTCACCAAAAAAAAAAAAGAGCGGATAGAAAACGCTCCATTAGCCATTCTTATTTCCACCGAGCAGTTTTAACTCCATGCTTGTTTTGGGGTCATCGGGATAGAATGTGCACCGTTCCGGGGCCTTCCTCTCTGGGAAAGGCCCCGAAACGGTGCACATTTTTTTTTCAACTTAAAAGAAATTTAAAACTGTCGAATTTCATGGTACAACCAAAAGTCTTAAAGACAAACTTCTTGTTCTTCTCTATAAAACTGTGTACAGAAGTGTCAATATATTAAATTTTCTTTTAAAACAGACATTTGAAACTGTTTATTTTTGTTGACTCTATGATCATATCTAGTACGAATGTAGTATGAGACTTCAGCGGCACTCATTTTAAAATCTCCAGATATTTAATCAAGAGGATTACTAAGAAGAAGATTGTGGAAACTCGGTGTTAAGGTAAGTAATTTTTCTGTGGTCAGATTGCCCGAATTTTTTTAGTTGAGCATTGCATAGCACAGGATATCTATCTATCTATCTATCTATCTATCTATCTATCTATCTCTGTTCATTCATTCATATCTATCTATCTATCTATCTATCTATCTATCTATCTATCTATCTATCTCAGTCTGTTTACATCTATCTATCTATCTATCTATCTATCTATCTATCTATCTATCCCTGTTCATTCATTCATATCTATCTATCTATCTATCTCTGTTCGTTTATATCTATCTATCTATCTATCTATCTATCTATCTATCTATCTATCTATCTATCTATCTATCTCAGTCTGTTCACATCTATCTATCTATCTATCTATCTATCTATCTATCTATCTCGGTCTATTTACATCTATCTATCTGTGAGTCCGTTCATATCTATCTATCTATCTATCTATCTCTGTTTTTTTTATGTGTATGTATATATGTATGCATGTATGTATGTACCTAACTAGCTAGCTTCTTTGTAAAATTCTCGTCGGCTTCTCTTTTTTACTTCCTAGTCCAGTGGGCTGCGGCTGTAGAATTCACTGACTCCTCCCTCACTAGTGTCCTAAATATGACACTAAATAATCTGATTATGCTGCTCCAATGATGCTGAAGCCTTGGGGAATACAGAGTACCCCTTCATTGCCATTGTTCCCTGTGCCACTTTGGCCCTGAGTGGTAGCACTCGATAGAGTCCAATCTATGAGTCAAATAGAACTGTTTTACATTTAAAATGAGTGCAATCAAACGACTTATGAAAAATTATATATCACTTGTTTAAAATAGATGATCGCTTAATTGAATTATTATTTGTACATAGCAATACTTGGAACTATTCAACTTTGTTGACTTAGGCTAAATTGAATTGTAAGAAATAGAAGTGTTTGATCATTTAACTTGGTGTAAACAAATGATTGATATTTAACTGAATTGTTAGTGATACATAACATTACTTGGAACCATTTAGATTTGTACAATCGAATAAGTAATGTTGAATCGCAAAATTTGTGATCACAACACAGCGTGAAAATAATTAATATTGAATAGAATTATGAGTGTTAGACAGCAATAATTGAAACCATTTAACTGCGTAGAAACAATAACAATACTAGTAAAGTTGGCGACCAAAGTCGAAGGTGACCCTTTTCAATAGCTACAAGGGGATGTTATCGTGGTGTAATGGTTAAAGCGATGGACTGCAGAATCGTAGTAAGCGAGTTCGTACTCCAGTCGCGGTATTACGTTCACTTAGGGGTTCATACCTCCCAGCTATGGGTTAAATAGTACCACTACTGTTCTTCTAGGAGAATAGCTTTGGCATTAAATAACCTACAAAGGTTGATATGCCATTAAAAAAAAAAAAAAAAACTAAACCAAATCAATAGCTACAACACCGAGGTGTAGGGAAGAGCGCTACTCCTTTCCCTGGATTGCTCCATTTACCTTTGAGCCATACCTTATAATGCTGAGTTTAAGCAAGGATGCATCAAGTATCAGTTTTTGAGTCTTTGGTAGGACTCGACCTGGGATTGAACCTTGGTCTCCCGGGCCATTGGTGAACACCCTAACCGCAAGGCCAATGAATCGGTAACATAACAATACGAGTGTGCAGAAAATTAGTTTAAAAATGAAATTATCGAAGTACTAATCTGTAACAAACCATGTACATCTATTTAAGTGAATGCAAAGAAATGACTGATTTTAAATTATGACTGTTACATAGCAATACTAGAAACTTTAACTGTGTGCAAAAAATGAGCTCAGACTCGTTTAAAAATTTCATCAAAAACGTGTTTACAAATCATATATATATTTAATGAATATGCATGAACAGGATTTGGCATTAAATGAACTAAAATGGTTAATATGTAATAAAAACAAACTAATCCAAACCAACTAAACCATCTATTTCTCTCTCTCTCTCTCTCTATATATATATATATATATGTGTATATATATATATATATATATATATATATATATATATAGCCTATTGATAGAAAGATTGTGAGTTAAGTAATTTTCTTTATTTTTCTATGTTCTTATAAGTATATTGGTTTTACGATGTTTTTGCATTGATCACTGCTTTATTTGCTACTTTACCACTGATATTATCGTTTTCAGTTCTAAAACCAATGGCAATTGTACTAATATGCATACTTCTACTTATATATATATATATATATATATATATATATATATATATATATATATATATATATATAAATATATATACATATATATATATATATATATATATATGAAAGTAAATATGGATTAAAATCCGACAGTATATATATATATATATATATATATATATATATATATATATATATATATATATATATATATATATAGAGAGAGAGAGAGAGAGAGAGAGAGAGAGATATGATAGCGAGTTTTTATGTTCAATAATTCAATTAATTGTATAGGGTTATTGTTAAGCATTCTATTTAAAGGTACAAGCATCTGTCACATGCATTGTCAACCTGTCTCAGTGTATGTCATTTTTTTTACTCCTCTTGTCCATGTTTATGTATATTGATCATTCAGCTGTTCTATCTATCTATCTATCTATCTATCTATCTATCTATCAGATACATTGCATAATTTTTGGGTCTGTAGAATACACCGACTGCATCTCGGCAGAGGGGTTAGACCCTCCCCCAAACTAGTTTCCTGCATATGACACTAAACAATCTGATGGTGAGGTTCCAGGAATGCTGGAGTTTTGGGAAATACAGAGCACTCCTTCATTGCGATCCCTCCCGGGTCCACTCAGGCCCGGAGTGGTAGCACCTGATAGGGTCCCATCTATGGGTCAGATAGAACTAAAATCCGAACATATGCTAAACTGAATTTCTTGAAATAGAACTGTTTTGTTATTTAAGCTGCGTACTTACGCTAAACTGAACTGCTTTGACATGTAAACTCTGTACTTATGCTAAACGGAATTGTTTGAAATTGAACTGTTTTGACATTTAACTGTGTGTGGATAAACACTATATTTATACTAAACTGAAATGTTTGAATTAGAACTGTTTGACTAAATTGAATAGCTTGAAATAGAAATGTTTTTTCACAATTAAATTGTACTTATGATAAACTGAATTGTTTAAAATAGAACTGTTCATTTGTATAAAAATGGATTTGGCGTTAGATAACCTACAAAGGTTGATATGCCATAAAACCAAACCAAGCTTTGCATTTCGGGCTGTTTGTCCATGAAAAAATTACTTAGCTTTGCATCATTTTTTAAAAAATTGCACATTGCTTCACAAAGTGTAGCGGCAAAAATCCATACTTTATCCAGATTGTACATACTTTTTGCCGAACTTTTGGTTTATTGGATTTTATAGCTTATCAACCATTGTCGTTTATTTAATGGCGAATCCTTAAATACATCTGATTTATAAACGAATAGTTTGTAGGTAACATTTTAAATGAGCCAGAGCTCATTTGTTTACACACAGTTAAATGGTTTCAAGTACTGCCATGAAAAATTAACAATTTAACATCAGTCATTTGTTTGCATATAATTAATAGGTTAAACAGTTCTATTTGATCCATACAAGTGAATTTTTACAAATACTATCACTTCGGGTCAGAGTGGACCTGGGAGTAATGTCAATGAAGGGGTACTCTACATTCCTTAAAGTTCCAGGACTGGAGCCACACCATCAATTGCAGCTTGGGTCATATACAGGACACTCGTTACAAGAGGATTCTTTCCCCTCCGCAGAGACTAAGTTGGTATATTCTACACTCCAGCCGGGTGAGCCACAAACTTAAATCTCCGTTACCTGAATGTACTGACATGAATTTCATTATGCAAACGTGTAAGTGCGAGTGTCGGAAAGGTGGATGGACACAGAAAGACAGAGGACGTGCGTTCGCACCCAACCAGGTGAGTTTGGACAGAAGCTAAACATATCAATTAGGTTGAATTCTTACATACCGGTCGTAAGTCGATTCCCACATAGTTCGGAGTTTTATATAGTTAAACCATACACGACCCCTCTAATGTATAATCAAAGTGTAACTTGGTTTTGTGGTATTTTTACAATTTGGTAATCTGACCCCTCTGATAAAATAACCATGCTTCGGAAAATCTTCACTAACTATGTTATCACCTCTTCGTTGATTTCTTCCAAGTAGTAGCTGTGTCAGTACTACTGTTTGGTTCCACTCCTTGGACTTTAACGAAACACTTGTTGAGAGAAAAAACTAGAGCGTAACAATACAGTTGTTTTAAAACAATTCTGAAAGCAGCGCTCTACAAAACAGCCGCTGTACGGCTGCTTACCTCCCATCTCATAAACGATCCAAAATAGGCGAGCCAGATATGCTGGGCAGTGCTGGTAAAGTAAGGACAAACTCATAAGCAACGTTTTCCCATGAACTTCAACCCGTGGATACACCAGTTTCGGTCAGCCAGTTTTCTGCAGATACTTGATGCCGTCTAGAGGACTTACTAAGTACGATGGGCAATGTCGTGGGTAGTAAGGAACGACATACATTATAAGATTAAGAGATATTTGGTAACAGGTAGAAATACAATTCGCCGACTAATGTAAGACAGACAGACAGACGGAGAGAGAGAGAGAGAGAGAGATACTGTGTCTAGTCTAGAGCGAGCACCGCTCTAATATAGTCCTCAGACAAGTCCATCCTTTGGTGGATTCCAGTTACTCCACCTGAATGACGATGATGATAATTTGTAGTAAGGAACGACATACATTATAAGATTAAGAGATATTTGGTAACAGGTAGAAATACAATTCGCCGACTAATGTAAGACAGACAGACAGACGGAGAGAGAGAGAGAGAGAGAGAGAGAGATACTGTGTCTAGTCTAGAGCGAGCACCGCTCTAATATAGTCCTCAGACAAGTCCATCCTTTGGTGGATTCCAGTTACTCCACCTGAATGACGATGATGATAATTTGTTTAGCCGTTTGATTCACAATTTGTACAAACACGCGTATATTCACTCAAACATTACATATTCTACAGTCGGTTGAAACTTTTGTAAATTCCAGTTACTTTTATAATTATGTAATTCATTTGATGCGACAAATTTCATTACGATATTTTGGTTTCGGTTTCTTTGATTATTGGCATATTAACCTTTGTGGGTTAATTAATGCCAAAGCCATCCCTTTTTTTTGGGGAGGGGTGCAGGGAGAAAGAAATTCATGCCTTTGTCAGGCGTATTTGTTCGAAAGTGAACGTAATTGGTTGGTTGGTTGTGTTTTATGACATATCAACCCTTGTAATTTATTTAATGCTAAATCCTATATATATATATATATATATATATAGAGAGAGAGAGAGAGAGAGAGACTGCATTCCACTATCTTTAACTGCTTCAATATGTCTGCCTGTAGAAATGTGATGTATGCATACTTGCTTTTTAATCATAACAAATTTGATGGAATTTAAAAAAAAAAAAAGAAATAAGACAAATGGTTTAGTTTTTTTGTTTAATCGTTTATCAACCTTCGTCGGGGGTGTCCTCGTGGTGTAATGGTTAAAGTGGTGGACTGCGGAATCGTAGATAAGCGAGTTCGTGCTCCAGTCGCGCTATTACGTTCACTTCCGGGCAAATACCCTTGGGAAAGGTATGAAACCCCTTATCCTCTCAGCTATGGGTTAAATAGCACCACTACTGTTCTTCTAGGAGAATGACTTAGGCATTAAATAACATACGAAGGTTGATATGCCATTAAACAAAGAAACCAAACCGAGTCAACCTGCATTGTTTTTTTTTTTAATTCTAAAACTATCATTACAGAAGAACAGCAGTGATACTATTGTACCCATATCTATTTATCTATCTATCTATTTATCTACGAGGTACTCTACATATTTTCGGGTAGGTTGTCCATTAAAAAAATTACTTAACTTTTCATAATTTTTTGCAAATTAATTCTTTGCACATTGGCTCACAAAGTGTAGCTTGCCCAGTCGACTGGGGCTGTAGAATACACCGACTGCTTCTCTGCAGAGGAGTAAGCCCCCCCCTCCCACAGCGAGTGTCCTGATATGGCACTAAACAATCTGATGGTGAGGCTTCAGTAATGCTGTAGCTTTGGGGAATGCAGAGTTCCTCTTCATTGCCATTGCTCCCACTGCCCAGTCGGAATTGCCCGACTGCACCTCTACAGAGGGGTAAGACCCCCTCCCAGCGAGTGTCCTGGATATGACACTAAACAAGGTTGAGTGTTCCAGTAATGCTGTCTCGGAGTGGTAGCACCTGATGAGGGCCCAATCTATGGGTTAAATAGAACTAACTGCATACTTATGCTGAACTGATTTGTTTGAAATAGAACTGTTTGACTTAACTGAATAGCTTTGAATAGAAATGTTTTTGACAATTAAACTGTACTTAGATTTAAACTGCGTGCTTATGCTAAACTGAATTGTTTGAAGTTGAACTGTTTTTAACATTGAAACTGTATTTACACTAAACTGAATTGTTATATATAGAATTGTTTTGACATTTAACTGTATGTAAACTGAATTAGCTGAATTAGAATTTTTTGAATAAACTGAATAGTTTGAAATTGAAATGTTTTTGACTATCAAACTGTGTACTCATGCTAAACTGATTTGTTTGAAATAGAACTGCCTATTTGCATAAAAATGGATTTGGCGTTGAATAACCTACAAAGGTTGATATGCCATAAAACCCAACGAACTAACCAATCAGCTAACAAAGTGTAGCAGCAAAAATCCATACATTATCCTAATCGTGAATACTGTTTTTCCTTTCCGAATTATCGGTTTGTTGGATTTTTTCCGAACTTTTGGTTGGTTGGTTGGATGTTATGGCATACCAACTTTTGTAGGTATTTAATACCAAAATCTCTTTATACATATTCATTAAATATATATGATTTATAAACGATAAGGGGGTTTATACTTTTCCCTCGTCCGAAAATGAACGTTATATTTCGACTGGAGTTTGAACTTGCAAACTTCCCTGTCTCAGTACAGTACCTTAACCATTACATCATGGTGACTTTACGCTGTAAACACAAATCTATATAATGATAAGCTGTGAAAACCGCGACTGTAGCTCGCTAAAGCCTTGATCAGCTCCTGTGTATCAGACAAGATTTCGAACAGCTTAACATCGTTATGACTAGGGCAGGGCGTTAAGCATTACTAGACGATATCATTAGATTGTGTTGATTCTCCATCATGGTGAGAAGATCCCAGATTATTTCCGCAGATACAATCACTGCCAGTACTTAAGATATTTTCCTTATACTCCCATGTAGTCATGCAAAGTTTAGATATTGTCAGTAGGAGCCTTAGACAGGTTTCTTTGCAAAATATATTTTATCTCGCTCAGGGTATAAATTTTTTTTTTTTTTTAAATGTAAACAAACGGCTGCTGCTGCTGTTGCTAAATAAATACCTTAAAAATTCCCTTAGCCAACGTGGTCCGCTTGGTGGCCGAAAGGTCTGGGACTTAATCTAACGTAAAGTTGGAAGGGTTTCGATCCCGTCTTCGAGCGTCCTACATGTCTAGCCACACTGAAGAGTCTGTCTGTGGATGACATTATATATATATATATATATATATATATATATATTGTCATCCACAGACAGATTGTTTCATTGTATCACAGCACTTCAGTGTAGTTAGACCGGCGAGATGCTTCAAGCTGGGATCGGAATACGGGTGACTTAACGTCAGTCGGACAACTTACTTCTGAGCTATCGACATTCTCGGCATAAGTGAAGAAATGTTTTACGTATACATTTTTATATAGACCTTATCGGCTACACGGAGTGCTCAGTTCTTAAGAATATATATATATACATATAGTAGTTGGCGACCCGAAGGCTCCCTTTTAAATAGCTACAACACCAATGTGTAGGGGAGGGCGCTACTCTTTTCCCTTGATTGATCCACTTTACCCTCGATCCTTACCTTATAATGCTGAGTGTTAAGCAAAGAGGCATCAAGTACCATTTTTTGAGTCTTTATGACTCGACTTGGGATTGAACCCCGGTCTCCCGGACCAATGCATTAGACCAATATGTGCAAAAATCAATGCTGTTCCAAACTTTTGATCAGTAGTATCCACACACACACACACACACACACACACACACATATTACAACAGGGTATGGTTATTTTATTTAATAATTTAAATTAAACTGAATATAAAATAATTATAATTTTGATTAAAGAAAATTTACATTGTCTTTACATCAAAGAATCCACATCGAGGAATTATTACAGCAGATCAAATTCTTATCATCCTTTCTTGTAACTTTTAAAAATGTTCCTCGACGGGATTCCTAAGCAGTCTGTAAATGTGTAAACAACTTTGGCTTATTTTTAAGCAGTTCACTGCGAACTTTACAATCGATTGCAAAATCAGCTTTTACCATGAATTTAGAGAAACAATTCAGGGTGGTCCCAAATTTTGAGTAAGTAGTATATATATATATATATATATATATATATATATATATATATGGGGAGAGACAGACAGATAGACAGACAGATTTTTCCTGATGATCCAGTTGGTGAAAACTAGGTAGATTTATCCAACTTAGTTGGCTTTATTACTTTAGATTCGCTCTACTTACGTTTTTACGTTTAGATTAATTAATTTTGCTGATGTTTTTTTTTTGGCTATGTATCCCAGCACTATTTGATAATTTTCTAATAGTACATGTGCTGTTAGTCTTTTCTTTTTTTATTGAATTTTTTCCCCAGCTATCAGTTTTTATAATCTTTATTTGCAAATTGCATCATCTGTGTTTTTTTCACCCAATCAGAATCTTATAGGTTGATTATATATATATATATATATATATATTGTTTGTTTTTTTCTTACAGAAATAAAATTTCAATACTCTGAATATACATTTCAATTCGTGGAAAATGATCACATGTATGCATATTTACCTGCACAAGTTCCAAAAATACTTGTATATATCAATATTTCTCATTACCGGTGCAATACTCAACTCAGGTCAAAATCAAGATCATTCTTCAGCATATTATACTTCTATTTTTCGTCTCTCTCTCTCTCTCTCTCTCTCTCTCTCTCTCTCTCTCTCTCTTTCTATATATATATATATATATATGTGTGTGTGTGTGTGTGTGTGTGTGTGGAGAAATAGTAGATTTGGTTAATCCGACAAAAAGTGGAAAAATAAGTGGAAAAGTGAATAAACGGAAAAAGTGACAACAGGTTAAAAAATGATATTTCGCTTTTATTTCATATGAAGTCTTTTTGAATAAAGACGAAATATAATATTTGAATATGTTGTCAGTTTTTCGGTTTATCCACTTTCACACACACACACACACTTATATATATATATATATATATATATATATATATATATATATATATATATATATATATATATACACGAGGTGCATGCGATAAGTTTCCAGACTTTTTTCGTATGGGCACTTTTATTAATAGTACACACATGAAACTCTAGTCCCCTTCGAAGTAAGCTCCTCCGGCTGCAATGCACTTGTTCTACCATTCCATCAACTTCTGGAAGGCCCCATGGAAGTCCTCTTGTGTGAGCGTGTCAATGACCTTTGTCACAGCCTCTTTCATCTCCTCAATTGTCTCATAACGATAGTTTCTAAGCTCATCCAAAAGTCATAGGGAGCAAGGTCTGGACTATAGGGACGGTGAGGAACTGTCTTGATGCCCATATTTCTCAAATAGTCAGTGGCAAGGATGGAGTTGTGGGCTGGTGTATTGTCGTGGAGGAAACGCCACTAACCCTATTTGAAGAGTGCTGGTCTCTTCCGACGGAATCTCTTCATGAACTCCCTTAAAACCTCAGCATAGTAACGCTAACCCTAATCCTAACCCTTTGGCCAATCAACTCTCGTGTATTGAATTCCTTACTCCTCCCACACTTCTCATCATTCCTTGAATCTCTTATGCCACTGAAGAACTGATGCCCGATTCATGCGAGGTGGCCCAAAATTAGTCTGAAGCATTCCATACGTTTCTGTGGCATTTTTTCCAAGTTTAAAACAGAATTTTAATTCATATCGTTCTTCTAAAGTGTCAGATTGCATTTTTGAAATTCACCAGCTGTGACAATCAGACTTTAGTAGGGTGTATTCCACTTGCTGCTGTGGTTGTTGATTTGAACCTGAAATCATAAAAATTGGTCAGTCATCTCATAAGATGTATAGCAATAACATGCTAAATTATCAAGAGTCTACGACAATTTTAAATGCCCATACGAAAAAAGTCTGGAAACTTATCGTATGCACCTCGTATATATAATTACTGATTACGATCAGTTATCACTCTGTCGGTGATTACTGATCATATTAATATGTTTTGTTGCCTTGTAAGATAAGGTCTATGAGAACGATCAACCCAAGTGCTTCAACATCAGTGCAAGTGAGAGTTGAGAGAAGAGTCTTTTTGCCCTTCTCAAGAATTTGCTTTGCCATTTCTATCTCTTATATTTGGAAACTTTACGTCATCCAACATATCTATCTATCTATCTATCCTCATGCATTAGAGTACCGGCGTGTAAATATATATTCATATTCATATACGTAATATTATGAAAATATAACGAAAATGTACTTATAAGTGATCCGTGCATTAGTGAAAGATTTAATTACATTCTTATCTACCAGACGTTTTAAATAGAAGGAATAAAGATGAATGCCAAAAACCAAACAAAAATAAACTTTAGTTTCTTTGTTTGCTATTTCGATGTCTGTTTACATCATCAGAATTCCGGAATGGAGATAATGTAACGAATGACAATGATTTTCTCTCATAGTAATATATGCGTGTAAACTTTGATGGTTTGGTTTGGTTTGTTGGGTTTTATGGCATATCAACCTTTATAGGTTATTTAACGCCAAATCCATTTTTATGTAAATAATCTGTTCTATTTAAAACAATTCAGTTTAGCATAAGTACACAGTTTAATTGTTAAAAACATTTCCATTTCTAACTATTCAAGCAGTTATATGTAACAATTCAGTTAAGTTTTAATGTCGAAAAACAGTTCTATTTCAAATAATTCAGTTAAGCATAAGCACGCAGTTTAAATGTAAGTACGGTTTAATTGTCAAAAACATTTCTATTTCAAGCTATTCAGTTCACTAAAACAATTCATTTTAGCATAAGTATGCTGTTCTATTTAACCCATAGATAGGGCCCTCTCAGGTGCTACCACTCTGGGCCAGAGTGAACCTGGGAGCGATGACAATGAAGGGGTACTCCGCATTCTTTAAAGCTCCAGCACTACTGGAACCTCACCATCAGATTGTTTAGTGTCATATCCAGGACACTAGTTGAGGGTGGGTCTTACCACTCAGCAGAGAAGCAGTCGGTGTATTCTACAGCCCCAGCCGACTGGGCAAGTAAACTTTAAAATTAAAAACCATAAAATGCAAGAGGCTTTTTTTCATAGAACACGTGTATGTCTGACAAGATAAATAAGCAATTCTGAAGCGTCAATCTCTCTCTGTTCGTAAGTAGGGCGATCGTGTTTTTTGCCCACTGATTAAGAAATTTCATCCACCAGTATAAGTTACAGTCGTAGCATTGAATTGTTTTAGTTTCTTTATTTAAGGGCATATCAGCCGTCGTGGGTTATTTAATGCCCGAGTCATCCTTGTAGAGGGACAGAAGTGGTACTATTTAACCTATGGCTTGGGGTGATAAGAAGGTTCGTACCTTTCCCAATGGTATTGGTCTGAAATTGAACATAATAGTTTGACAGGAATTCGAATTCGCTTACTACGATGTCGTAGTCTAGTACTTTATCCACTACACCACGGAGACTCCTCCGTGGACTTGTTGAATCTGCAAATAGTTCGTTAACGTGAGAAACAACATCATGGAAACATTCCTCTAGAGGGAAGGATTTCTTAACGAAATCATTAATATTGTCAGGAGGTGAGAGATGTTCCTGTTGTCATATATTTTAGTTACATTCTAGTTTAGTTTAGTTTTATGTCATATCAACTGTTGTAGGTTATTTAATGCCAAATCCTTTTTATGCACACACATATATATATATTAAATATATACGATTTGGTTTGGTTTGATTTTATGGCATATCAACCATTGTAGATGATTTAATGTCAAATCCTCTTTATACATATATATTAAATATATATGATTTGGTTTGGTTTGGTTTTATGGCATATCAACCATCGTAGGTTATTTAATGCCAAAACCTTTTTATAGATATATTAAACATATGATTTCTACACACATATTGTAGATGACATTTTTACACGCTGTTAAATGGTTTCATTATTTTCAATCTTATACGAATAATTGTGTTTACAATCAATCATTTGTTTGTACACTGTCAAATGTTTTCAAGTTTTGCTATGTATCACTAACAATTCAATTAAACATCAGTCATTTGTTTACACACAGTTAAATGATCCAACAGTTCTACTTCTAACAATTCAATTTAGCATAAGTCATTTGTTTACACACTGTTAAATGATCAAACAGTTCCATTTCAAACAATTCAGTTTAACATAAGTCATTTCTTTTTATCGAGTTTAAATGTCAAACTGTTCTATTTGAGCTATAGATAGGACTCTCTCTCAGGTGCTACTACTCTGGGCCAGAGTGGATCAGGGAGTGATGTTAATGAAAGGGTACTCCGCATTCCCCAAAGCTCTTGTACGACTAGAGCCTTACCATTAGATTGTTTAGTGTCATATCCAGGACACTCGTCTTACTCCTCTGCAGAGAGTCAGTCGGTGTATCTACCACCCCAGTTGACTAGGTCTTTTACTAAAATGTTAGAGAAAACAAACAAACAAATTTGAATGATGCTACAACGTTTTTTTAACATATTAGACTTATTCTTTTTCTAATAAAGGTTGTTGAGAAAGGTTGAAATCGGGTCACCTATTATTAAGATTATTTTGCGTTCGGGCTTTCTTTTTTCGTCTGTCTGACTCTTTACCAAAAACTCTCTTGCCAGGGTCCGCAACGACTCTTCTGATCAGTTTTTAACCTTTTGTTTTTTAGGTTTTGTTTTGGTTTCTTTGTTTTATGGCATATCAACTTTCGTGGGTAATTTAATACTAAAGCCATACTAGTAGAAAAACTGCAGTGATACTATTTAAGCCATAGCTGGAGGGCCATATTGGAGTTCAATACCTTTCCCAAGGGTATTAGCCTTGCCATATCCTCTATATCAGGGGTGGATAAACTGCGGCCCACAGCACTGTTCTGTGCGATTCGCGGGAGCCTGAAAAAAAAAACAAAACAACCCTTGCGCTTGAATTGAGACTAAATTCTTTTGATTTTAAAAGATACCGCCCTTTGATAATTCATAACCCAGTGATGCAGTCTTCTCACCAAAAAGTTTGTCCACCCCTGCTCTGTATCCATCGCACTCTCCTGATTACTGTCTCAGCCTGTTTGTACCAATTAATCTCAAAACGTGGCTCTTGATAATAATCTATTTCAGTCTCTTCATATAATATTTACCCAACCCCTCCGCTCGGGCAGGATATGACACAAGGTCAATTTTTAAGCGGAGTTTAACAGGTTTGAATTCAGAGTTTTCCTTCTCCTAGACTAGTTGCCTTACCACGGCTGAAGAAATCAGTCTGGAGGGAGAATAATTGGATTCATACCTTTCCCAAGGGTATTAGTGCTATGTGAAATGCAATCAGTCTCGTCCAGGTTTTGAACTTGAGTCGCCGTGTCCATTTCCTACGACGATAACCATTACACCACGGGCACCTCCCAGTCTCTTCATATAGTGTTAATATCTGTTTCTGTCTGTGCTCCCGTCTTGCCGAATGGCAATTGAGTGTGGGGGGCAACATTATCTTGCAGACTATTTCTCGCAAGTTCCATTAGTTAAGCACTCCTTCATGATCTTTACACTACAAAGCTACAAGTTTTGGGCACCCAGTGAAGATTAATCTCCCTATGGTAGAAAGGGTGGGTGAGACTCGTTTGCTTAACACTGCTGCATTTGTGAAGGACTTCTTAAAATATTTACTAAGCTCAGTGGAGCACAAAGTAAGGATGGAATTCATGCGAGAAACAAAAGGTCCGTGAGGCTTGCTAGGTAATCCCTATTTTTGCCTATTTTTGACCTTTTATAATTTCTCCTCTCCTTATTTGTTACTTTTTCTATCTGTCGCCATATCTTCCTCTCTCTCTCTCTCTCTCTCTCTCTCTCTCTCTCTCTATCTATCTATCTCTCATTGTTGCCTTTTCTGTCTTATACTATTTTCCTCTTCCCTCTTATTACTCTTTCTATCTCTCTTCCTCTCAATTTCTCTTTATTAGTCTATCTTACACCGTCTCTTCCCCTCTCTCTTTGTTACTCTTTCTACCTCTCACCATCTCTTCCCATCTTTCTTTGTTACTTTTTCTATTATTCATCATCTCTTCCCCCCTCTTTCTCTCACTCTCTCTCTCGCTCTCTCTTTGATACCCTTTCTATTTCTCACCGTCTCTTCCCCTCTCTCTTTGTTACTTTCTATCTCTCACCATCTCTTCCCCTCTCTCTTTGTTACTCTTTCTGTCTCTTACTATCTTTCCTCACTCCTCTTGTTACTCTTTCTATCTTTCACTATTTCTCCCTCTTTTTCTATCTCTCACTATCTCTTCCTCTCTGTTTCTCTTTGTCTATCCATCTTATATCATCTCTTCCCATCTCTCTTCGTTACTCTTTCTATCTCTCACCATCTCTTTCCTTCTCTCTTTGTTACTCTTTCTATCTTTCACCATTTATTGTTCTCTTTCTTTATTACTCTCTAAATCATTCACCATCTTTTCTCCTCCCTCTTTTACATCGTAAATGTTAAAAGAAATATTCAGGTACTCGAAATATGCTAAATATCATTTCTAGACATTTAGCGTTTAGGTCATATATTAAGTTCAACTGTGCCAATCTTCACAAGCAGGTAAGTTGTAATAAATACCCGGGAATAATCTAATAAACACCCCAGGGTAAGGCCACAAGCGTACGGAGCTAAAATTGATTAGCTCACGATTTGATGTTGAATTTGGTTGAAACGTCAGTTTGATTCGAAGAAAAGAAAAAAAATGAATTATCTGGTAGAAAATATTATAGTGTGCCTGGAGTTCGAACGATGTTGCAGACCAGTAAGTGAGCCACGGAGACTCGCCCACGCTCAACTGTTATGCTAATCCACGAAGAATTCATCAATTCAAAATTTTCAACTTTCTTATAGAAGAGGAAAAAGGAAAAACAGCCAATGACAGAAATTTAGCGTTTGACGACAGTTTTGATAGTTGTAGAGTGTTTGCCTTTTGAAAATGTTTTCACTTTTCCTGGGTAACATTCATGGGTCATTTAACTCGCACAAAAATAATTGTTTTTATTCCACAAACAAGTGACGCAAACAATAGTCTAGCCGAATTTATAATATCAGATGTTAAATTTCACACCTACTTGCGACACTGACAACATATTTTCAAGGGTGAAAAAGCAAAGTTTGCTCTGAATAGACCATCTGTACAGGAGGAACAATTGTATTATAAACGTATTCACAATAGCAAAAGATACAATAAAATACACACCTACTTAAATTCATATTAATAACACTTACTTATGAACCATAAATAATCAGAATACAGGGTCATTTATGGCATTTCTGGAAGCAATCGTTAGTGGAGGGCATCTCCTTGCCAAATAATATTTATTCAGTTGTTATTCATCGTAAGGTATGAATAAACCTCTATCTAATAGGTCAGATCAAAGAATACAATCCGATACATAGACGTGCATCAAGAGGTGGATATAGGCCATCATCAAGAGCAGGTATTCATCCACATCTCTATGGCGGTGAAATCTGATAAGAGGTCTAATATACTGAGATGACTTCCAACTGGTAGGTGTGAGTAGGATCTCAACTTTCGGACGTACCTGCTAAGTCCAAAGGGAGAAATGCAGCCTAGCGAGACGGACCCTGAAGCATCTAATAATTACCTACCGTGGTCATAGATGATCGAAGATTCTGTCACAAGGCCAGATAATCCAGAGTAACAGTGCAAAGATGAATGCAAACAACCTCAGACAGAATTTGAACTCGCTTTGCCAATTTCATTCTAACTTTAATTGGTGAATAAGTGAAATCAGCTCACTGAACACGATATTTAGTGAAAAGTAAGGAAAGGAGTAGCGTCCTCCCCTACACCTCGGTGTAGTAGCAATTGAAAAGAGAGCCTTCTGGTTGCCGTCGACTATGGTCGCCTACTTTACTTTATTTGCGACGGCCAACAAGAGACTTGATAAGATATGTCAGGTTTGGTTTCTTTGCGGATTATTTAATGCCAAAGCCCTCCTTGTAGATGGACAACAGTTATTTCTTATCATTCAAGGTTTTCGGACTATTTTCTTCATAACGTTTCGTCTAATGTGTCCTCCAGTCTTCTTTAGGTGTTTCTTGTCGAACCCGAGAGTCTTAATTCACGAGGGTCGCTTACTCTAATTCCGTAAATCATAACCGGATACAAATGTTTAGTATTCCTGTATTGTTACTCGCAGCCAGTCAGGATTGAACCTGCAACCTCCAGATGATTGTTTTTTTAGAAGCTTAAGGAACCAACACCAATAATCGTTACGCTATGTGTCCTATTGGACAGTTCAGAGTGAATTTTTGGGACTTATAAACTTTATGTTTTTACATCACGATGGATTACAACGATTATGTATGAATTTTTTACCTGAGCACATATTACGATTTTTTTCCACTTTGAACAGTACATCAGGACACATAGCCAAACGGTTATAGGCGTTGGTTCCCTAAGCTTCTTAGTAACAATAATCCTGAGGTTGCTGGTTCAATCCTGACAGCAGGTGAGTAACAATACAGGAATACTTAACCTTTGTACCCGGTTATAGTTAACGGAATTAGAGCAAGTGACCCTCGTGGATTAAATAAAGGACGTGGTTCGAAGTTCCGTGTAGGCTCCCAAGTTCGACAAGAAACACCTGAAGAAGGTTGGAAGACATATCGGCCGAAACGTTGTGAATATAACAATAAAGGTGAGGACTGTAATCCAAAACCCCTAAATGATAAAAATCATCAAGCTTTGTCTCAGAAATTTACACAACTCATACCTGGGATGGGGGAGATAAGAGGGGGGGGTCTTACCTTTCCCGAAGGTATTAATCTGAAAATGAACGTAATAGAACGAGTGGAGTTCGAACTCGCTTACTTCGAAGCTGCAGTCCCTCACCTTAACGTCTGTGTCTGGTGAGTGTTATGCAAACTATTTCGCAAAGTGATTGTCGCTTTCTTTTGGTTTTGGTATAAAGGCATAATATGAGGACCTTGAAATGACCGCGATGTTGCCAAATGCAGATATGTCGGAAACACCAGGGTACAATAGTGCAACTTGACGATCTGGAAATGACTCCAATGTCCTTATATGCCGGCTGAAAAATGATTGCAGATGGAAAGCAGTTGGAATATAGATAATGGGTCCTATTTTGGAAATCGAACTGGCACAAGTAAAGGTTTGCTGTGTTGGGTCAGAGACCTGCATACACATTGATATAGTGGTGCCCGTAGTGTAACGGCTACTGTTATAGGAAATGGTCACGGCGTCATGAGTTCAAATCCAGGACGAAGCTGGTTGCATTTCACAAAGCACTAATACACTTGGAAAGGTATGAATACAATTATTCTCCATCCAGCAATGGATAAATAGTAGGATAGGCAGATTTCTTTAGGCTTGGTTAGGCAACCAATCTCGGAGAAGGAAAATCTATCAATTGCCGAAATTTCTTCACCAACGAGCATCTGACCAGAAGAGTTATAGCTCCAAATTCCTGGTCGGCATCTGAAAATAATCTAAATTCTCTAAAATTGTCAACAAGATTTTTGTACCACAGACACAAGAAAATTAGTCTGGTATTCGCCTTTCCGTTGTGATCGCGGCATGTGGAAGTTGCACATTTGTGTGGCGTAGCGTTTCATAGTGTCAGAGAAAACTTGCTGGAGACTGGAAGGTAAAGATTATCTTTATGGTCAGAAGAGACAAATTACCAGCAGCGGGCGCGTAGCATAACAGTTACCGTCTTAGGAAATGGACGAGGCGAACAAAGTTAAAATTCTGGACGAAGATGTTTTGCTTTACACTTTCGCGCTAATACCTTTGACGAAGGCATTTGTCCATTTCTTTTCCGCCCCCTACAGTTAAGGATAAATAGTAGGACAGGATGGGCTCTTTAGTCTTGGTACGGCAAGCGGTCTTTGAAAAAGAAAACTCTGAATTTAAACCTACACTACTCCGCTCAGAAACTGACCTTGTGTCGTACGTGGCGGAGGGGTTGGATAAATACAAACAATAACAACAACAGACACTTCTTAAACCACACCCTTCGGGTTTAGTTACTAAGGAGTTATTAAAAAAGGTAGAATGAGAAAGTCATTGATCAATTTGGATGTTATCTTTTCGTCATCTCTTTCTCTCTCTGACTTACCGGTCTCAATCCAACGAATAAACGTCATCGTATGTTTCTTCTTCCTGGCAATCCAACTGACTCCTTGCTCTCTTTTGACCTTTGATCTCTGATTCCTACTTTATTCTAGATTTAAAGACTTATATATACTGTACTATCCATAAATAAATGCACCCCAAAAATAAAAATAAAAAATTATTCTAATTTTCTTAAGAAGCAAACTCTACAGCATTGAAACTCAGTAACAATGTGAATATAAGAAAGCTCTTCTAACAAACTGAGTACTCTGGTATCCGATAGCACAAAATATAAACTAAGGAAAGCGATTACAAATGTGTTATAATGTCACCGAAATGGCTGAGTGGTTAGATGCCTAGTCAAGCGTAAAATTACGCGGTTTTCAATTCCAGCTTGAAGCGTCTTGCGTATCAAGCCACACTGAAGAGTTGTGATAAAACGAAACAGTCTGTCAGTGAATGACAATATATATATATATATATCATAATCATCACGTCGTGCCGATAGCATGAATCTTATTGACTCTCTCTTGCCATTCATCCCTATCGCTCCAGGTAGGTCCTCTAGGCTGTAACCTGTTTCCGCACAGAGATTATGTAAGTCTTTGCTAGTCAGCCAACATTTGTGTGTCCATGTGTGGGAGTCCATAACAGAAAGTCACTTATGGGTTTATATTTGCTTTTGCAGCAGTGTCTCGCATATCTTGTTCGTCTTACTTGAAAGGCTTGTGAGATGGGAAGCCAATGGCCTTACTGCTAGTGTATTATGGGGTGTTGCAATCTATCTATCTATCTATCTATCTATCTATCTATCTATCAGTGTGTGTGTGTGTGTGTGTGTGTGTGTGTGTTTTTACTGACGTTTTGCAATCTTATTTTTGATTACATGGATTCAGTGCTATAATTTTTTCGCCATAAATGAAACCGAATAATAATTTTTCCTATTGTACAATGTCCTAATAAAAAAATCCTTTTGTCTTCACTTTAGACGAAAATTTATCTTTTCAAAAACAATTTGGTTGGAGTGTACATATTTATAAGCGATATTGTTTTAAAAATCCAGGCCGATGAGTCACATGACATCATAACACACACACACACACACACACACACACACACACATATATGTATATATATATATATACTCTCACTCGGAGAGAGAAAGAGAGAGAGAGAGAGAGAGAGAGGGAGAGAGGAGGGAGACAGACAGACAGACAGACAAACGTAAACACAATTACAAAGGGCAGACTTGGTTCTTCAGCCTTGGTGAGGCAACTAGTCTAGGAGAAGGAAAACTCTGAATTCAAACCTGTTAAAACTCCGCTTAAAAAATTGACCCTGTGTCATATCCTGCCCGAGCGGAGGGGTTGGGTAAATATGATAAACACAATTACAAAGTTGATCAATAAGTCCCTAGCTTTTTGACCCGTAGCTATTAAACTGAATTTTGATCTTAAATGTTATATCTATAGTGTTCGATCTATCTGATTGATGATTAAGTGCATTGATAAAGAATGAGGTTAAGGCAATCATTTGTTCCATCACTTGATTGCTTTTTTCATAGTGAGGTTAATGACTCGTTGATCACTCTCACTTTCTCTTTCTCTCTTTCTCTTTTTCTCTCTGTCTCTCTCTGTCTCTCTTCATCTATTTATCTGCTTGTCTGTCTATTTTTTAAGTAGTTGTATTCGTTCTTGAGTGAAGGAGATTTATTTTCATGGTATGGGCGGAGCGCCAAAAACGCTGCAAAAGAAGGCGGTAAATCTCAGGTTTTGCAATGGTTCACAAACTACACATACCACAGCTGCCCACTATTTTCTCCTTCTTTCTTGCGGTTCTCTCTCTAACTTTCTCCTCCGTCAGACTGTCTATTCACCCCCTCTCTCTCTCTCCCTCTCTCTCTCTCTATATATATATATATATATACAAACACACACTCATACATATATATATATATATACACACAAATTGTGTGGGGGGGTGCATAAGTGTTTGAACTCATAGACGGATTGATAGATAAAAACTAAAATATTAGAAATACGTTCCTGCTGAGCCCAGTCCGTTACTCGGAGTTTCATGTGTAGCATGTGCAGTACACAATTACCATACATAAAAAGAGGTAAAGTGGTCGGCAATTATAATTGAAGGGAAAAGAATTGGTCACGTGGTATGATGACAATGGTGTGTTACGCATGTTACACATGAGACTGAAAGGGAACATAATTTTAAACCTCTTCTAATAAACCGGTCCATTGGCATAGCGGTAAGAGTGTTCGCCAATGGCTTGGGCGACCAGCGTTTAATCCCAGGTTGAGTCATACGAAAGACTCAAAAAAGGGTACTTGATGCCTCCTTGCTTAACACTAACCATTATAAGATCAGGATCAAGGGAAAAGTGGAGCAATCCAGGGAATCGAGTAGCGCTCTTCCCCTACACTTCGGAATAGTAGCTATTGAAAAGGGAACTTTCTGGTCCCCCTCGACTATGGTCGCCAACGTTACTTACAAATAATAGCATTTTTAATAGACTTGTGCTTGTATTTTATCCCTTTTTTGACTTCTTGTATGTTTTTCACACATGTTAACAGGTGGATTTTCACTGGAGACCGAATGGCAACAAGTCTCCTAAGATCTCCACTGGACTCTTCTAAGTATTCTGGCTGATTTTAACAGTGCTGAGGTCTAGATGCTCTCGATTCTTCCTCTGATCTATAGTTCGGCCAGTTTCTTTTCCTGCCCTTTGGGGACCATTCCAAGGGCATAAATTACACTTGGCATCTTTCATATACCACATCTTTTTTTAGCTCACTAGCAAGATTAGGGTGTTTTTTTGCTTTCTTTTAATCTAACTTATGGTCAATACTACTTCAAACCTAACAAGTAGTGGGGGTGTCCTCGTGGTGTAATGGGTAAGCGAGTTCGCACTCCAAGTTCACTTTCGGACAAATACTCTTGGAAAAGGTATGAACCCCCTTATCCTCCCAGATATGGGTCAAATAGTACCACTAGCGTTCTTCTAGGAGAATGGCTTTGGTATTAAATAACTTACAAAGGTTGATATGCCATTAAACAAAGAATCCAAATCAAACGTAACTAGTTGTCAATTTTTTTTGTATTCTTACTTAACACGAGGTCTGATTATCATTATTATTATTATTTGCGAGTTTTTCACACAAGCGTTAGCTAATAGTCTTTCACTAGACTCTGAGTGGCAACAATGCGCCTCAAGTCTCAAGGATTCTTCTCAGTATTCTGGCCGATCTCAATAATGCTGTTATTTTTATGGTCTCGATTCATTCTCCGATTTCAAACTCTTCCTGTTCCTTTTACCAAAATTTTGGGGATCGCCCCGAGTGTATCAATTACAATTGGTATCACTATCATCTCATTGTTCCATAGCTTTTTAGTTCTATGGCAAGGTCTAAGTACTTGTCTCTTTTTTCCTTTTCTTTGATTTTTATTTTATGATTCGCCGGGACGGGAAAGTTCATTATTCGGCAGGTTTTGTTGACTTATCACTAGGTCTGGTCGTCTAGTCGCGATTAAGTGATCTGTTTGTCTTTTGTACGTATCACACTCCTGAACGGATTCTAGTTTGTACAAATACCATTTATTCGTATGGTCAAATTTCAATTATTCTTCTTCTTATCATTATTAGAGTTTTTCACACCAGTCTTTGTTGATGTTCTTTCATTGGAGTTTGAGTGACAGCAAGTCTCCTCAGGACTCTTCTCAGTATTCTGGCCGTTCTTAATAATGCTGTAGTTTAGATGGTTTCCTCTCGTCCGCCAACTTCCAAGTCCTCCAGTTCCTTTAATAATCCTTCAGTTACTGTACCAAGAGCACCTATCTCAATTGGTATAATTGCCACCTTCATGTTCCATAGTTTTGTTCAACTCTCTAGCAAGGTCGAGGTACTTATCCTTCTTTTCACATTCTTTCAGTTTTATTCTGTGGTCAGCCGATACAGCAAAGTCGACAATTTTGCAAATTCAGTTTTTTTGTTGATTATTATTATTATTATTATTATTATGTTGATTATTATTAGGTCTGGCCTTCTGGCCGAGATTAGGTGATCTGTTTGTATGTCAAAATCCCAAAGAAGTTTATGTGTATCGTTTTCTTGGACAGCTGCTGGGTCGTACATCGGCATTTGTACATTTGTTCGTATGGTCAAAAACAACAGCAGTAGTAGTAGGGATTTCGTTTTATGCCTTTTGGTTTAGTTAGGCTGAGAACCTTTTGGCTCAGTGCATGGGTTACTTAGGTGCAACATAACCACAGGTGTTTACGCGCCCGCGCGGAGCGGACGTGTCACTCAGAGATGTCACAATAGACGAGATGGGAAACAGGGCTAGTAAGTGCGAATGACGTCACGTACCGGAAGCGCACGGAGGAATTTGGGAGATTTTGAAAAAGTCAGTGAGTTGAGTTGAGACCCACCTCGGGAGAAGACGTTTGGCTTTCGCTTGCTCGCGGGGGCCTTGGGTAGGTGTCGCACGAGATGGGGGGGTGGTCAGACGAAAAAGCCAGAATAGAAAGAATGTGCATCTCTCTCCTTATGTCGAAGAACCTTTAAACTCAAAGGTAATAAAATGTTTCGTACCTGAACCAAGAAGTCGTACGTGTTTTTTCGAATTTCGAGATTCCTATGTTCTCTCTTTATAGACATTCGATGTACGTTTCACACATAGCCATATCGTGGCTATGGTACAGTAGTAGTAATTCATATAGATAGATGTGTGTGTGTAGGAGAGTTTATTGACCTAGCCTTTGATACTGTAGACAGAACAATATTATGGGAGATTTAAAGAAATCAAATAATGCTAGGTTACCCTGAAAAGTGAGCTTGGGTTAATGTGGGTGGAAAGCTATTAGAGCAAATGTAAAAGTAGAAGTGAAGAAAGATAATCTTCCGGTTCCCATTCTGTTTGTTAAATACTTTGAAGTGGTTTTCCATATATCTTTTAATAACCGAAATCTTCTAAGAATGTTTTAACATCATTTGCATAAAAAAAAGGGTTTTTTCTAGGTAAGTGAATTTGTCTACTAGTTTCAGAGAGGCTCCGTCTAGTGTGGTAATGTCCTCATCAACCGAAAAAAGACATCGACACACGACTAACGAAAGCATGGACAGCTATTGATAGGCTCTCGATCATATGGAAATCAGACCTAACAGATAAAATGAAGCGGAGTTTCTTCCAGGCAGCGGTCGTATCGATATTGCTATATGGATGCACTACTTGGACGCTAACAAAACGGCTGAAGAAGAGGCTAGACGGCAATTACGCAAGAATGTTGAGGGCAATATTGAACAAGTCCTGGCGGCGACACCCCACAAGACATCAGATGTACGGCCACTTGCCCCCCATCATGAAAACTATACAAGTTAGACGAGCCAGACACGCAGGACACTGCTGGAGAAGCAAGGACGAACTCATCAGTGATGTACTCCCATGGACCCCCGCATATGGCCAAGCAAAAGCAGGACCACCAGCTCGAACATACATACAGCAGCTATGTGAGAATGGGATATAGAGCTGAAGACCTGCCAAAAGCGATAAGTGATAGGGAGGGGTGGCGAGAGCGGGTCAGGGATATCCATGCTAGTGGCACGACATGATGATGATGATCTTTAGTAAGGGATTTACCATATACAGAGGATTGTGACTTCGTTGCACCCCCACTGAATCTTATGGTTAGATTTGCCGAAATCTACACTGCTCTCTGGAACTTACTACAAGTATCTAAAAAAAAAAAAAAGAAAGAAAAAAAAAAGAAAAAGTAATATTGGTTTCAGTCTTCGTTGGCCAGCATTATCGTGAACCAAATATATACATTTATAGAAAGTACTTTGGTTGGTTGGTTGGATTTTATGGCAAGTCAACTCCTGTGGGGTATTTCATGCCAAATAAATGAATACATGATTTGTAAGCGAATATATATATTTGTAAGTATATATATATATATATATATATATATATGTGCAAGCGAACATATATATATATATATATATATATGTTTGTAAGTGAATATATATATATATATAAATGAATCAATATATACATGATTTGTAAACGAATAGTGTGTTAGTAACTTCATTTTAAACGAGTTAAAACTCATTTGTTTACGCAAAATTAGATTGTCGCAAGTATTGCTCTCTAACATAAGTACTTCTATTTTTCAAGTATTCTTATCTAAAACCAACCATTTACAAAGAGCTGTATGCTTTCAGATAACTAATAATGATCCTATTTACCCAACCCCTCCGCTCGGGCAGGATATGACACAAAGTCAATTTTTAAGCGGAGTTTAACAGGTTTGAATTCAGAGTTTTCCTTCTCCTAGACTAGTTGACTCACCAAGGCTGAAGAACCCAGTCTGTCCTACTATTTACCCATAGCTGGGAGGAGAATAATTGGATTCATACCTTTCCCAAGGGTATTAGAGTAATGTGAAATGCAATCAGTCTCGTCCAGGATTTGAACTCGAGTCGCCGTGTCCATTTCCTACGACGATAACCATTACACCACGGGCACCTCAAATAACTAATAATAATAATCTTTAAAAAATGAGCGAACAGTTCTTTTTGATCCATAGATGAGACCCATACAAGCGCTACTACTACAGATCAGAGTGGACCTGGGAGTAATGGTAATGAAAGGGTACTTCACATTCTCCAGGGCTGATGTCTGATCATCATATGCAGTTTGGTGTCATAATTCAGAACACTCAAAGTCTGTTTTTTTTTCAACGCGATTGACCCTCAGCCACCGCTTTAAGCACTTTTAAGGAAAAAAAAGTGTTTGGTGTTTGTTAGCTACAAGAACAATTTGAAGAATACGGCTGGGGCATCCATATAGACATGATCAGCCAATTGAACGAATCTAGCCTTTCTGATCACCTGACTAACTCAGTAAGGGCCAAAATAGAGTCTTGAATGTTACGCGATCATTTGGGCTACCAGGGCATGGACTGCTCAGTCACCAGGATCCCGTCCTCAAGCATTACGGATAACCATCACGGCCAACAGGTAGCCTCTTGGGGGATGGGGGTCTAATCCCTTGGTAGAGTTCACATCGGAGTATTCTACAGGCTTAGCCGACAGTGTTGGACAAACATTTCGCAGGAGTTGACGAGTTTGTATATTTAGGGTGTACTCTCAAACAGGTTTTGAACACTTGACAATGAAACTTATTTTTTTTAGTCAAGGGTGACCCGAAGGCCCCCTTTTCAATAGCTACAGCACCGAGATGTTGGGGAGAGCGCAACACTATAGCCAGGATTGCACCACTTTACCCCTGATCCTCACCTTATAGTGCTGAGGGCTTAGCAATGCGGCATCAAGTACCATTTTCTTTAGTCTTTGGTATCTTGACCTAGGATTGAACCCCGGTCTTCCGGACCATTGGCGAACACTGCTCGTTTGGCCAATGGCACGGTAGACAATGAAACAGAAGTTAAAAAAAAACGCTGTTAAACTTTGGTAAAGCAGGAGCAACGCTACCGGAAACAGCGTGTTATATCCGGAAGTTCTAAAATAATGATATATTATGCTTGTATGCCAGCTTCTTTGCTTTGGTGGTGTGAAACATGAGTTACCAATGACTTACAAGTGCTACAGAGATATCAATGCGAATGTATTGATGCCATAGTCCTGAAGAACAAGAGTAAATTGAGTTGAAACCTTATTAGAATGGATGATTGATGGAATATGTATCAAACATCTTTTTTCACGGAGAAAAAGTAAATGAAAAGTGCCCCCCACATAAGCCAAAAAAGATTTACAGAGACTGAAGGTCTCATTTAAAGCAGTTTATATCTTAAGTAAGGATTAGGAGCTTGAATTTTAAACCGTGTTGATTTTCAGTTTATCTGGAGAAAACTGTTTTTCAACAGTTCTGTATTGAACATGAAATGCCCGGAAAGACCTAGAATCGGAGCTTTAACCTATGGACGTCGAAAATTACCTAGTAAAATCTGTGGAAGGATTTGCCTCATTAGAGCCATTCAAATTCTCTTGAAAGGAGAACACAGGGGAATTATTAAATAGTTGCCAATTATAACATCTGTTCCACTTGTGGAAAATAATACAGGTAAACAGAAGAAATTAAAAGACATTAAAATACACACAAGTTGTATAACAACAATTTCGCCTTAGACCAAATACGCAGTTTTATGACAATTTTCCCAAAGACTAAATGCGCTGTTATATAACAACAATTTCCCCTAAATACACAGTTGTGTAACAACAATTTCCCCTAAGACTAATAAGAGAGAAACTGTTAACGATGAAGCGGATATTCAAGAGTCTTTGCCTCCGTAAATTGTAAAACTTTTGCTTGGATGTGGCACAAGGCTTCATAAATGGGGCACCTAATGACACTCGAACTCACTCGTGAAGGTTTGGTAGTCTAGTTTGCTAACTATTACACCACCCATAAAACCCAACCAAACGAAACCAAATCATATACATATGTATGTGGGTGTGTCTAAAGAGTATTCGGCATGGAATAACCTACAATGGTTAATATGCCATCAAACCAAACCAAACCAAACCAAACCAAGCCCTATATATTTAATATATATGTATAAAGAGTATTTGGCATTGAATAACCTACAATGGTTGATATGCCATAAAAATCAACCAAACCAAATCATATATATTTAACATATATATATAAACGTATTTGGTATTAAATAACCTATAATGCTTGATATGCCATAAAACCCAGAAAAACCAAATCATATATATTATATATGTATAAAGAGGATTTGACATTAAATAGCCTACAATGGTTGATGTGCAATCGACTTCAACCAAACGTTTCTTCCAAGCCGCGGTCGTCTCGATACTGCTATATGGATCGACTACTTGGACGCTAACAAAACGGCATGGACTAAAAGCTAGACGGCAATTCCATAAGAATGCTGCGAGCAATATTGAACAACTCCTGGAGGCAACACCCCACAAAGCACCAAATATACGGCCACTTACCTCCCATCACGAAAACTATCCAAGTCAGACGAACCAGACATGCAGGATACTGCTGGAGAAGCAGGGACGAGCTCATAAGTGATGTACTCCTATGGACCCCTACATATGGCCGAGCAAAAGCAGGACGGCCAGCTCGAACATACATACAGTAGCTCTGTGAGGATACGGGATGTAGCCCTGAAGACCTGCCAGAGGTGATGAACGTTTGGGAGAAGTGGTGAGAGAGGGTCAGGGATATCCGTGCTGTCGGCACGACATGATGATGATGATGATGATATGTATAAATGCATTTGGCATTAAATAACCTATAATGCTTGATATGCCATAAAACCAAGCAAAACCAAATTATATATATTATATATGTATAAAGAGGATTTGGCATTAAATAACCTAGAATGGTTGATATGCCATAAAACCCAACCAAACCTAAGCCTTTAACACATGTATATATAACAGAAATGATACATTTTAACGAGCGTTTTATGAAAGTAATGCATTTAAAAAGATATAATTATTAAGAATTATAAAAATAATAACTGAGCAAAAATTGAATTATTGGTATTAGCAATAAATGGAATATACAAATAAAACTATTGCTGTTTATGTTGTATAGTGGCTCGTACCAAATGACTTCTGATATCACAGAAATATAAAAGACGCCGTATTTCTCAAGCACGCTGACAGAAGCAGGAAGCAGAAGTAGAGACAGAAAAGCTCTTGTGACGGCAAATTGACTATAATTCCAAAACGGGACTTTATTTTAAGTCTGCATGAGGTCGGGAATTAAAGATTAAAATATCTCCGGACGAGACACCATTTTTAGTCTGTGACGCGAAATTGTCTAAAATCCCAAAACGGGACTTTATTTTCGCACGTGTGAAGACGGGGTGGGTTGGCACTTGATCCCCTACAGAATAAGTCCTGTTCAGAGTTTTTCTCTCAGGCATATAAGAACTGGCATATTACGTGGGGGAATAATTTAGGACCAGACTGACCACCGCTGGCAAAGGGGTTCCAAATTTCACACTATCACGCACCCACCAGGCCGCTAAACTTCTTTCCCTTAGATAACAGAAGAATACGGGCCTATAGGTTTTAGTTGTAATAATATTAATATTGTAGTAGTCGGCAACTCCGGTTTCCCGTGTGATACTTTAGGAATTAATAGGACAATTCTAAACAAGATAACATAAGGCGAATAGAAGCTGGAAAGAAAGCATGACATAACAACATAGACCATATGGTAAAATGAAAATACATAAAATCCTTTACTACTTATATATATACGTTCAGAGTGTCAAAAACATATAATTGGACAGTCCACGAATATAAACGTCTTTTCTGACTTTTGTCCTTCTTCAAATTGAGAGAGAGAGAGTGGTAAACGAAATTTGGGTGTAAAGGAAAAATGTCCCCAAAGTTATCTTATTTTCGACGGGGTTCCACTGGAGAATTTTCTTCTTTCACGGGCTACTAGACTTTGTTCTGTTTTTAGTACTGGCTTGAGGGACTCGGGTCTCTCATGTCTCAGTTAATCTTTTTGTCTTCAGCCCGGAGTAAAATGGCTATGGTCCGTCTGCCACGAGCCTTGCTCAAAAAACTAACTTTTTTGTCCTTTACCTCCGCTGAGGGGAAGGGAACCCCACTTCCGTTTGGGGTCCCTGCCAATCATTTGGCTTCTCTCTCTTTCCCCTTCCGATGTCCGGCGACCTGAGGTCACTAAGTGCGAACATCTGGTCTATCTCCTCTGTGACCCACATTCTCTCTTAACGGTCACTTTTTGACTGCTAGATAGTGCTAATAGCAACACGGGAGGATAGTATCATTCTTACCTCTTCGTCTCCGTGAGCTATCACGTGACATCCCCTCTGTTAAGAGAAGAAAGGGATAACAGAAATACCATAGAAAAAAAAGGCAATTCATTTCACTGTTCTTTCTCCTTTTCTTTCACTTTTTTTTTTCTCACTTTACTTTTCTTTTATCCCCTTTCTTCTTCACGCTTTGACGAATTCTTTCCTTTTCCTTTTTTCGTCTTTCCTAATTTTCACTATAGGGGAAAACAATTTCTCTTCTGTTTCTTTCTCTCTCTCTCTCCTTTTCTTTTCCTTAAATCTTGTTTTCCTTTCTTTCTTTTTCTCTCTCGGCTTTTGGCCTTATCATGTTTCAAACCTTGAGGTAAATCCCTTTTTCTTTCTTCGTCACTTTTGACGACGTTATAAGCTTAATTATCAAGCTATGGGGAGAAGACTTCCTTTTCTTTTCTCTCTTTCCCCTCTTCGTCACTTGTTGACGAACCTCTTTCTCGTCCATCTCATATTTCAACATTGGGGACGAGAATTCCTCATTTTCTTTAGTTTCTCTCTCTCTCTCTTTCTTTCTCTCAACAACTATGAAGGAATATTCCGCTACTACATTTTTGTAGGGTGTTAGAGAAATATACCTGGGTATTTTTTTATTAATTTCTCTAAGTCCTCTCTCTCTGAGGCAGACAACTGGCTTAATTTCTCCTCGAATTTATTCGGCATTTCCGAGTTCTTAATTTTTCGAGGTGGGCCTTCTTGACGGACATATCTCTTTAATTTGTTTGTGTGACATACTTGTGTCTGCTTCTTTCCCTCGTGGGTATCAATCCTATATGTCCTCTTGTCTATCCTCCGTGTTACTACATAGGGACCTATATATCGTCCACCACAGTGTGGTCCCTTATTTGATGATAGTAGCAGGACTTCGTCACCCTTTTCAAATTCTCCCCTAGCCACGTGTGGGGATTCTCTTATCTTTCTCTTATCCTCTCGATAAGTATTAGAGAATCCATTTCCATTATTCGTTGGACTTTCATCCTTTCTCTGACGACTGGTCCTTTTCTTTTTCTGTTTATTGAGGTGTGGAAGGTTCACTTCTTTTCTTTCCACTTTCTCACTCTGCGAGCGACTATGTCGTTTGTGCCGCCCACGTGGCTTAGCCGCCATCTTGTCTTCATGTTTGGCGTTCATTCTCGCCATCTTTTTTTCTTCATTTTTGGCGCTCATTTTCGCCAACTTGCTTTCTCCATTTTTGGCGTTCATCTTCGCCATCTTCTGTCCATGTTTGGCGTTCGTTCTCGCCATCTTTCCTTCTTCATTTTTGGCGCTTATTTTGGCCATCTTACACGGGTTACACTTTTTTGTTCTTACTTCATTTCCCAGTATGAGGGAGATTCCTTTCATGGGTAGCTTCTCTACCACACCAACTTTAATTGGTCCATTTTTCCACTGGGACTTCAGTGTTATTTTACACAGCGGTATTTTTACCCTCTTTCCGCCAATACCCTCTATCATCACAGTCTCACGTGTTGCTTTTATTACCCCTTTAGGTAATTTATTTCGTAGAAGTAACGACTGAGATGCTCCGGTATCTCGTAAAATTGAGACTTCCACTGGTCCTCCGTGTGGGCCTTTTATCATCCCTTTTTTCGTCCAGGGTCGATAGGACTGGTTCCCTCTAGTTGTGGTTACAGCTCCTTGAGGTTTTCTCGACTGGGTCTGGTTTCTTTCAGGACCTTTTCCAAGCTGACACCTTATGGCTATGTGACCAGCCTTTCCACATTTGTAGCAGACCACTGTTCTGCTGCTACTTTGGAAGGTCCTTCTATTTTCTTCCTTGGGTCTTCCTTCAGGGCTTAACTCAGCTTTAAACTTCACTCTATTTCCCGTGAAGGTTTTTTCCTTCGTCTTTCGGTGTGTGAGGATGTATTCGTCTGCTAGTGCGGCCATTTCATAAGTCACGTCAGTTTTTCTTTCACTTAGGTGAACCCTGACTTCTTCTGGCACACAGTTTAAGAATTCTTCAGCTAATATTAGCTGCCGGAGTTTCTCAGCGTCTCCGTCTATCCTCTTAGAGTTACACCACTTATCCAGCGCGTTCTCCTTTTCCCGCAGAAATTCCACATAAGACTGGTTTTCAGTTTTTCTTTGTGTTCTGAATTTCTGTCTATAAGCTTCTGGAACCAACTCGAAGCTTTTAAGAACCGCTGCCTTCACCAAATCGTAGTCGGCGCAATTTTCTGTGGGCAGAGTTGCATATGCTCTCTGTGCTTTTCCTGTCAGCACAGTTTGGAGTAGCATCGACCAGCATTCTTTCGGCCATCCAAGATTTAGCGCAGTTCGCTCAAAATGTGCGAAGTAACCGTCCACGTTGGCTTCTTCAAATTTTGGGACTAGCCTCGCTTGCTTCGTTACTTCGAAACTGTCATGGCTTCCTTTGCGTCCTCTTATTGCCAAGTCGACTTCTCGCAGCCTCGTTTCTTGCTGAATTTTTGCTTTCTCCAGTTCCATCTTATTTCTCTCCAGTTCCATTTGGGCTTGTATTTTAATTTTCTCCAGTTCAATTTGTTCTGGAGTCATTCTTATTATTTCTGTCGGTAGCTCTTCTAATACTGCTTCCTCGAACACATTTTCGTCCACCATGTGCCTTGCTATTTTTCTAACGAGTTCATGCTTCTTCATAGTTTTCTGAACATTTAACTCAAGCTTCTCGCCAATTTTCACTATCTCGCTTTTTCTCAGCCTCTCCAACTTTTCCATGGAGGGTTCTTTTAAAAAGTTCTCTATTTTGTCCATTTTTCTTTAATTTTCCCAAACAGTTCTCTCAACGAGTAATTTGACTGTTTCGACGATATTACTTTTTTCCTTTCACGGTCTCCCAGGGTAGATTTAGACGGCAGGAATTGTCACACGACTACTAGCAATAAATATCATTTATAATATTAAATCCCGGACGTGAGCCCCCATTTTAAGTCTGCATGAGGTCGGGAATTAAAGATTAAAATATCTCCGGACGAGACACCATTTTTAGTCTGTGACG
The DNA here is from genome assembly GCA_963585895.1 of Sepioteuthis lessoniana. Lineage (NCBI taxonomy): Eukaryota > Metazoa > Mollusca > Cephalopoda > Myopsida > Loliginidae > Sepioteuthis > Sepioteuthis lessoniana. The sequence goes on from OY757908.1 coordinate 97,805,869, forward strand.
CGAAATTGTCTAAAATCTCAAAACGGGACTTTATTTTCGCACGTGTGAAGACGGGGTGGGTTGGCACTTGATCCACTACAGAAATAAGTCCTGTTCAGAGTTTTTCTCTCAGGCATATAAGAACTGGCATATTACGTGAGGGAATAATTTAGGGCCAGACTGACCACCGCTGGCAAAGGGGGTCCAAATTTCACACTATCACACACCCACCAGGCCGCTAAACTTCTTTCCCTTAGATAACGGAAGAATACGGGCCTATAGGTCTTAGTTGTAATAATATTAATATTGTAGTAGTCGGCAACTCCGGTTTCCCGTGTGATACTTTAGGAATTAATAGGACAATTCTAAACAAGATAACATAAGGCGAATAGAAGCTGGAAAGAAAGCATGAAATAACAACATAGACCACATGGTAAAATGAAAATACATAAAATCCTTTACTACTTATATATATAAGTTCAGAGTGTCAAAAACATATAATTGGACAGTCCACGAATATAAACGTCTTTTCTGACTTTTGTCCTTCTTCAAATTGAGAGAGAGAGAGAGTGGTAAACGAAATTTGGGTGTAAAGGAAAAATGTCCCCAAAGTTACTTATCTTATTTTCGACGGGGTTCCACTGGAGAATTTTCTTCTTTCACGGGCTACTAGACTTTGTTCTGTTTTTAGTACTGGCTTGAGGGACTCGGGTCTCTCATGTCTCAGTTAATCTTTTTGTCTTCAGCCCGGAGTAAAATGGCTATGGTCCGTCTGCCACGAGCCTTGCTAAAAAAACTAACTTTTTTGTCCTTTACCTCCGCTGAGGGGAAGGGAACCCCACTTCCGTTTGGGGTCCCTGCCAATCATTTGGCTTCTCTCTCTTTCCCCTTCCGATGTCCGGCGACCTGAGGTCACTAAGTGCGAACATCTGGTCTATCTCCTCTGTGACCCACATTCTCTCTTAACGGTCACTTTTTGACTGCTAGATAGTGCTAATAGCAACACGGGAGGATACTATCATTCTTACCTCTTCGTCTCCGTGAGCTATCACGTGACACTCTGAAAACCTCGGTCAGTAGAAGACCAACTTCGGACATAACACCTTCACGAGAAACTTATAATACTAGTCGGACTGTACCATTTAAGTTAATAAATAATTAACTCTGTTTCACTGTGTATCGTTTCCTTACCACGATACAACAGTTTACAATTCTTGAAACCACTTTACTGTATGCAAAAGTAATGTTGGTGACCTTAGTAACCCGAAGGTTACCTTTTCAATAGCTACCACAGAGAGGTGTAGGTGAGGGCGCAACTTAATTTCCTGGATTGCTCCATTGTATCCTTGATCCTTACCGTATAATGCTGAGTGTTAAGCAAGGCGGCATCAAGTACCTTTTTTGAATCTTCGGTATGACTTGACTTGGGATTGTACCCCGGTCTCCCGGACCATTGGCGAACTCTAATTGTATGCAAACATATTAGCTCTCAATCATTTAAAAATAAAAACTAACAACTTTTCACTTACACATCATAATATGGAAGTATGAAGTAAATAGAAATACAGAGTAGTTCAAAAGCGATGAATATAGATTCATCACTTTTGGATTACTTTGTATTAGATATGATGGAAAGTCAACGTTAAAACGTTTCGGTTTTAGTAAACCTCCATCATGGCTCTTTTTCCTTTTCTTTTTCTTTTCTTTTCTTTTCTTTTCTTTTTTTCTCTTCTTTTCTCAAAGGCGATTTGGCAGATTTTTGCTTTCATCATCTTTTAATCCGTTGTATCTTCTAGAAGTTCTACACATTTAAACATTGTTGCCTGTGCCAATTAGGTTTTAGTTTAAAAAAAAAAAATGAACGCTTATTGAATGATTGAACGATTATATGATCTTTTTTTGTATATATACTTTTTCTTTTCTCCTGTTATTTTATTTTATTAAAACACCCATCGCTGTTCTAGCAACACTCTTTTCACCATCTTAAAGTCCTGAAGAAGCCGAAAAGTTTTACCGTTGACTTTCAATTATAAAAGTTTTAATGTTGATTTTTTTATTATAAAAGTTTTAATATTGACTTTATATTATAAAAGTTTTAACGTTGACTTTCTGTTATAAAAGTTTTAATGTTGACTTTCTATTGTAATAATTGCATCAATTCGGATGACTTTGTTTTTCTATTTTCCTCAAATCTTAATACGTATAACTATTTAGCTGATGACTGATGTTAAATTAAATTGTTAGTGTTACATCACAATACTTCAGACCATTTAACTATGAGCAAACAAATGATCTCTGCTTTCTTTAAAATGATTCGTACATCTTATTCGTTTACAAATTATATATATATATATATATATATATATATATATAAAATGTAATTAGAAGAAAACTCAAACCTGGCATTAAAATACTTACAGGGTTTGATATGACATAAAATCCCACCCAACCACTAATACTATCTTTTGCTTTTAAAAAAAACAACTTCCTTTTCCTTTCCCTCCTTTCTCTCTTTTCTTTTTCTACCTAGACTTCTTTTTTTTTTCTATCTCTTCCTTTGTCTTATCATAATCTCGCCGCCCTTTCGGTTTTCCTTTCTTGATTTTTTTTTACCTTACCTCCATTCCTTTATCCAATTTTTCGTTTTTCATTCACGCTTTTCTTCGTCAATCTTTTCTTCCTTTTTTTTCTTTTTTTTTCTTCCTCAATTATCATTCCTTTGTTGATTCTTCTCCTTGTTCTTGACATTGTTTTCCGCTTGTTTGTTTATTTGTTTGTTTATTTGTTTGTTTGTTTCATGTTTGTTTCGTGTGTCATTTCATACGAAGTATTTTTTTTTTTTTTGCTTTTTCAACTATCCTTCCTTTTTTCATTACCTTCTTACTTCCTGACTTTATTTTCCACTTGTTTGTTTATTTCATGTGTCCTTTCTTTCCATCCCTCTTTCGTTGTTTTTTCATGCTTTTCTTCGTCAATCCTTTCTTTTTTCTTCTTCTTTAATGGTCCTTCCTTTTTTTTTTATTTCCCTCTTACTTCCTGACTTCATTTTCTTCTTGTTTGTTTGTTTGTTTTGTCGATCTTCCCAACTATCGGTCACATAGGATTAATGACCTATATATGACACTAAATTGCATTTGATGGTGTGGCTTTAATCCCGGATCTGTACCCTTCATTGTCATTACTCCCAGGTCCACTTTGACTAAGAGTAGTTATAGTTGTCTATGAGTCAAATAGAAATGTTTAACCATTTAACTGGGTGCAAACAAATAACGGGTGTAAAATTGAATTGTTAATGTTACATAGCAACACTAGAAACCATTTAACTGTGTGCCAACAAATAGAACAGAATTATTCGTATTAGATAGAAATACGTGAAATCATTCAACTTGGAGCAAACACATAAGTGGCTTTTTAAAAATGTTCCTACATACAGTACGTTTACAAATCATATATATTTAGTTTGGTTTGGTTTAGTTTGCATTTATGGCAGATCAATCATTGGAGGTTATTTAATGCCAAATCCACTTTTAAACGTATAAACAATTCTATTTCAAACAACCCCCTTTAGTATAAGTATGGTTTTTTTACACACAGTTAAATGTCAAAACAGTTCTATTTCAAACAATTCAGTTTAGCATACAAAAACAGTTCAATTTCAAAGAATTTAGTTTAGCATAAGAACGCAGTTTAAATGTCATAGCTATTCTATTTCAAACAATTCAGTTTAGCATGGGTACGCTGTTTAAATGTCAAAACAGTCCTATTTCAAGCAATTCAGTTTAGCACGATTACACAGTTTAATTCTGTTTGACCCATAGAGAGGGCTTTATCGGGTATTACCACTCCGAACCAGAGTGGACTTGGGAGTGATGGAAATGAAGAGGTAGTCCGCATTCCCCAAAGTCCCAGCATTGTTGGAACCTCCCCATCAGATTATTTAGCGTCATATCTAGGACACTCGTCAGTGGAGGTCTTACTCCTCTGCAGAGAAACAGCCGACTATAACCCTATGTATAAAGAGGATTTGGTTTTAAATACAATGGTTGATATGCCATAAAACCCAACCCAACCAAACCAAAACATATATATATATATATATATATATATATATACCTAAAGAAGATTTAGCATTAATTAATCTACAATGGTTAATATGCTATAAAACCCAATCAAACCAAATCACATATATTTAATATATATGTATAAAGAGGTTTTGACATTAAAAACCTACAATTGTTGATATACCATAAAACCGAACCAATCAACCAACTAACAAAATAACCTCTTTTCTTTTCTGTCTGTTGTGGGGTTGGGGGTCCTCGTGGCGTAATGGCAAGAAATAAACGGGTTCGAACTCCTGTCGTGCTATGACATTCACTTTTGGGAAAGGTATGAACCTCTTAATCCCCAGTCCTTTTTTAAACCATGCTGTTTTTCGACAAGGATGGCTTCAGCATTGAATAACCCAGAAAGAATTATATGCCATTAAAACAAAGAAACCAAAGAAACTTTTCTAGCTTTCTTTCTTTCCTATATTCTTTATTTATTTATCTAATTATTTCTTTATTCCTTCTTCTTTTCTTTTTTTTTTTTTTTTTGATTTTTCTAGTTTCCTTCCTTTCTTCCTTCCTTCCTTTGTTTGTTTGTTCTTACATATCTTCTTTCTTCCTTCCTTTTTTTCTTCTTTCTCTCTTTCCTTCTTTTTTGCTTTCCTTTCTTCCTGCTTTTATTTCCTTGTTACTATAAAGTGCCAACAGTTAATCACAAATGTCACTCAAGATGTACGACGAGTTAGATTCCACAGACAAGCCATTTTCCCGCCCTAATCTCCCTAAAAATGATTTACAGATTGGCACCCAACCGTCACTTAAATCCGGGCTCTCAGCAGGTATGTTTGTTATCAACAAATAAATAAATACAAAAATGTAGAAAGAGCTAACGAAAAAAAAAAAAGCGATTTGATTGGTTCCGACGGCAATCAAGTGGCTTTGCTGTCGAAACGAGTTTAAAGTTTTCATTTGGGTTCTTTGTATAATGGCATATCAACCGTCCTGGGTTATTTAGTGCCAAAGCGATCCTTATAGAAGAACAGTAGTCATACTATTTAACACATAGCTGGAGGGATAAGGGGGTTCATGCCTTTCCCCATGAGCATTAGTTCGAAAGTGAACGTAATAGCGCGACCGGACTTCGAACGCGCTTACTTTGAGGCCTCCTTCCAGAACTTAAGCTTATTAAGGTTTTGTTTGGTATCTTTGTTTAATGGCATATCCACCTTTGTGGGTTATTTAATGCCAAACCTTTCCTTATCGAACAACAGCAGTGATACTATTTAATCCCTAGCTGGAGAGATAATGGGGTTCATACCTTTCCTAATGGGTATTAGCTCGAAAGGAAACGTAATGATGTGACCGGAGCTCGAACTCGCTCACTTTAAGGCCGTAGTCCAGCACTTTAGTCATTACCTCAGACAGTAGGCAGTGAGATGCGTTGGATTAAATATTTCATCCTTGTAAATGTGTAACTCAATTATTCAGCCATTTTTGCCGGCTTTCTTTGATCTTACGCAAGCTTTCAGCCAGACTGGGATGTTTTGTAGAGTTAAATGATTATACTGCAGGCCTTGTTCAAAACCATGCAAAAATGTTTAGTTTAAAATCTACTGAGCATGTTTTGCTTAGTTTACCGAATATGGTATTATGGATAGCGAGGTAGTATAGGACTATTACAAGTAAGTTTAATTCTCATTGGGGACTTCATTCTTCTTAACCAAACCAAAAGACAAGAATCTCATTTTTTTTTTTTTTTTTGTCTTTAGAGCTCGATGGTCGGAGCGATAAAATAGGCAGCCGCTAAGTGATGTATCACCTGCATTATTTAAAAAATATGTTTTTAAATAATCGAGGTATTACATCCCTTGCTTTCCAAAATAGTACTTCTAATAGCCGCAAGGTAGCGTGACCCGAGTAGCATTAAAAAACGTTAAAAAAAAAGTTAAAATTCTCCCTCTCTCCCTCCCTCCCTCCTTCTCTCTCTCTCTCTCTCTCACACACACACACACACATTTCGTCCCTCACTCTCACTTGCCAATATGTATTCGTGCCAGGTCTGTAGTTGAAGACTGATCGCTTGGTCTCAGGATATTTTTCTCCCGGCACTGCAGGTTTGAATTTATTGCTCGGCGCTTCATCATCATCATCATCATCATATCATGCCGCTAGCGCGGATATCCCTGACCTCTCTCGCCACTCCTCCTATCGTTCATCACTTCTGGTAGGTCCTCAGGGCTACATCCCGTATCTTCACAGAGCTGCTGTATGTAGGTTCGAGCCGGTCGTCTTGCTTTTGCTCGGCCATATGTGGGGGTCCATAGGAGAGCATCACTTATGAGCTCGTCTCTGCTTCTCCAGCAGTGTCCTGTATGTCTGGTTCGTCTAACTTGGGTGGTTTTCGTGATGGGAGGTTGGTGGCCGTACAGTTGGGACTTTGTGGGGTGTTGCCTCCAGGACTTGTTCAAAATTGCTCGCAGCATTCTTGTGTAGTTGGCGTCAAGCTTTTTCTCGATACGTTTAGTTAGCGTCCATGTACTGCATAAGGCATCGAAATAGGGGAATGCCGACGTGAGTCTCGATTCTTGAGTGGCTTGCGTCAAAAACTGACTTGGTTAGAAGTCGGTTAAATATCCCCTCTTCGTTCCAGCCTCATGAGTGGGTGTGTATGCGTCCCCCGACAGGGAAGAGAAACTTTTGCGCCGACAAACCTCGTGTCGTACCACGCACGGTACAATGCTTTGACGTAGCTCTTTACTCCACAACTTTCTCTATAATGTACTCTAATTGTTTCATATAATCCCTTTATCTTTTCTATTAAGTTTGCCCTGGGAATAAATGTTTTATATATTCGTTGTGAATTGTTTTATATGGTTCAGTACGAGGAAATCTTAAACCATAATACATTTTCTCTGCTACAAGTATCCGAATTGTGTTCCTCATTCTCAAATAATTGTGGCAGGGCGTCTTGATACTCAGATACGACAAATATATGAAGACAAACCTTCAAGTCATGGATACGAAAGCTCACTCGATCCAGTCCCCCAATAACAAACACAACGTCCGTTAGCCGGCGAGTTTGATAGGCTGTGGATCGGTACTACGACTGTTGGATGACAACCATATGCGTGTCGCTGAGAGCAAGGCAACCTGGCACAACCCCTTACCGGAAAATATCACCTGAGGGACCTGAGGGAAAAGAAAAAAGCCACGCATGTGAACAAGAAATTGAGAGGCGGTTGGTACACGTAGATCAGATAATAGAGACAAGAGAGACGAGAGAGACAAAAAAGTTGTCAAACCACGAGAGCGCCCAGGAGTGAACTCACAGAGTCCACACGGAAGCTGGGGTGGACGAATTCTTTTCCGGGTAGGAGTTAGTGATTAACAACGGCCTCAGAATCTACATACTATGTTATATTTTGACCTTCGACCCGGCGCAAAAATTCTATTCCAAGGTGATACACCGGAAGGAAGTGACACATTCCAATGGCCAGTAATCGAAAGAGATCGCGTGTGCGGATTAAGGCTTATGATATGGGACAAGGTGAAGGTCCCATTGTGCCACTACAGTGATGCACCGGAAGAGAATAACCTCTTAACTGCATGACAGTTATTTCCGCTTGATGACGATTAAACGTCCGATTTCAAAGATCCAGTGGGCGATCGTGTGGGCGTTGAATTATTATTTAACTCAGTTGAGTTCGGGGTGCCAAAGCAGTTGCCAGCAGACTTCCAGACAGCTAGAGACCAGATGTAGTAGGGAAGGCCACACCCGACCGAGGGGGCCCTCGGAAAAGCCCCGATGGAGTGGACCCCAAGACCTCTGGTTGAGCATCTAAGAGAACAAGAACGACACAACATGACGGTCATAACAGTGGGGTCAAAATATGAAGTTTATGTTCGGTCTCCAGCACCCTCTCACATGCAAACCTTGAACAACCCTTTCGAACCTTGCAATAAAGTGAGAGGTAAATATGTTGTTAAAGAAGTCTTCTTGCGTCCTTTATTCTTGCGTCTGTTATCATTGCGTCGGTATGTATCCAGTATATATATGTATACAACAACTACTCAAAGCCGGCTTGACAACTCAGTGGGTAGTGGGGATGAATTAGTAAAAAGTTGTTTGTGTCCTTTCCATAGAGATGTAATACCAACTATGATACACACGGTGATTTTCAACTTAGTAAGGTTGATCGGGAACAAGTGACAGCGAGCAACAATCTCTTGTTACCACCCCTACTCCTAACTACAAAACTCAGCTCGATTTGAAGCCGAAGGGCATTCGTATTTTGTTTCATAGGAAAAGAAAAGAGAAAATATACGGCAAAGACTTGAACAAACTAAAAAAGATTAAAAAAATGAAGAAGGAATTTTTTAAAAAAGGCCGAAAATATGTTGCCTGTTCTTTTCTCGTTTCTATTCTTGTAAGAACCGTCATTCTCCAACAAGGAAACAAAATTCCTAAACTGATGAAGCTTCAATTGTTTTGTTTTCATTTCGTTAATTCCATTAACCTGTTCGTTTTTGTTTATATATTCTCAGTTTCCTGTCCAACTCTTTATGTTAAATGTTAAACCATGAACACAAGTTTTAAAATAGTGCGCGCGTACGTATAAGTGTGTGGGAAAAAGGTAGATCCTATTTCCCCAACCCCTCCGCTCGGACAGGATATGACACAAGGTCAATTTTTAAGCGGAGTTTAACAGGTTTGAATTTTTCTTCTCCTAGACTAGTTGCCTCACCAAGGCTGAAGAAATCAGTCTGCCCTACTATTTACCCATAGCTGGAGGGAGAATAATTGGATTCATACCTTTCCCAAGGGTATTAGTGCTATGTGAAATGCAATCAGTCAGGTCCAGGATTTGAACTCGTATCGCCGTGTCCATATCCTGCGACGATAACCATTACACCACGGGCACCTCCACGGGGAGAAGGTAGATAATGAACTCGAGTAGAATTTATCACGGGGTTAACATCCATTTTCTACTGCTGCTGCTTGGTAAGTAGGTAAGGCATTTATGGGAGAGTGGTTTACATAAGGGTTCGTTTATATGTGTATTTACAAACCCCTCCACATGACCAGGATGGAACTAGTGGGTAGAGTGTTCGCCAATAGTCCAAGAGATCTGGGTTCAATCCCAGGTCACGTCATACCAAAGACTTTAAAAATGGTACTTGATACCTCCTTTCTTAACACTCAGCAATTTAAGGTATGTGTCAAGGGTAAAATGGGGCAATCAAGGGAAACGAGTTGCACCTTCTCCTACACTTCGGTGTAGTAGCTATGGAAAAGGGAGCCTTCTGGTCGCCTTCGACTTCGGTCGCCAACTTACTTACCTACTTAACGGGTTTTAAGACTTTTCCTTCTCCTAGACAGGTTGTCATACCCAGGTTAAATAGTCTATCTGCCCTACTATATGTATCCATAGCTGAAGGGAGAATTCTTGGAAAGATACTTTTTCCAAAGGTATTAGCGTTATGTGAAATGTAAACAGTCTCGTCCAAAATTTGAACACTGATCACTGTCCCCATTTTCGACGACGGTAACCATTATACCACGAGCCGAAAATCGCGAAATTTTGATCTTCTAATTTTCTTAACAACAAATAATTGTAATTGTCTTTAATTGGAATCATTTTGAGATGAGGCTTCTTAATCTGAGAATTAAATTTTTTTATTCATTTATTGCGGACTTTTTTTCACCTCTGGCCTTCTTCAGGTGAAGAAGGCCATAGAAAGAAGAAACAACACAAAAACTACCAAGATGTAGACAAAAAGTCCGCAATAAAAAAAAAAAATAATAATAATTGTTCAAGAAATGAGTTACACAAAGAGGTAAAATAACTCATTATTTACAAAACTTTGCTAAGTCTGACCCACAGGACTCAGTTTGCTTATAATATGTACTTTTAGGAAATAGTCATCCATTTAAGCATTGAGCAGACGATTTACTGCTGAACTTTTGCTGATCAATGCTTTCAGTGGGATTTGACAATAAGTCTAACAATTCTAAATATCTGAGTAAACAATAACTTTTCCTGATTTCCTTTAAATATTCAAAACTTGTGGGTAAACTTGAGGACTGCTTTTGACATCACATCAATGCTTTTCCTTTCAATATTGAGATGTTGAAAATGCTTCCCAATTAGTTGGCATTTAACATAAGACCACCAATTCTCTCTTCTGAGTTCAAATGATCCATTTTTTACGACGATAACCATTACACTACAATCATCTCCTCGGGTCTCATTTATATGCAAACAGGTTTTCTTGAATTTAACGAACAATAAAAAAACAAAAAAAAAACAACATTTAATTCAACTTTGAAAGGAACGGCATTCACGTTATGTACAAAGGTTTTCGCAAATTTACCCCAAAAGTTTTAAGGAAAAAGAAATGGCTTGCTTGTTAAATGGAATTACTGGATTTCTCCTTTTTCCAAGGTTATTTGAGCTCTGTCAATATATTCGCTTCATTCATTATCGTACCCTAACTGTGTGTACAACTTTTATGACCTGGTAACTACCTATGAGGAAATGATTGGTAACCAACAATATCTTAAAATGGCTTCTATCTTCCCTAAATAATGAATAATTGTTTTTTTATTTTATTTCTTTTGTTCTTGTTGTTAACGCTAACTGTTAAGATCCTCAAAAATTTTCGTATCTATCTATCTATCTATCTATCTATCTATCTAATACCGGATACTGAATGTTCATAAAAAAGAACTATGAATTAAGCCAAAATGCAGACTTAGCAATTCAACTAAAAACCAAATCGGTATTGATTAGTAGTTAAAAGTATTTCCCTCTTTGCTTGTATTTAACATGACACCAACTTTTCTTTTTACAGTTCAAATCTGAACTCTGACCAAGACAAGAGCCTGATGATCAAGTTCATTTTGCTGTGTAGACAGAACCATTATCGTGTTGAAAACTAACATCTGATCTTTCCTTTTTGAAAAGAAAAATATCACTTGTGAGTAGCAAGCCCTTCTGCAATATTTTCTTAAATTTCAAAATATTGACTTTTCACTTAAAAAAAAAACCCCACCATTACCAGCAGTTGAAACGACCTCCATCTTCTTCCTTGCTTAAATGTAGCAGAGTTGTATATTTAGAATTGTAGTTTCTGATCAAATCTTTGAAAACATATCCCAGCAGTTTCATCGTTGCCACATGTAAGCACGTTTCATTCTGCTAGGGGTGAGAGGCGGTTACTTGCTTTGATAAAGAGAATGTAATTTTGTTGTTGGCAAGGAGTGATGTTGATTGTGTAAGTGTCCAGCGAAGTAGGCTGAGAATAAAAAGTCACGTATCCCATCATGCAACAGACCACGATGTTGACGAAGAATCCCCGGGCAAAAATGGCGACGCTCATCCATGGTTTTACATGAACGGCTCTGTGAAAACAAATTAAAAGAACAAATCCAATTAAAACACAAAAAGAAATAATTCAGTATTTATAAAATTTTCAGTGTCTATTCCGCAATTTAAAAAGTCAGAGACTTTTTTTTTTACACCGAGGAGTCATAAATGTAAAGATTTTGAGTCCGATTTTCTGGATAGAAGATTTATCACTAGTATAAACTTTTTGGTTCGTTCTTAGATCTTATTTTTGGTGCTTGTTTATATTCAATAGTGAAAAAAAATTTGAATGAAATAATAGTCTAAATTTGTCCGAACGTTTTAGATGAATCATTGAATATTTAATGTACATTTTTGGTTATTCAGTCTTTCATCTTCATATTTTGAGACTTTCAATCACAATTCTTTGGTCTTTTTCAATCCAATTCTTCATCCAAATAGACTGCATTTCCTGTCTTGGGGTTTATTATGACTACGGTGATTGTTATATCCTTTGCGCACGAGCGTAAACTGCACCAATTGACTATACACCTAGGCTCTTAACCCGAATTGTTCAAAGCCCAACCAAACTGAATGATAAAATATAATTAACGAAAAATGATTAATATAAAAAAAATCATTCCTTAATTATATAACACTTGGATAGTCTTGGTGAATACTTTTTAATATATTGTTAAATAGCAAAATTTCTACCAAGGTGCACAGCAAGATTTCTTTCAACATTATTCCATAGCAAGATTTCCTTCCACATTATTACACAGTAATATTTCTTTTAACATTATTATACATTGAGAATTTTTTCAACATTATTATACGGTAAGATTTTTTTCAACATAATTACAGTGAGATTTCTTTCGACATTATTTATTACACTGAGAGATTTCTTTCAATATTATTTATTACACTGAAAGATTTTTTTCAACATTATTTCATAGCAAGAATTCTTTCAACATTATTACACGGTGAAATTTCGTTCAACACTATTTATGACACTGAGATATTTCTTTCAACATTATTACATAGCAAGATTTCTTTCAACGTTACTTAATACACTGAGAGATTTCTCTCAACATTATTACACAGTAAGATTTCTTTCAACATTATTTATTACACTGAGAGATTTTTTTAACATTATTACATAGCAAGATTTCTTTCAACATTATTACGCGGTGAGATTTCGTACAACACTATTTATTATACTGAGATATTTCTTTCAACATTATTACATAGCAAGATTTCTTTCAACGTTACTTATTACACTGAGAGATTTCTTTCATCATTATTACATAGCAAGATTTCTTTCAGCATAATTACACAGCAAGATTTCTTACAACATGACAACACAGGAAGATTTCTGTAAACATTACTACATTGAGATTTCTTCAACATTATTTATTACGCTGAGAGATTTCTTTCAATATTAATACACAGCAAGATTTCTTTCAACATTATTACACAGTAATATTTCTTTTAACGTTATTATACAGTGAGATTTTTTCAACAGTATTACACGCTAAGATTTCTTTCAACATTATTACACGGTGAAATTTCGTTCAACACTATTTATTACACTGAGATATTTCTTTCAACATTATTACAAAGCAAGATTTTTTACTCGTTACTTATCACACTGAGAGATTTCTTTCAACATTATTACACAGTAAGATTTCTTTCAACATTACAACGCAGGAAGATTTCTTTTAACATTATTACATAGCAAGATTTCTTCCAACATTACAACAGAGGAAGATTTCTTTTAACATTATTACATTGCAAGATTTCGTACAACATTACAACACGGTAAGATTTCTTTCAACATTATTTATTACACTGAGAGATTTCTTTCAACATTATTACATAGCAAGATTTCTTTCAACATTATTACACGGTGAGATTTCGTTCAACACTATTTATTACACTTAGAGATTTCTTTGAACGTTATTACACGGTAAGATTTCTTTCAACATTACACAGGAAGATTTCTTTTAACATTATTTATTACACTGAGAGATTTCTTTCAACATTATTACATAGCAAGATTTCTTTCAACGTTATTTATTACACAGAGAGATTTCTTTCAACATTATTACACAGTAAGATTTCTTACAACATTACCACACAGTAAGATTTCTTTCAATATTATTTATTACACTGAGAGATTTCTCTCAACATTATTACATACCAAGATTTCTTTCAACATTATTAAACGGTGAAATTTCGTTCAGCACTATTAATTACACTGGGATATTTCTTTCAACATTGTTATATAGCAAGATTTCTTTCAACGTTACTTATTACACTTAGAGATTTCTTTCAACATTATTACACAGTAAGATTTCTTTCAACATTACAACACTGGAAGATTTCTTTTAACATTATTAGATTGCAAGATTTCTTACATCATAACAAAGCAAGTTTTATTGCATTATTACACTGTAAGATTTCTTACTCTATTATTACACAGAGGTATTTCTTACATTATTACCCAACAAGATTTCTTCTGAGTGAAGACAGAACTCTTATTTTTTTTCTCTCCGACTAATTTATTTTTTATGCATTATTTGACACATATTTTCGTAGTTTCGTAGATTTTTCGTCTTTTGCTAGTTACAATAATAAGCGGCTGATCAGAGCGGTATTTCGATTTCGAATGGGATTTCTTAAATACTTAGGCAGCTGTCCAAGCGATAACCATTTCTAACCAATAAATTACATACTGCAGCGACGGATGAATATCAGATTGCAACTGTAACAATAGACAAGATGCAGTTTGAGTTACAATCTAGAAATGCACCTCTGATTGTGGGCGTACAGTTTTTTGGGTTAAAACGTCTGCCTGGAGGTCTAAGATTTTTGTTATTTTACAGATCATACGATTTTTGTTGTTGTTATCACATGGTGTCGAGTGGCTATTTTTTTCTGTGGCCCTTCTCATAGATGTTACATGTAAATAGAGGTTTTTAAAATAATCTGCAAGGAAAGAAAAAAATCAAATGACAAGAGAAGGCTTAAAATGAAGAAAGCGGTGCATAAGGGTCGTTAAAGAATGTTGAAGTAAATCAATTTTAATATTCAAAGGTAAATAACTGCTGTTAAGGCCTCCCATATAAAAAAAAAAAATAATTTGACGTTTAGAATTATGAACTGTTTTTATTGGGAAAACCGAAAAGTAGTCGATATCACTCAAATACTGTTGAGCGCCATATGCATCTGAGTAAATCCAATAATAAGAAATCTATTTCCATAGCTTTCCAGCAGTCAGCTGCGCCAAATATCTTACTGTTGTGTTCTGGTTAGTGAACACAAGTAGTAGTAATAATAAGACAAACCACGATATGTGAGGAAAATAGTTATATTTACAGGAAAGAGTATTTACAAGAGAGAGACTGTTAGTAATAAGAACATAGGATTAGTGATAGAGTAATGATATACCTCAACAATAGGAACGGCTCTTCTGGTCTGACCCGTAGACTTATTCCCATATATGGCAGGTGGAACAGCTCATTATGCTGAAAAGGTAGGTGATACCCAACACTTACTATAACTATTACTACTATTACTGCAAACATTGTGCCCGTCATCAATAACGGGGTTATTTACAAGGTGTCTACATATTCATGGGACCCATGTGACTGCTAACAACTCAACGAATAATAATGTTGTGCTCTTTTTTGTTTCAGATTTGGAAATAGTATACTATAACAACAATTAATCCTCGATCACAATGCTTTGAACAAGAGAGGAAAAAGTATTTTGAGTCACTACTTACTTGGAAACCGGGCATTGGCACGATGGTTAGAGTGTTCGCCAATAGAGGCCTAGGTTCAATCCCGGATCGAGTCATACCAAAGACTCAAAAAATGCTACTTGATGCCTCCTTGCTTAACACTCAGCATTATAAGGTAGGTACCAAAGGTAAGGTGGAGCCATCAAGGAAAAGGAGTAGCGCCCTCCCCTACGCCTCGGTGTAGTAGCTATTGAAAAGGGAGCCTTCGAGTCACCCTCGACTAAGGTCACCAACTTTACTTACTTTTATTACTTAATTACTTGGAGACAAAATCATTCAAAACTCTCTCAAAATAGATGCAACCCATTAATATGATAATGCTTTATTACTGAGACAATAAACTTAAAAAAAAACTGAATATCCTGGAAGCTGATATAATAACAATTAAAACGAAGTATCGAATAGTTGTCTCTTGCTCAAAGAAGGCATTTTTAGAAAACGTGTTCCAAATTGTTATATAGTCATACGCAGATTCACATCTACATATACACACAGCATCATAACGACACGATAAATAAACAGACGAGCGAAGACTACTTTAACAAAATATGTTCCTCTCACTTTATTGTAACGTTTGTATGTGAGAGGGAGCTGGAGACCGAACATAAACTGTAATATTTTGACCCCACTCTTATGGCCGTCAGCGTTGTGTCTTTCTCGTTCTCCAGCACTGCTCAACCGGAGGCCCTGGGGCCCAGCTCTCTGCTGGATGATGGCTTTCTTTACTGCATCTTATCAACCACTTCTCTGGGCCCCAACTCAATCGGGGGCCCCGAGCCCCTTCGGCCTGGTGTGGCTTTCCCTACCACATCTCGTCTATAACTCCGTCCGATCTCTAACTGCAACTATCTGACTTCTGTCTCGACTGAGTTATATAATAGTTCAACGTCCACTCAGTCGCCTACTCGATCTTTGGAATGGCATGATTGATCGGAAATAACTGTCATGCAGTTCACAGGTCACTCACTTCCGGTGCATCAGTCTATGAGTGTACCATGGGAATTTGTTTACCTCCGTCCCATTTCATCAGCCAATTTCCGCCGACGCAATTTCCTCTCATAACTGCCATTAGAATGTGTCACCTCCTTCCGGTGCATCACCTTGGAATGGCATTATTTGGTCGGGTCGAAGGCCAAAATACAATAAAATGACCGCTATTGCGCTTGTCGCAGTAATTAATCCTTATTATATTAATGGGTTGCATCTATTTTGAGAGGTATGGATCACCACTTCTCTTTGTCTATTGGTTCAAGTGGCATCAGTCGTATGGACGAGTTGAGAATGTAGGAGCATCGGTCAACTAAAATCCTTTCAAATCACTCGAGTAAAGCGTGGAATGCGAGCAAGAAAGAAAGAACATTAAATTATTCAGCGAAGGGAAAGGAGGACGAAATTTTTGGAAGGAATACTTACTCAAGTTGGTCGTGGCGTAACGGTTATCGTCCTAGAAATAGATTCAGTGATTCGAGTTCAAATCCTAGACGAAGCAGATTGTATTTCACGCTAATGCTCTTGGGGAAGATATGGATCCAAATGTTCTTCCACCGGCTATGGGTAAATAGAAAAGTAAAACAGACTTGGCTCTTTAGCCTTGGAATGGCAACCAGTCAAGGAGAAGAAAAACTCTGAATTCAAACCAGTTGAATTCTGAGTGTATTTGTGTCGCATCTTGCTTGAAACAGAGAGGTAGAAAAGAAAAAAAAAAGACGAAAAACAGTGAAAGCGCAAGAAAGACAGACAAACAGACAGAGACAGAGTGAGGTAAGGTTAAATGATGTAGTCATATTATGTTGCTCATGATATTGCTATAAGATGCATGGTAAATTATTTTGCTACAGAAATGCATAGAAGTACTGTAGCGAGAGGTTGCCAGGAATCAAATAACAATGTGTTGCCAGGAATCAAGTAACAATGTGTTGTACCACGTGACTTCCGGTATCACGGAGGTATTAAAGACGTGTTTCTTAAGCACGTAGAGAGAGAGAGAGAGAGAGAGAGAGAGAGAGAGAGAGAGCGATCTGAAAGATCTCCGTCCGAAGTTGGTCTTACTTCGGACGTAAGACCAACAGTGCGAGACTTATAATACATGTCGGACTGTACCACTTCAGTTAATAAATAATGAACTCTATTTCACGATGTATCTCTTCCTAACAACGATACAACACAATGCAAATATTACTGACTGCATGTCCTTGTTGTGTGTATAGTGTAAATGCATTGCTCCGTTTATTACTATAAAAATACATTGTAGATAGTTTTTTTTTACTACAGAAATGCGCTGAATCATATCATTGAGAGAGTTGAGGGCTTCAATAAAAATCGGTTGTCACTGTAGATAACGACGTAAGTCTCGGACTGAGATCATAAATCCACTTAACCAGCGTCGAGATTTTTAACACAGAACACAGCATTATTTTGTTTGTCGGTGCGATATACCAGTTTAAAATAATCTATTTAGTTTGAACGATGGAGAACGTTGTTTCAATTTTCTAGTTGAACTTCTCGTTCACATTCGCGTTTAATTTCTTGACATCTATCTATCTATCTATCTATCTATCCTAGTTGGCCGGGGCTGTAGAAGATGCCGACTGCATCTCTGCAAAAGTTTAAGACCCCATCCCCTAACGAGTGTCCTGGATATGACACTAAATTGCACCTGATGGGGAGGTTCGGGTCATGAAGCTTTGGTTAATATAAAGTACCCCTTCACTGCCATTACTCTCAGCTCCACTCTGGCCCGGAGTAGTTGTACCTGTTAAGGTCAAATAGAACTGCTTAAGCATTTGTGATACCGGAAACCATTGAACTGGGATAAGTAGAACTATTAGCGTTATATAACGATACTTGAAAACATTGATCTGTGTGTAAACAAATGAGCTTTGGCTCGAGTAAAAATTGTTACCAATAAATCATTCGTTCATAAATCATATATACTTAATATATTTGTATAAACAGTAATTGGCATTAAATAACCTACAAGGGTTGATAAAACACAACCAACCAATGCATCAATCTCTGCATCTATCACTCTCTCTCTCTCTCAATCAATTTATCTCTCTCTCTCTCTATATATATATATATAAAGTTCTTAAATAGAACTATAAACGTTGAATAACAATACTTGAAACCATTTAACAGTATGCAAACAAATTAGCTCTGCTTTGTGTAAAAGTTGTTACTTACATACGTTTACAAATCATTTATATCTAATATGACATTTGTTAGTTCTTTGTTTAATGGCTTATCAACTTTCTTGGGTTATTTAATGCCAAATCCATTTTTAGAAGAACAGTAGCAGTACTATTTAACCCATAGCTGGGAAGATAAGGAGACTCTTACCTTTCCCGAGGGTATTTGTCCGAAAATGAACATAATAGGGCGACTGGAGTTTGAACTCACTAACTACGATTCCGCAGTCAAGTGATTCAACCATTACGCCACGAGGACACCCCTGATTTGACGTTTAATAACCTTATATGGGTTGATATGCCGTAAAACACAACCAACCAGCCAACCAACCAACCTATCTATCTATCTATCTATCTATCTATCTCAGTCCATTCATATTTATCTATCTATCAATCTATCTCAGTCCATTCATATCCATCTATCTCAGTCCATTCATATCTATCTATCTATCTATCTATCAGGGGAGGCTGAAAAGTTCATAGAGAAAACTACAATTGTAGCATATAATAGAGACTTATCAAACCAACTAAAAACCAAATTAATATTGTCAGCAAAACCATATTTGAGAAAATTTACCGCGAATTAAGGTAGAGTCTAAGAGTAGATCAATGGAAGAATACCCAGGCAGCAATGGACTGGTTCAAGAACGTGATATGAGAACCACGCAGTCAGATTTAGACAGTTAGTCGAGTCAGAATCGAGAGTCGAGTTAGGGATAAGCAGCCGATCAAAGGCGTTTCGGACGTCTCTGACGATACAGCTTGCAAGGGGGTGCAAGCGTTGGCACCTCTCTGGCTCCAGGTGGAATATATGGGGCAAGAAGAAGTCCCCTCTCAGATTATATGTCTCTCCATCTATCCATATTTACCAACCCCTCCACTCGGGCAGGATATGACACAAGGTCAATTTTTAAGCGGAGTTTAACAGGTTTGTATTAAGAGTTTTCCTTCTACTAGACCTGTTGCCTCACCAAAGCTGAAGAACCCAGTCTGCCCTACTGTTTACCCATAGCTGGAGGGAGAATAATTGGATTCATACCTTTCCCAAGGGTATTAGTGCTATGTGAAATGCAATTAGCCTGGTTCAGGATTTGAACTCGTATCGTTGTGTCCATTTCCTACGACGATAACCATTACACCACGGCCACCTCCATCAATTTCTCAAACTTACAACTGTGTGCCCCTTTCAAGAATAAAATGAGAGAGATGTATCTTTATAAAGAAGTATGTTTCGTTCGTTCATTGACGTTCGTTCATTATCTTTGATTATGTTCTTGGTTGAGTCTATGAGAAGTATACTACACAATACATTTATGCTGTAAAAGTTTTTATACATTTTTCATAAGGATAATTTAAAAAAATAAATCTCGATGGGATTATCCATAGCCTGGATCATGAGCATTTTTCAAGGTCTGAAATGCAATATAAATCATTTCGTTAAAAGTAATTTTAAAATGAGTTACTGCTGAACAAATAGCGTGTATAAATTTATGTACCAACTCAAACACCATGAGAACACCACTAACAATATTGAAAAAAAAAAAAAAGAAAAGAAATATAAAGTCGGCAAAATTTTATTATTTCTCGCGAAAAATTATACAATCAAAACGGATATCATTAAGCATTACTTATTACCAAACTTTAGAGATTGAAACATTGTAACCAAAAATATGAATATGTAGCAATGAAATAATTACACTGTTTACCCTTATATAATTACATATTTATACATTTTTATTTTTGGTTACATATACTGTAGATTTTGGTAATAAATAATTTAGTTTAGTCTTTTTGATATTCCTGTTGAAATAATAAAATCCTAATATATTCGGTTTATAAGAAAAATAACTTTAAAAAATTCTTACTGGCGCACTTATGTATGGGTAATAGTTTACACACACACACACACACACACACATGCATGTATGTATGTAGTGTTCGCCAATGGTCCGGGAGACCGGGGCTCAATCCTAGGTCGGGTCATACCAAAGACTCAAAAAATGGTACTTGATGCCTCCTTGCGTAACACTCAGCATTATGAGGCATGGATCAAGGGCAAATAGAGGCAATCCAGGAAAAGGAGTAGCGCTCTCTCCTACACCTCTGTGTAGTAGCTAATGAAAAAGGAGCCTTCGATTCACCCTCGATGATGGTTCGCCAACTTCCTTTCTATATATATAAACATATATTATCATCCACAGACAGAATGTTTCGTTATATCACAACTCTTCAGTGTGGCTAGACACGCGGGATGCTTCAAATTGGGATCGAAACCCGCCCAACTTTACTTTAGGCTTAGTATCTTACTGCTCATCCGACTGGCAACATATGTCAGCTCGCGAATCATCAAGCATTATGTATTAGCTTACGTTTGTTTACATTTTGCCTAACCGGATACCAGAGTGCCCAATTCATTAGAAGAGCTTTGCATTACACGAGTGGCAGCCTTAATTTTTTCGCCAGAGTACTCAACCCCCGGTAGGGGAGCGTATATATATATATATACATATATATATGTGTGTGTGTGTGTGTGTGTGTGTGTGTGTGTATGAGTATGTGTGTGTGTGTATGTGTGTGAGTGTGTGCGCGCACGTGTGTGTGTGTGTGTGTGATGGTTGCTGCATATGTATACTGTGAAAGTAGTAAGCAATATTAATAGTAGGTGCCGTGTAAAGCCTAATCGGCTTGGGCGGTACAATACGGCGACTGCCTCTCAGTAGAGGGGCAAGACCTCCACCCACCAACTAAGGTCTAAGTCATCTAATGATCAGTCTTCAGTCTTGGATCTTCGCTAAACGTGAAGTGCTCCTTCATTGCCATTACTCCCAGATCCACTCTGATCCATAGTAGTAGTACCTGTTAAGGTCCCATCTATGGGTTTAATAGAATTGTTTAACCATTAAACTGCGTGCAAATAAATGACTGATGTTAAATTAAATTGCCAGTGTTCAATAGCAATACGTCAACCCATTTAACGGTGTGCAAACAAATGATTTATGTTAAATAGAATTATTAGAGTTTGATAGAAGTGCTTGAAATCATTTAACTGACTGCAAACAAAGATCTGGCGTGTTTAGAATATTTTCAACAAACTGTTCGTTTGCCCAGTCAGCTGGGGCTGTAGAATACACCGACTTCTTCATTGCAGAGAGGTAAGCCCCCCCTCTCAACCAGTGTCCTGGATATGACATTAAAAAATCTGATGGTGAGGTTCAAGTAATGCTAAAGCTTTGGGGGATGCGGAGCACCCCTTCATTGGCACTGCTCCCAGGTCCACTCTGACCCCGAAGTGGTAGCACCTGATAGGGTTCTATCTATGGGTCAAATAGAACCAAACTATGTACACGACTGAATTGTTTGAAATAGAACTGTTTTGACATTTAACTGTTTCTAAACAAAAACTATACTTATACTAAATTGAATTATTTGAAATTTAACTCGGCGTTAAATGACCCGAAAAAGGTTGATACGCAGTCCAACCAACCAACCAACCAACCAACCAACCAACCAACCAACCAACTGTTCATTTACAAATCGTATATATTTAATACATATGGGTATAAACAGGATTAGGTATAAAGTACCCTAGAAGGGTTGGTAAGCCATAAAAACCAACCAACCAACCAACCAACCAACTATGTACAGTATAAGCAGTAAACCGATGCTGATTGTGATTATAATATGACTCAGGTGTGTCCCGTCATAAAATTCAGGTGGATCATTAAAAAGAAAACATCAATGGATTTGAACGCAGCAACCGATGCATTCAAAGGAAGAGACGCATATCTGTGGATGCCATTAATGCAGATTTAATGACGTTACCAAAAAAAAAAAAAAAAAATTAAAAATATGGTGGAGGAGTGACAGGAAAAAAGAAGAAGATATGACGAGTCAAAAATTAGGTCAGAAACCCTCTTTCAGACGTTATCAATTTTCTCGTAAATTAACTGATAAAAATGGCGGTTCCTGTTTTAGTTTCAAGGAGTTTTTTTTAACAAAAATCTAACTCCACTTGGAATTACACCCTTGAAATAAAATAAAATAAGATAAAAGCAGCCATTATCATTTTTTGTAATTTTTTCCCCATTTTTGTAATATTATGTAGCAATCATTTTGTAGAGGCTCAGGCATTCATCCTTTTAATTCAAATAAGAACTCTTTCAAAGTTACAACATAGAAATTACCATCTGTACAACTGTTTTTTTATGGTCGAAATTTTCCATTAGCAGTAAAAGTCGTAACTGTCCCATAAATATAAGTTACACCCAACTGCAGACATGACATAAGCATTATAGCCATAGTGTCTTATTCTCTCTAAATGTGTGCGCCGAAGGAAAACATTGTTTTTTGTTTTGTTGCGTTTTTCACGCCAAAAATACTGGGATTTGATCGCAGCTATCGAACTACGAATGGAAGCACTTCATGACGAAGGTTTAACAATAAAGGAAATGCCTTAAATTACAACAATTTAACAATGTAATAAATAGATCGAATGATTGGCTATAAAACTGGCAACGGCTATTTAACTACAAATGCAACGACTTTATTGAAGTGCTACAACTAAAAAATCAATAATTTGATTAATTTAACTATTGATTGCCGTGATTTACCGACACGTAAGATGATTTTGATCCAAGTGATTGGGTCGAAATACACTGAATAATCTCAGGAAGTTAACAACAAATATAACGACTTGGTCTGTGATTTACAAAAGATGCAATGACTTGATCGACAAATACTATGACTTTAAGACAGTGATTTAACTAAAAATGGAATGATTTCTCTCAACTGCAAATGCAATTATTAGACCACAGGAATTTGACTATAAATGCTAAGATTTGATCAAAGATCACAGATAAAATAAAAAATACAAGGAATTGAATGGGATGATTCAAGTACAAATGCATAGATTTGATCGCTGCAAATTACCTACAGATGCTTTGACTTGATCTGAGCGATTTAACTACAGATGCGAAGATTTGATCAAATGATTTTTCTACGTATGCAATGAATTGATCTTTACAATTTGATTACAAATATTGTGATTAATTATCGAGATTTAACTAAGAATATGATGACTTGATCAAATCAATTTAAATACAAATGTAATGACATGATCGCGATCATTTAACAACTCGTACAACGATTAGATAACAGCGATTTAATTGAAAATACGATGATTTAATTGTCGAGGTTTAAAGTGAAAATATGATTATTTGATCCCAGTAGTTTAACTACAAATACAATGATTTGACCGCAGTTATTTAATTGGTAATACAATGATTTGAACACACTGGTTAATCTACAATGATTTGATCACGGCGATTTAACGACAAATGCACTGACTTTACCGCACTGAATTAATCAAATATGCACTGGTTTGTTCATGGCGATTTTGTAACAAATGCAAAGATTTGGTCACAGTAAATTTACTGAAAATGGCAAGACTTGATCCAACGATTTGATCCTCACTATTCAACTAAAACTTTACATGGAATTGTTCTTTCAGTACAAATCAAAGGAAAATATTTTTTATAAGGTTCACATCGGTGAATATACAACACTCTGATCTTTGAAAGAAGTACCGGCGAACAACAATTTTATTCGGATCAGGGCATAAGAATTCTACAGTCTTATTCTTTCGACTTGTTTGTTACACTGTAACTGGTTTGAATTAAGAATTTTCCTTCTCCTTGACGGGTTGTCATACCAAAGCTGACGAGATCAGTCTGCCCTACTACTAACTGATAGCGAGAGGGCTAATAATTGAATGATTTCCCAAAGATATTAGCATTATGTGACATGCACACGTCCAGGATTTGAAATCATGTCGTCGGTGTTGGGGTGGACGAATTCTTTTCCGGGTAGGAGTTAGTGGTTAACAACGGCTTCAGAATCTACATACTATGTTATATTTTGACCTTCGACCCGGCCCAAAAATGCTATTCCAAGGTGATGCACCGGAAGGAAGTGACACATTCAAATGGCCAGTAATCGAAAGAGATCGCGTGGGCGGATTAAGGCTTATAATATGGGACCAGGTGAAGGTCTCACGGTGCCACTACAGTGATGCACCGGAAGAGAGTGACCTGTGAACTGCATGACAGTTATTTCCGCTTGATGACGATTAAACATTCGATTTCAAAGATCCAGTGGGCGATCGTGTGGGCGTTGAATTATTATATAATTGAGTTGAGTTGGGTGCCAAAGCAGTTGCCAGTAGAATTCCAGACAGCTAGAGACCAGATGTGGTAGGGAAAGCCACACCCGACCGAGGGGGCCCTCGGAAAGCTCCGATGGAGTGGACCCCAGAATCAAGAGAACAAGAATCATGCATCTTCCTTCTTGCGGCTTTATTATTGTGTGGTTGTGATGCTGTAGATGACTATATAACGGTCGGGTCCATTTCTTACGACAGCAACAGTTACACTACAAACGCCTCTACCTATATATCTATATATATCTTTCAAACTGTTTTGTGACTTTCCCTATTCAGGTCATTTCATATTATTTCTATCTTTGTCATCCACAGGCAGACTGTTTTGTTGTATCACAACTCTTCAGTGGGACTAGACACGCGAGATGCTTCACGCTGGAATCGAAACTCGGCTGACTTTGTGTCAGTCGGATATTTTACCCCAAAGCTATCGTTAATGTCAACGTATAGGTATATATTCACATATACACTATGGGGTACCGGAGTGCTCAATTCATGAGAAGAGCTTTGCATATGTGCGTATATGACAGCCGGCAATTCCTCACTTGAGTGCTCAACTTACTGTTGTATATATATATATATATATATATATATATATACATGTATATATATATATATGTGTGTGTGTGTTGGACAAAATGGAAATCGTTTAAAATGACGTGAATAAAGAGAGTCTCAAAATAGGTTGAAAGATAAACAGAAAATAAAGTTACTGTTCAGCCATAACGCCCAGGAAACAGTGATAAAAATACAAGATGAAGTTCTGGAAAAGTTATTGAATGCAACAAATCAAGATGGATGATGAAGTTAGAGAAAGATCCTGGAATAAAAAGATGTATAACGATAGCATGGAAGTCATTTAGTTAAAAATAGACTTATAAAGTTACTTCAACAAATGCTTAAAGCGTAAAGTCTACAGACATTGTATAACACCAGCTTGACAGTATGATGGTAAAACATGGAAATTAATCAAATCACTATAAAAGGAAGTCGGAGTAAGACACAGATCAATAAAAAAAGTAATGGTTTGGTTAGGTTTTATGGCATATCAATCATTATAGGTTATTTAATGCCAAATCCTGTTTTTACATACATATTGAATATCAAATATATATTAAATATTAAAGATATACGTAATAAGGGTAAATTGAAACAATCCAGGAAAAGGAGTCACAATCCCACTTACACCGTGTATATGTCCGTGTATATATGTGAGTGTATATGTATATGTTCGTGTGTATATGTTTGTGTATGTTTGTGTATGTATATGTGCGTATGTGAATATGTTTATGTGTACATGTATGTATACATGCGTGTGTGTGAACGTGTGTGTGTGTGTGTGCACATGTAAACATATATATATATATATATATATATATATATATATATATATATATACTAGAAACGTTTTGCTTGATTTTGTTTAATTCCAGATTTCTGTCTGTGAATGTCCTATTGGAGTTTTTCGTCCGTGAAGTCTTCTAAACTATGTAAATTATTTAAAAATAAATATATATGCATGAGTATGTATTCTGTGGGTGTTTGTATGTGTGAGTGTGTGCATACACACACTTTGATGCACGTACACTCATGTATACACACATTCTTAAACATACATTTTCAGGGGAGTTGTGTTGATTGTTGTCCTTCTTTTCCTCTCCCCCTTCTCTCTCTCTCTCTATATATATATATATATATATCGGAGATACCGGCCGTATACGGTGGTTAAAAAATAATATTGCTGTATATAACTGATGTATTATGTTCAATTGCTTAAAACTTGTAATGTATCTCAGCTTTCATTTTCTTTTCAAAGTCATTACAATAACGAAGTTTTATGAAGATTTAAGCTGCTATAATCATTTTCTTTTTAGTTTTCTCCTTATTATTGTTGCGTGTAATCTGAACACACAGTGTCAAAATCAGTGATGGGGAACTTACAGCACACATGCTCAAGTTGGAACGAGAAAATATTCTATTGGCATACAAATGATAAAAACTGCTTGTAATCTAAAAACAAACAGAGAAAATGTTGCCTTTGATAATTTTCATTTTATACTTGCCTAATATAATTTTATGGAGATAATTCTTTTTTCAAGATGAGGAAGGCGAAGAATGTATATTTTCCTTCTTGCTGAATTTACCAATCTTAAAGCTTAGATAATAATCACGTTAAAAATTAAAATATTGCTATTAAAGTCTTCTCTTTACTTTTTTAGTATTTGCATTCCAGAGTAAGGTATTCTAAAAGAACCCACACAAAAACAATAAAAACGATAATCTACTGCTAAAATCCCAAGGGCATATCAGGTGATATTTTTAGAAGATTCTCGCCAATGTGGGCTTACCTATTCGGCTGGGGCTATAGAATACACAGACTGCTTCTCTGCAGAGGTGTAAGACCCCGCCCCTAACGAGTGTCCTGTTTATGACACTAAATAATCTGATGGTGTGGTTACAATGATGCTGGAACTTTGGAGAATGCAGAGTACCGCTTCAGTACCATTGTTTCCATGTCTGGAGTGGTAGCCCATGATAGGGTCCTATCTATGGGTCAAATAGAACTAAACAGCGTACTTATGCTAAACTGAATTGTTTGAAATAGAACTATTTTAACATTTAAACTGCGTACTTATGTTAAAGGGAGTTGTTTTGAAATAGAACTGTTTTGACAAGTAAACTGTGTACTTATGCGAAACTGAATTGTTTGAAAAAGAACCGTTTTTGACATTGAAACTGTACTTACGCTAAACTGAATTGTTTTGAAATAGAACTGTTTTGACATTTAACTGTGTGTAAACAAAAGCTATACTTATACTAACCTAAATTGTTTGGATTAGAACTGTTTGACTAAACTGAATAGTTTGAAATACAATTTTTTTTGAGAATTGAATTGAGTACTTATACTAAACTGAATTGTTTGAAATAGAACTGTTCATTTGTATAAAAATGTATTTGGCATTAGATAACCTACAAAGGTTTATATGCCATAAAACTCAAACAAACAAACTACTGCTAATAATTCAATTGATATTGATAAACTTTTATTTGACCAATAGAGGGGCTATCATCATCATCATCATCATGTCACGCTATCAGCCTGGATATCCCTGACCCTCTCTCGCCACCCCTCCTTATCGCCCATTGCTTCTGGTAGGTCCTTGGCACAGAGCTACTGTATGTATGTTCGAACTGGTCGTCCTGCCTTTTCACGTCCATGTGAAGGGGTCCACAGGAGTACATAACTTATGAGCTCGTCCCTACTTCTCCAGCAGTGTCCTTCATATCTGCTTCGTCTAATTTTGATAGTTTTCGTGATAGGTGGTAGTTCGCCGTACAGCTGCTGCTTTGTGGGGTGCTGTCTCCAGGACTTGTTCAATAAGGGGCTCTAATAGGTACTAACACTCTTGATCCGAATGGACCAGGGTGTAATAGCAATGAAGGGGTACTCCACATTCGCTAAAGCTCCTGGACTGAAGTCTCCCTACCAGAAGATTTTGTGTCATATCTGGGACACTCATTAGGGGTGGGTTTTTATCCAACTGCAGAAATGTGGTCGGTGTAAACTACAACCCAAGCCGACAAGGCCATATTCGAGAGTCTTGAGATCATATTGTTAAAGAAAACTGCCGTGTACAGATAGTTCTCAATGAAATGCATTTAAAAATTGTTGCCTAGTCAAGTTAACTGCTGCAAACTTGATTACAAGGGAGCTAAGTACAGACAATGATAAAAACGAACGGCGGTGTAATATTACCCTGTTTTTGAAGCAAGTAGGCGCAGACCTTTTATTTTATTTTTCATGCGGTACTGTACCTGCTTGAAAACAAGCGATCATTGCTTCGTCGTAATGCGGATGTTGGAACAGCCCATCAATTTTGATAGACTGTTGACTATCTCAATTTCTTGCCTCATTTCCATTTCACTGAGTACTCAGTACAAATCACAATTATTGCATCTGACGGCCTTTCGCAAAAAAATGTTTAAGTACGTCTTTGAACATGTTTCTTGAGATTGCTGCGAACGAAACACATTTCAGACCCTTGAATCAGTAATATTACCCGATAAATGAACGGAGGAAGGGGATGGAAGGCGGCTAATTTCATCGGGGTGTAACTTGTAGGTACAATGTTTGTGAGTTATACTCGCTTAAAAATTCAATTAGCTGAGTCTGGCAGTGCCCGACGAGGAAGAAAACGAAAATTTCGTTTGACCGAATATTTTGAAAATCAGCATTCGAAATCAGCTGCGTTTTATACACAGAGAAAGTTGTTTCTAAAACATATTTAATGATGTAAAGTCTTTTTAACTAACCAACGAAATCTATCTATCTATGTACCATAGCCATATACATGAATATGCGAAATGTACATGGGACGTTCATTACATATATATATAGAACATAGGATCTCAAAATTCGAAAAACACGTACGACTTCTTTGTTCAGGTACGAAACTTTTTATTACCTTTGAGTTTAAAGATTCTTCGACATAAGGAGAGAGAGTCACAATCTTTCTATTCTGGCTTTTTCATCTGGATTTTTTTCATCCCAACACTTGTGGCACCCACTACAAAGGTCTCCGCGAGCAAGCGAAAACCAACCGTCTTCCCCTGAGGCAGGTCACAACTCAACTCACTGACTTTTTGAAAATCTCCCAAAATCCTCCGCGCTTCCAGTGCGTGACGTCGTTCGCACTCGCTAGCCTCCGTTTCCCATCTCGGGCTACTGTGACATCTCTGAGTGACACGTTCGCTCTGCGCGCACGCGCGTGAACACCTGCGTTAATGTTGCACCTAAGTAACCCATGCACTGAGCCGAAAGATTCTCAGCCTAACTAAACCCAAAGACATAAACCGAAATCCCTCGGCCATTATATTACATCTATCTATCTATCTATCTATCTATCAGTGTGCGCTCGCGTGTATGTGTGGGTGTGTGTGTGTGTTTTCCCTTGGAAAAGTGTGTCAATGATTAAGTAAAACTGTTCGACAAATTCAATAAATTTAATTTCTTTAACTTGATTGAAAAGTTTGCTGAAAAACAACAAAAGTTATATATGTTTTTTGAAAGAAAAGGTGATATCAGTGTATTAATATGCCCCAATAAAATATTAATCAAATTGAGTTAATAGCAGTTTGCATTGTTTTAATACTATATAATCTATTTTTTGAGTGTAAAAGATTTTTGTGTACAAGTCATTTTGTAGAGGCAAATTATATTCATACGCAAATATGGATGTGTAATACTAATTTAATACTCAACAGCAGGAATGTTATATCAGTACGAAGCACGTCCATCAAAATTCGCAAGCAAAAAAAAAAAAAAGATTTTCGCTTATAGAAATAATTAAGTGATGTTGGAAATGATTTCTTTATGAAAAGAATTGAATGTTGAAAAACTAACTTTAATCAAATGATAAAAAATGTGAGTAGCACAGAGACGGATCTCCATTGCATACTAAAGGTTGTCTATGAAATTAGTTTTCTATATGATTAAGATAGGCTCCAAATCAGTTAAAAAGTGGATTAATTTATCTATGATTTTAATCGGTTATTTTGAATAATCTAGGAAGGAAAAGATTTCTTAGATTATTATGCGCTTTGATCTTTCTAAATTTGAAAAACACTTCAGGTGTTATTGTCTATCATCCCTCTCTCTCTCTAAAAAAAAAAAGAAAAAAAAGGCGGTATCCTAAACGAAGGAGTTGAGTGGTCAATAAATGCGAAAATACGGATTCAAGATTTCAAAGTTTCTGGACGTCTCTTTATGTATAAAAAGTATTTCATTTTGCACGGAAATCAACTGATTATATATATATATATATATATAAGCATGTTTGATTAGATCATAAAGACACTTTTTTTATATAATTCTATCAAGATCCTTTCAAGTTTCCTGATAAGTGTCTTGGTTTCAGGTTGGAGTCGGTGGAAGAATTTACCAAAATTGTCCTGAGTGCTTTCGGACATTTCATAGGCCATCATCAAGGGTTGCTTGAATGTAAAAGGGTGTTTTTTATCATTTAATCAAACATGCTTAAATGAATGACTGCTGCCCAACTACACACACACAAGTGCCTAACTACACACACACACACACACACACATATATATATGTGTGTGTGTGTGTGTGTATGTGTGGTCACAACGAATGACATATACTTGCAGAGTTTCTATTGAAAAGTATCGGAATTATTTAAATATGGAACAGCCTTTCTGTTAAGAATTAGAGTGTAATATCAGTATGATCTCTCTTGGATTAAAGTGTCGCCCTCGGTATGAGATCAGCGTACCCATCAAAACTCCAGAGCTATTTCAAAGCTTTTGGCAATGAATTAAAGAATAAACTTCTCCCACAACTTAAAAATGAATTTTATGGTAACATATGAGGAAATTTTCATTACCCTGTTGTGATGTCAGGTTATGTGATATATATATATATATATATATATATATATATATATATTTGTGTGTGTGTGTGTGTGTGTGTGAAAGTAAATCTGAATCTGAATACGACAGTATGAAAAAAGTGGAAAAACAATAATCCAAATTAGATGAATTCATTTTGATGTAAAGACAACGTTGAACGTTTCGGTTTTAATAACCTACATCAGGACTTTGATATCATGAGAATTGTTCAAACAGTGATGGATGCTTGTCGAGATAACAGGAGCAAATAAAATGAATATAACGAAAAAGATATAAACGTGCATTCAGCGTTCTTGAATTAAAAGTATTAAGTACGTGTTTGCCAATCAAAGTCTTGATGAAAGTTACAAAAACCGGAACGTTTAACGTTGGCTTTACATCAAAATTAATTCATCTAATTTGGATTATTCTATTTTTCTACTTACTTGATATATATATATATATATATATATATACGTGGTGCTTTCAATAAGTTTCCAGACTTTTTTGTACAGGCATTTAAAATTGTAGTAAACTCTTGAAAATTCACTATGTTATTGCTATACATCTTATGAGATGACTGGCCAATTTTTATGATTTCAGCTTCAAATGAACAGCTACATCAGCAATTAGAATACACCCTACTAAAGCCTGATGGTCACAGCTTGTAAATTTCAAAAATAAAATCTGACCTGAGGACACTTTAGAAGAACGATATGCAATAAAATTCTGTTTTAAACTTGGAAAAAATGCCACAGAAACGTATGGAATGGTTCAGACTGCTTTTGGAGCATCTTGCAAGAATCGGGCATCAGTTTTTGAGTGGCATAAGAGATTCAAGGAAGGCAGGGAGTCTGTGAGGGATGATCAGAGGTGTGGGAGGAGTAAGGAAGTCAGAACACCAGAATTGATTGGCCAAAGGGTTAGGGTTAGGGTTACTATGTTGAGGTTTTAAGGGAGTTCAGGAAGAGATTCCGTCAGAATAGGCCAGCATTCTTCAAATCGGGTCAGTGGTATTTCCGCCAAGTCAATGCCCCAGTCTATAACTCCATCCTTGTCACAGACTATTTGACCAAGATGGGCATCAAGACAGTTCCCGACCCTCCCTATAGTCCAGACCTTGCTCCCTGTGACTTTGCTTATTCCCAAGGCTCAGAGGCTGTCGTTATGAGACAACTGAGGAGATGAAAGAGGCTGTGACGAAGGTCATTGACACGCTCACACAAGAGGACTTCCATAGGGCCTTCCAGAAGTTGTTAGAACGGTACAACGAGTGCATTGCAGCCGGAGGAGATTACTTCGAAGGGGACTAGAGTTTCATGTGCGTACTATCAATAAAAGTGCCCATACGAAAAAAGTCTGGAAACTTATTTAATGATCCTCATATATATATATATATATATATATATATGGGAAAACTGTAAATAAATCTGACAGTATGAAAATGTACAAATATGAAAGAAAAATCTCCAGAGGATGATTTTATTTATTATAATTCTATTTATAGTTTGAATTATTTGCCAGCGTTAAATGTTAAACGAAAAAAAGATAATATGAGATAGATAAATTGTTTGGTTTGTTTTCTTCGCATATCAACCTTTGTAGGTTATTTAATGCCAAAGCCATTCTCCTAGAAGAACAGTAGTGGTACTATTTAACCCATAGCTGGGAGGATAAGGGGGTTCATACGTTTCCCAAGGGTATTTGCCCGAAAGTGAACGTAATAGCGCGACTGGAGTACGAACTCGCGTACTACGATTCCGCAGACCATCGCTTTAACCATTACACCACGAGGACACCCCCATTGATAAATTGATAGGTTCATGTGATAGGGATATTTTTAAAGAAATACCTAATGTTCTTAAAATAAATTTTTTTAACTCTAAAAAATGTTGAGGTTTCTAATTGCATCGCATAGATTTAAAACATAACGTCATCAACTGAAATTGAATGTTTAAAATTTTCCTATTTTTTAATTTCACTGAAAAAGAATGTTTAAAATTTTCCTATTTTTTAATTTCACTTAAACGTTTATACAACCTTATCGAGGTTTTATGTTTTCACATTTAAAAACTGAAACGTTTAACGTTGGCAAATGATTCAAACTATAAATAAAATTATCTTCTGAAGACTTGGTGTTTTTTTTCATATTTGTACATTTTCATATAAACGTATATATATATATATATATATATATATATATATAGAGAGAGAGAGAGAGAGAGAGAGAGATTTATCTTTTAAAGTATTTACATTACTAATTTTTGACGAGATTTTCATTAATTTTATTTTTTACGTTTTTTAAAACCTGGTATCTATCAGTATAATCGTTTTGAGTGGACTGAATTATCATTATTATCATTATTATTATTATTTACTCCTTTAGAGTTTTTTCACATCATAATTAGCTGATGGTTTTTCATTGGGGTTTGAGTGACAGCAAGTCTCTTCAAGTCTCCAGGACTCGTCTCAGTATTCTGGCCGTCCTCAGCAATGCTGTCGTTTGGATAGTCTCCACCCGTCCGCTAATTTCCAAGTCTTCCAGGCCCTTTAATAATCCTTTAGTTACTGTACCTAACGCACTAATCACAATTGGCACAATCGTTACTTTCATGTTCCACAGCTTTTTTATTTCTCTAGCAAAGTCGAGGTACTTATCCTCTTTTCACTTTCCTTCAGATTTATTCTGTGGTCCGCCGGGACAGCAAAGTCGACAATTTGACAGATTCTCGGTTTTTTTTGTTGATTATTATGAGGTCTGGTCTTCTGGCCGGGATTAAGTGATCCGTATGTATGTTAAAGTCCCATATTATTATTATTATTATTATTTTACTGTCTGTGCGTTTTTCATACTAGCGTTAGCTGATAGTCTTTCACTGAAGTCTGAGTGACAGAAAGTCTCTGCAGGTGTTCAGGACTCTCCTCAGTATTCTGGCCGATCTCAGCAATGCTGTAGTTTGGATTGTCTCAATTCGTCCTCTCATTTTTAACTTCCAAACGCACAAATTACAATTAGTTTCACCATCACCCACATATCCCACAGCTTTCTTAGTTCACTAGCAAGGGCCAAGTACTTGTCTATCTTTTCGCTTTCTTTGATTTATACTCCGTGGTCCGCTAGGACGGCAAAGTCCAATTTACGGCAGGTTTTCTGTCTATTATTAATTATCTCTTAGTCTGGTTTTCTAGCCGAAATCAGGGGATCCTCCAAATTTGTGATTATCGTTCTCCAGGATGGATTCTGGTATGTGCATCTACCATTTGGTAGTATTGCTAATTTTTATTTTTTGCACATTTCCCAGGGGATCACTTTCCCCACCCAGTCGTGTATAGCCTTATACCCCTTTTGGTAATTCATCATGTGATAAGCGATTCGCTTATTATATATACAACCACATAATCCACAGCTGTTATTTTTTATGAAATAATCACCCTTAAATTGTTCTGATATTTTTTTATTAGACATTTTATTATTGATAATTCTTAACTAGCTATTCTTTCATTTTTTTTTTTTTGCCTTATATCACAACAAAATATTCATTTTTTGTTACACATATTTCACTCCTATCAAATAAGCAGCCTGAATGGTTTGGTTTAGTTTGGTTTTTTGGCACATCAACTCTTGTTGGTTATTTAATGCTAAATTCTCTTTATATATATATATATATAATCAGATATATATGATTTGGTTTGGTGGGGTTTTATGGCATATCAACCATTGTAGGTTATTTAATGCCAAATCCTCTTCATACATATTTATCAAATATATATGACTTGGTTTGGTTTGGTTTGGTTTTATGGCACATCAACCATTGTAGGTTATTTTATACCAAATCCGTTTTGATGCATTTAAACAGTTCTATTTCAAACAATTCAGTTTAGTATAAGTATAGTTTTTGTTTACACACAGTTAAATGTCAAGACAATTCTATTTTAAACAATTCATTTTAGTATAAGAACACAGTTTAATATTAAAACAGTTCTATTTCAAGCAATTCAGTTTAGCATAAGTGCACTGTTTAGTTCTATTTGACCCATAGACAGGACCCTATCAGGTGCTACCACTCCTGGCCAGAGTGGACCTGGGAACGATGGCAATAAAGAGGTACTCCACATTCCCCAAAGCTCCAGCATTACTGGAACTTCACCATCAGATTTTTTAGTGTCAAATCCAGGACACTCATTGAGGGAAGTCTTACCTCTCTGCAGAGAAGCAGTCAGTGTATTCTACAGCCCCAGCCTACTGGGCAAGCAACCTGGATGGGATGTAAAGAATCAGCTTCCGAGAAGTCACTGTTCTTGATACATTGCAAAAGGCAATTTTACCTTGGAAGACGAGCGATTTAACATTACTAACGCATCTAAACTCACCAACACTTCACATAGATAAAGTCCTTTCCTTTCCACATAAAGAAGACAATAAGTTTATTCAATTCGTCCTCCCACAACTTTTGTGTCCCTCTATTCTCTCTAAGCAAAGTCAAATCTACTGAATAATAACTTTGTTGAATAATATCCTGGTAGTAGGATGCCATGGAGGGTAGATTTCGGTAGAGAAAATGAAAGGCAGTTTCATTGTCTTGCGTTTGACTTTTCTGCTCAACTGGCAATGAACAAAAAGGCCAAGTGCCGCCGACAAAAAGATATGGCGCAGCGTTCAGCTGAGTGACGTAACACTATATAGGGTAACATTCGCTGTTTAAAAACAAAACAAAACAAAACAAGCAACAATAGAGCATTTTAATAGAGGTGCACATGTATATAATACGCTTATAGCAAACATCTTAACCTTTAACAATAGGCATCTATATTTGGGACACGGATTCTGGCTTATCTTGTAAAGAACTATTTTTAAAACTACAGTACAAGCAGAAAGAAAGAGCACAATAAAAAAGAAGACAGAAGCATGTTGGCTGGTATTAGGGGACGAACCGTATTGGACACTCTTATAGTATCTGCACAAGGTTCGAACCTAACAACAGTTGCCCAGTCGGCTGGGGCTGTAGAATACACTGACTGTACCTCTGCAGAGGGATAAGACACTCTAATGAGTGTCTTGGATATGACACTAAACAATCTGAGGGCGAGGTTCCAGTAATGCTGGGGCTTTGGGGAATACGGAGAACTCCTTCATTGTCATTGCTCCCAGATCCAATCTGGCCCGGCGTGGTAGCACCTGATAGGGCCCTATCTATGGGTTAAATAGAACTAACAGCATACTTATGATAAACTGAACTATTTGACTAAACTGAATAGCTTAAAATAGAAATATTTTCGACAATTAAACCGTACTTACATTTAAACTGCGTGTTATGCTAAACTGAATTATTTGAAATAGAACTGCTTTTTTTACATTGAAACAGTATTTACACTAAACTGAATTGTTTAATATAGAACTGTTTTGACATTTAACTGTGTGTAAATAAAATCTGTACTTATACTAAACTGAATTAGCTGAATTAAAACTGCTCGATTGTTTGTCTAAACTGAATAGCTTGAAATAGAAATGTTTTTGACAATTAAACTGTACTTACATTTAAACTGCGTGCTAATGCTAAACCGAATTGTTTGAAATTGAACCGTTTTTGACATTGAAACTGTACTTACACTAAACTGAATTGTTATATATAGAACTGTTTTGACATTATACTGTGTAAACAAAATCTGTACTGACGCTAAACTGAATTAGCTGAATTACCTGAATTAAATCGTCAAACTGTGTACTCATGCTAAACTGAATTGTTTGAAATAGAACTGATTGTTTACATAAAAATGGATTTGGCGTTAAATAACCTACAAAGGTTGATATGCCATAAAACCAACCAACCAACCAACCAACCAACCGATCTAACGACAGGCAACAAAGCAATCAGCAAGACCATGATAAAAATCTACGATTTTTGTACAGGAAATAAACGGACAGAGCTTAGGAAATCACAGAATTCGGAGGGAACATCGTTATGTAAATATCAACTTTATATATCACAGGGTCAATAATAAATTAGTCTTTTCTTTATATGTCTAAATGTTAACAGAATGACCATATTTCTATAAACAAAAATAAAATTACATGAATATATATATATCTGAAAGGGTGTTCTCATTTTTGGACTTCTACATATCTATATTTTTAGTTAACGGGTTTCAGTGCTTTAAATTTTGGTAATAAATGACACCTAAAAATATTCGTCTTGTTTATGTAATATTCCACAATAAATGATAAAATCCTGGCATATTTTCATTAAAAAAATGGTTTGAAGGTATTTATTTTGGTGTGATACTATATATATATATATATATATATATATATATATATAAGTCAGCTACCGTAGTCGAGGGTGATACGAAAGCTCTCTTTTCGATAGCCACAACACTGAGGTGTAGCGGAGGGTCCTACTCCTTTCCCAGGATTGACCCACTTTACCCTTGATCCCTACCTTATAATGCTGAGAGTTAAGCAAGGAGGCATCAAATACCATTTTTTGAGTCTTACCTGGGATTGAACCTAGGGGTTCCGGGCCATTGGTGAACAATATATATATATATATATATATATATATATATAGATATGTATATATATATATGTATATATGTTTATTCGCTCCCCCATGGGGGTTGAGCACACTGGCGAAGGGATTTTCGGCCGCCGCTCGCATAATGCAAAGCTCTTCGAACGAATTGAGCATTCTGGTAGCCGATAAGGTATAAAAATGTAAACAAACAAACGCTGCTGCTGCGACATTATACCTTAAAATTCCTTAGCCAATTGGGTACGCTTGTTGGCAGAGTGGTCTGATACTAAGTCTAACGTAAAGTTGGGTGGGTTTCGATCCCGGCTTCAAGCGTTCTACTTGTCTAGCCACACCAAAGGGTTTTGATACAACGAAACTGTCTGTCTGTGGATGACAATATGTATATATATATATATAGATAGATAGATGTGTATATATAGTAGGTATCATACAATAACTGATATTTGTACAACAGCATTACTTCTAAGAAAGCCTTCATCAGATGAAACTCTTGGTTCAGGCATGGTTTTGGGGCCGAAGCATCATATATATATATATATATATATATACATTTATATATGCACATATATATTAGCCCCGTCCCTATATATACATATATAAACCATTTCATAAATATTTAAGAATTATTGTATTTTGAAGAGGACAAAATTATTGTATTTTGAAGATATGACAATCAATTCAAATGTTCTTAAACTATATATATATATATATATACCTTAAGTTTTTAAGAATAATTGTATTTTGAAGATATGTACAAAAATAATCAATTAGAAGGTTTTTAAACCCTTAATGTCTGAAACATCTGATTTTGACCGGAAAAGTTCACTAAAATATTTCATTCATAAACTACTGGAATAATAATGGTCTAATTAATTTCCTTTTGTTTTTTAACAGTTCCATGCAGCACGTATCTATCTACACAACATTAATAATGTCCAACGGAAAGGCAAGAACTGATTCAGCTTAACATCAATGTCGTTGCAGGTGATGACAGAATGAGAGAACATTAGACTTCTTTAGAGTCTTCCGAAGGAACTGGTTTGGAATTTAGACTTATCCAATACGAACAGATGTTGCATATTGACCCTTGATCGAGCCGTCAATCAGAGACGCACCTGTGTAAATAAGCGGAAGATCATGTGATCTAATCGGAAGTTGTAGGCATTATGAAATAATATATGCAGATGCCTGCGGCAGTTGAAACAGTTGGTGTCAGTGACGGCCTGAGAGAGAGCGAGCTTGTAGTCACTGTGGTCCACACCGGGTTGAGCAACCTCGGCGAAAAAGCAGAAGCAGTGCCAAGCGGGGTATTGAAAATGATATAGCGTGCTATGGTCAATAGAAGAAGTTATTGGTCAATAGTTGTGGGTCAATATAGCAGTCTGTTTTTGTCGTTGTCTCCTTCCGTTCGATTCACATAACACAGAAGTTTGACCTCTTTCGAAAGAATAAAATGACGTATATATTCTTATCCTATTTACCAACCCCTCCGCTCGGGCAGAATATGACACAAGGTCAATTTTTAAGCGGAGTTTAACAGGTTTGAATTCAGAGTTTTCCTTCTCCTAGACTAGTCGTCTCACCAAGGCTGAAGAACCTAGTCTGCCCTACTATTTACCCATAGCTGGAGGGAGAATAATTGGATTCATACCTTTCCCAAGGGTATTAGTGCTATGTGAAATGTCGTCGAGTCCACATCCTGCAACGATAACCATTACACCACGGGCACCTCCATAAACACCACGGGCACCTCCATAAAACGTATAAATTCTTATAAAGAAGTGTTGTCCTTCATCCTCCATTCATGTATATCATTCATCCTTCAACCACTGTATATAACATAGAAAGACCAGTTTGCTATTGTATTTTGCTCATTGATAACGCAAATTGAAATCGGAAATAATAGATGGATTCATGTCTTTCCATGATCGTTAGTGCTAATTGATTTCAAACAGTCTCGATTGGAATTTTCTGTAGAGATAACCATTACCTTTTCGTACACCTATTAATATTGAGCTTGATAGTTTGGTTGGTAGATAGGTTGATAGGTTGTTTGGAATGTAAGTAGGTATGAACCGATATAAATAGATAGATCGATTGATATATAGATAGATATGAACAGACTGATATAAATAGAGAGAGAGAAAGGAAGAGAGAGATAGAGCGAATTAGATTGGTAGATAAGTGAACATAGGTAGGTAGGTGCCCGTGGTGTAATGGTTATCGTCGTAGGAATTGGACACGGCGACACGAGTTCAAATCCTGGACGAGACTGATTGCATTTCACATAGCACTAATACCCTTGGGAAAGGTATGAATCCAATTATTCTCCCTCCAGCTATGGGTAAATAGTAGGGCAGACTAGGCTCTTCAGCCTTGGTGAGGCGACTAGTCTAGGAGAAGGAAAACTCTGAATTCAAACCTTAAAAAATTGACCTTGTGTCATATCCTGCCCGAGCGGAGGGGTTGGGTAAATATGATAGGTAGGTAGGTTGGTATAAACACACTGAGAAAGATAGATATTAACAGATATTTATGAATGAAAATGTATAGAGATGAAAAACAAAAGTTTTTTTCAGAGAGAGAGAGAGAGACAGAGACAGAGAGAGATGTAATATGATAGCCTATGGATTTCGGTTCATGCCTTTGGGTTTAGTCTGCTCAGCACATGGATTAGTTAGGTGCAAACTTGATGCAGGTGTTAACGCTTGCGCGGGCAGAGCGGACGTGTCACTCAGAGATGTCACAATAGCCCGAGATGAGGAACAGTGTGACAGAGTGCGAATGACGTCACGCACCGGAAGCGTGCGGAGGATTTTGGGGATTTCGAAGAAAGTTAAGAGAGTTGAAACTCGACGACGAGCGAGGAGGTTGACTTTCGCTGGCTCGCCGAGGCCAGGCGAACTTGCGCGCTACGGACGCTGCGCGAGATGCGGGACCAGATGAAAAAGACGGCATAGAAAGATTGTGTCTCTCTCCTTATGTCGAAGAACCTTTAAACTAAAAGGTAATAAAAGGTTCGTACCTGAACTGAGAAGTCGTTACGTGTTTTTCGTATTTCGAGATCCTATGTCCTATGTGAGATGTGTTATGTATATATGTTCTAATGTACGTTTTGCACATGGTCGTATCTGGCTATGGTACAGAGAGAGAGAGAGAGGGGGGATTAGATTGGTAGATAAATGAACATAGGTAGGTAGGTTGGTATCTATAGACTGAGATAGATAGATAGATAGATATGAACTGACATATATATATATATATATATATATATATATGAAAATCTACAGAGATAAAAAAAATTGCACAAAGTCTTCAGGGGACGATTTTATTTGTCGTAACATTTGCCAATGTTAAACGTTCTTGTTTTAAGACCTTCATCAAAATGGGTAAATTATTAAATGAAATGGAAACGATGAGAAAGTTCAAAAACATTCTATTTCCCTTGGTAGCATTCCGTTTCAAATTTGTGTGATGCTATCAGCTTTCCAAAATTTTCTGATAAAAAATCCATATTTCATCAGTCTGTCTATTTATCTATCTATGCTCATATTTATATTATTTAGTTCATATTTATATATATATGAACATTCCATAATATATCTATTCGTCTTTTTCAGTGTTTTGATCTTTTTATATCTAACTGTTTTATTCAGTTATCTGTTTATCCATCTATCTTTATAATTATATATAAACGATTAAGCCTAATTATTTTTAAAAAGGGGTTTTGTTACTTTTTAGTAAAAATCTGACCAAATAAGGAGACAAATTTTAAAAAAATCTCGGTCTCTGTTTGTGGTTTGAAATTATACTGAATTCAACGATTTTCCGTCGTTTTTATTTAGTAATAAACTAACATATCGAAATTTTAAAAATTAAAGATGTGATTAGTTTCTGAATTATCTTTGACCAAAACCATTATTTATGTCTGCTCTTTTTAAATCTCTTTTGTGCTCGTAAATTCGTTTATTAATACAACGAGAAGTCTCACCCAGATATTTTTTATGACAATCCGGAGATGCAATTTCATACAGCCCTGCTTTGGATTTGATGTGGGTATAGTTCTTTTTTATTATTAGTCAAATTCTTAATTGTATTT
The DNA here is from genome assembly GCA_963585895.1 of Sepioteuthis lessoniana. Taxonomy (NCBI): domain Eukaryota; kingdom Metazoa; phylum Mollusca; class Cephalopoda; order Myopsida; family Loliginidae; genus Sepioteuthis; species Sepioteuthis lessoniana. The sequence continues at coordinate 97,847,499 of OY757908.1, forward strand.
GAAGACTTTTAATTCTAAGTTGTTGTTTTTTATAATGTTTGGGGTTGAATTGTTTGGTAAAATGATAAATATATATAACGTATTATCATTTGAAAAATCATTGTTTTGAATTTCTGGGGAACGTTTATGTTTGTGGATTTTGAGAGCTTTTATTTTTGGCATGTTGTATAAAAGATTTAGAATATTGAAGTTGTATAAAGCAATTTTCTATATAGTCAAAATTTTCATTTCAACATTGAAGGGTGAAAATCCAATGGGCTTTAAGTTAAAACCTAAGATTATTCCCGCTTTTTTGATGTGAGTAAGAATGTACATAGTCATTTTTATTAGTGAATTTTTGATAAACTTTAAATTCTTTAAAGACTGACGTATTATGGAATGTTTATAATTGGTAGATAATAGATAATACCGGACATTGGCATAATGGTTAGAGTGTTCAATCCTAGGTCGAGTCATACCAAAGACTCAAAAAATGGTACTTGATGCTACCTTGCTTAACACTCAGCATTATAAGGTAAGGATCAAGGGTAAAGTGGAGCAATCTAGAGAAAGGAGTAGCGCCCTCCCCTACACCTTGGTGTGGTAGCTATTGAAAAGGGAGCCTTCGGGTCATCCTCGACTATGGTCGCCAACTTTACTTACTTATAATTGGTAGATATGAACTGAATAATATAAATATTAACACACACTCACTCACACACGCACACACACACATATATATATGTGTATAAGTAAAATTGGTGACCGTAGTCGAGAGCAACCCGAAGGCTCCCCTTTCAATAGCTACAACACCGAGGTGTAGGGGAGGACGCTACTCCTTTCCCTGGATTGTTCCACTTTACCCAAGATCCTTACCTTAGAGTGCTGAGTGCTAAGCAAGGCGGCATCAAATACCATTTTTTGAGTCTTTGGTATGACTCGACCTGGGATTGAGCCCCGGTCTCCTGGACAATTGGAGAACACTCTAACCATTATGCCAATATATATATATTGATAGATAGATTGACCTGATATCGATTCATTTTGTAAATGCATTTTGGAACGCTAATTACCTGATGCAAATTTGAAACAGAACACTACCAATGTAAATCTTTTTCGTTTCATTTAATAAGTTATACGCCCTGATGAAGGTCTAAAAACCAAAACGTTTAACGTTGGCAATTATTTCCACCCTGGAGGTAAATATAAAAATAAGTTGGGTTCAACAATTTTTATATCAGTCTGTTAATATCTTATCTATCTAAGTCTGTTCATCACTATCTATCTATCTATCTCTCTCTTTCTCTCTCTCTCTATATATATATGTAAGTCAAATATTGTTAATATCTATCTATCTATCTATCTAGATAGATAGATAGATAGGTAGATATGAACAGACTTGGATAGATAAGATATTAACAGACTGATGTAGAAATTGTTGAACCCAACTTATTTTTATTACAAACTAATTTGATATATTTACGGTTATCTCAGGATAGAATGACCGTCATATTGTACTTTTACAAAATGCCTTCTATTAATTCCATATCAATTACCAATTAGTCTTCTTTACACTTATTTTCACTCTGTTTTGATTTCTTTGTACATCTATCTACCTTGCTTCCTTCTCTTACACGTCAGAACGAATAAGGAGAATATCTGTTACTCTTTATATAGTTTATGATTCTTGTTTCCGTTTCTTTGATAACTCATATCAAATAGTAACAGCTGCGCATGCCTGAGAACATGGCATATGAAGAGAAAAATTATCTTCGGCTATAATTAACTCAATGCCCACCGGAATTATTCGAGGAGTTCATTTTAAACTTTTATTTAATAGATTTTTGGATCCCTCCAAAAAGCTAATGTATGCAATGTATTAAGAGTGATACGAATATTTAGTTGTTGAATGTTTGTCTCATTTCTTCGACATTAGCAAGATTTAGAATATAGATGCAGAAGTTTTCGTAAATCTTCCATAAACAGGACAGCGATGGCTTTTGGTGTTACGTTTTTTAATGAAAAATTCTAATTATTTTATTTGATTTTCATCGCAACTACTCACACTAGAATAACAACAGCACGTATAAAAATAAGAATAGCCTGTCTGTGAGACTTTTTCGAGTAAGAAGAAAAAAAAACAAACAAACAAAAACAAATGTCAAATCTACCGCTTTTCAAACAGCATCTCATCACAGGTTGCCTTTTAAATACCTATTCTTTCGTTTGTTTGTTTATTTGTTTGTTTGTTTGTGTTTTATGGCATATCAACCTTTGTAGGTTATTTAATGCCAAATCCATTTTTATACAATTAAACAGTTCTATTTCAAACAATCCAGTTTAGCATAAGTACACAGTTTAATTGTCATAAACATTTCTATTTCAAACGATTCAGTTAAGTCAAACAGTTTTATTTTAAACAGTTCAGTTTAGCAAAAGTACCCAGTTTAAATGTCAAAATAGTTCTATTTCAAGCAATTCAGTTTACCATAAGAACACAGTTTAGTACTATTTGACCCATAAACAGGGCCCTATCAAGTGCTACCACTCCTGGCCAGAGTGGACAAGGGAGCGATAGTCATGAAGATGTACTCCGCTTTCCCCAAAGCTCAAGCACTACTAGAACCTCATCATTAGATTATTTAGTCTCATATCAAAGACACTCGTTGTTTCTAACTCCTTTGCAGAGATGCAGTCAGTGTATTCTACAGCCCCAGCCGACTGAGCAAAGGTATTCTTTTTCAATTATGAACTTTATTTTTTATTGAATTATTTCTTTTTATGTACATTTAGAATTATGTTTGTATTAAAAAACAAAGAGTTGTCATACATTTTACTTTTAAATAATACCTCGCGAATGAAAAAAAAAAGATGGAAAGCTTTGCTTTAAAAGCTGGTTGATGCTAACTCCTAAAAGTTAAAATGGAACCCATTTTATTAGCTTCTGAATTTTTCATAAATCTTGACCAATGTTCGTTTTCTTAAATTTCTTTTTTTCACCTGATGAGATTGTGTAATTGAAGCTGTCCTGGATCTAGATACTATTTAATAACCTTCGAATTCTTATAATGAATCTATAGAATAAGTCACTTTGAATTCTACGAGAGGAATTGTTTTTCTTTATTTTGGATTCGCATTATAAATCCATAAGGCAATCATTTTGAATGCTAATAAGACAGGATTGGATAAAAGGCATTCGATGGGCAATTGTTGTATTTTGGCCTTCGACCCGGCCAAAAATGCCATTCCAAGATGATGCACCGGAAGGAAGTGACACATTCTAATGGCAGTTATGAGAGGAAATTGCGTGGGCGGAAACTGGTGGATGAAATGGGACGAGGTAAAAAAAAATTCCCATGGTACTCTCATAGACTGATGCACCGGAAGAGAGTGACCTTTGAACTGCATGACAGTTATTTCCGCTTGATGACGATCAAACATTCGATTTCAAAGATCGAGTAGGCGACTGAGTGGGCGTTGAACCATTATATAACTCACTCAAGACAGAAGTCGACAGTTGAGTTGCAGTTAGAGTCGGACGGAGTTATAGACGAGATGTGGTTAGGAAAGCCACACCAGGCCGAAGGGGCTCAGGGCCCCCGAGTGAGTTGGGGTCCAGAGAAGTTGCTGATGAGATGCAGTAAAAAAAGCCATAATCTAGCAGAGTGGGCCTCTGGGCCTCCGGTTGAGCAGCCCTGGAGAACGAGAAAGACATAATGCTGATGGCCATAAGATTGGGGGTCAAAATATTACAGTTTCTGTTCGGTCTCCTACTCCCGATCACATACAAACGTTACAATAAAGTGAGAGGTAAATATTTTTCTAAAGAAGTTTTCCTGCGTCTTTATTATTGTGTTTTTATGATACGGCATATGAGAATATAACACAATTAGCACAGCCCAGTAATGACACCCGACTAAACGTAAAATTAATGCTTTTAGTTTTGTAACACAATAAAGTTATATAGTTTAAAATATCTTCACCTTTATGTTTTAAGTTATTCAATCACTCATCATCATCATCATCATCATCATCAAGTCGCACTGACAGTACAGATTTCGTGGGTGTCCTCGTGGTGTAATGGTTAAAGCGATGAACTGCGGAATCGTAGTACGCGAGTTCGTTCTCCAGTCGTGCAATTATGTTCACTTTCAGGTAAATACCCTTAGGAAAGGTATGAACCCCATTATCCTCCCAGCTATGGGTTGAATGGTACTGTTCTTCTAGGAGAATGGCTTTGGCATTAAATAACCTAAAAAGAGTTGATATGCCATTAAACAAAGAAACCAAACCAAACCTGTACAGATTTCGTTGATTGTCTCTCTTTCCACCCGTCCATCGCTCCTGGCTGATAGGTCAACACCATAGCAAAACGTCACTAATGAATTCGTCCTTGCTTATTCAATCCTCCCGCATGTCTTGTTCGTTTTACTTGGCATAAAAAACTTGTTAATTCGCACAATCTACATCACACAAAAGAAAAAAAATAAACACATTTCATAATTATTGAAAAGAAGTAAATGCCACTTGAAAGTCGATGGAACGAACAGAAAATTTCAAACATTTAGGAATGTTTTTTCTTTTTTCCTTTCTCTTTTTTTTTGGGGGGGGGCTTGTGGAAGCATTAGGTGTTTTAGGCTTTTACTTTTTCTTCTAAACTACTGTTAGGGCTTTCTTTAAGAATTTTAAAATTATATTATAGAAGAGATTCAAAAACGTTTTGCCGTGTTCGCCGACATTTGGACAGAGTCTTATAATCAATTTGGGTTTATAGTAGAGTAAGCGTGTCTTTACAATTTAAAACGCATAGTTTAAGCATTATTTTACAAACAAAAATACAGCATAACATTTTGTAAAATTCAGCATTTTAAATTAATAGGACTTAAAGACATACTGACCAATATTGATACATTTTTTTTCCTCTGTTGGCAGGTGAGTTCAAATGCTTCTTCCTTTTAACGTTTATTTACTACTGAATTTTAGGTAGTTTTGGAGACGGTCTACTAAAAAAAAAAAAATGATGAAATTAATACCGCCCCCGACTAGAACAGTAGACCGTCTCCAAAAAAAAGTCATTTGTAAAAGCTCTATAATTCCCGAAGCCTCCTCAGTTCCCAACGGTAGTATAGAAGAAAAAAAAAGAGAAAAAAACTAAAAAGCCTAGGAAAATGTCCCAATACCGCCAACCCCCCCCCCAAAGATTCAGTACCAGTGAAAGTCTGACGAAAGTACGCTAATCTTGGACTTTAACTAAGTTAAAACTACTAAGTTAAAATTACCCCCCCTTTTTTTTTACGTACACATGGGAAGGAGCATGATGTACGTAAAGGTATTTGAATAAACCTATGGACGACCGAACTCAATGCCTAAACAGGTCCTGGACGTGAGTTTGACGACTTTACGCTCAGGATCGTTAGTTCGATCGGGGAACTACTGCTGCTCCTCTATAAGAGTGGCTTATATAGAAGAGAATAAAACAGCCATTGAAAGAAAACCATGACCCATACTCAAACCACATACATAAACCGCATCGTTCTTCGCGCGGGTAAAAAAGGGGCGCGTCCTGCTGAGGTTGGAGTCCTGGCCTCAGTGTTCGAAAAATCAGCTACAGAGCTCAAAGAATCAAAACTACTAAAATGCAAGCAAACACTACAAATAGCCACATTTAACGTAAGAACCTTAAATAGAATAGGACAACTACCAGAGCTAATCGCATCGGCCGAAGAACATAAGATTGACATAATATGCATACAAGAACACAGATACACGCACACCGAAGATATCAAATATCACGAAACTGGCCGTCACTGTATCCGCATGGAAAAACTCTGTCAACGCCGCAGTAGGAGGGGTAGGATTACTTATAGGACCTAGAGCATTAAAAACGCTAAATACCATTGAGAAAATACAACCTCGAATGATGGCAGCTACTTTTAACGGCAACCCCAGAGCAACAATCATCTCCTGCTACAGCCCTACCAATGTTAGTGAAGAAACTGAACTAGTCACCTTCTACGATGAGCTATCCTCATTAGTGCGTAGCATCCCAAAACACAACATGTTAGTCATTGGCGGAGACATGAATGCTCAAATCGGGAAAAACGGAAACAACAAATACAGCCTCCACAACACGTCAAATAGGAATGGGCAACATCTAACAGATTTCATGATAGAAAATAGATTAGCATGCCTCAATACAAACTACCAAAAAAGGGAGGGCAAACTATGGACATACACGTACGCAAACAATACTAAAGCTCAGATAGACTACGTCCTTATAAACAAGAAATGGAAAAATAGAGCAATGAATTGCGAGGCATACTCCTCTTTTGAGGGTGTGTCCACCGATCACCGAATAGTCACGGCGAAAATACGGTTAAGCCTACGAAAAAACGCCAAACGAACAGCGACCACCAAACACTATGACTGGGCCCTATTGAACAACAGAGATATAAGAGATAAATACGTATTAGAATTAAGAAACAGATTCGAAACACCACAAGAAAAGACGGAAAAAAGTACACCAAACGACGAATATGAAAATTTCGTCAATGCACACCTCGAGGCAGCAGCGAAATGCATTCCAACAAAACTCAAAACTAAATATAGAGTCCCATGGGAAACTTTAGCGGTGAGAGAAAAACGTGCACTAGTGAAAACAGCCTCCAAAAACTATCGAAAAAACCCAACAAACACAAATGCCTTAAAACTAAAAACGGCACAATATCAATTAGCAGGCATATATATAAAGGAACAGGCAGAATACATTCAAAATCAGATAGATAAGATTAGAGACTCGGTGGAAGATAGACAATCTAGGATAGCCTGGCAAACAATAAACGAAGTGAGTAGAAGAAAGAACACAGCCAAAGCAAAACTGAAAGCAGCAAACCAACAAGAAAGAATAAAACTGTGGAAACAGTACTTCGAAAACTTACTAGGAAACCCACCGAAAATAACACATGAACCAATCACCAGAATAATTAGCAAACAATTAGACATTAAACTAGGACCGTTCACACAAGAAGAACTCGACTCGGTTCTCAGAAAAATTAAAAAATAGGAAAGCTGCAGGGCTGGACGAAATTCCCCCGGAAGTATGGAAGACCAGACAATTCGACGACATACTGCTCCGACACTGCAACGCAGTATACAATCAAAATCCGATAGATAGATGGATGAAGGGATGCATACTCCCCTTCCCTAAAAAGGGGGGACCTCGGATTAGCCAAAAACTACCGAGGCATAATACTTACATCCATAGCAGCCAAAATCTACAATGCCCTACTACGAAACCGCATAGAACCCAAAATCGACAACATACTTAGAAAAAACCGAAATGGATTCCGAAGAAATAGATCCACGACCTCACAAATATTAACCATCCGTAGAATCCTTGAAGGTGTACGGGCAAAGAACCTACAAGCGACATTAATATTTGTTGACTTTCCCAAGGCTTTCGATTTCATTCACAGAGGAAAGATAGAACAAATCCTAATAGCGTGCGGCATACCTAAAGAAACCGCAGCGGCAATAACGGTTCCCTATAGAAACACTAAAGTAAAAGTACGATCACCAGATGGAGACACAGAATACTTCGACATTGTAGCAGGAGTACTACAAGGGGACACGCTGGCTCCGTACCTCTTTATCATTTGTCTAGACTACGTACTTAGAACATCGATTGACAAAATCAGAGAAAATGGCTTCGAACTGACGAAGAAAAGAAGCAGAAGGTACACCACAACAACAATTACCGACGCCGACTACGCCGATGACATAGCGATACTGGCAAATACACCTGACCAAGCCGAAACACTACTGCATAGTTTGGAACGAGCAGCAGCCAACATAGGCCTCTATGTTAATGCACACAAAACGGAATATATGTGCTATAATCAAACGGGGGACTCTAGAAGGAATCCCTCTTAAACTAGTAGACAAATTCACTTACCTAGGAAGCAGCGTCGAATCAACCGAAAAGGACATCGAAACCAGGTTAACGAAAGCATGGACAGCTATCAATAGACTATCGATTATATGGAAATCAGACCTAACCGATAAAATGAAACGCAGTTTCTTCCAGGCAGCGGTCACATCGATACTGCTATATGGCTGCACTACATGGACTCTAACAAAACGGCTGGAGAAGAAGCTAGACGGCAATTACACAAGAATGCTACGTGCAATCTTAAACAAGTCCTGGCGGCAACACCCCACAAGACACCAACTGTACGGCCACCTGCCCCCTATCACGAAAACTATTCAAGTTAGACGAACCAGACATGCAGGACACTGCTGGAGAAGCAGGGACGAACTCATAAGAGATGTGCTCTTATGGACCCCCACACATGGCCGTGCAAAAGCAGGACGACCAGCACGAACATACATTCAGCAGCTATGTGAGGATACGGGATGTTGTCCTGAAGACCTACCAAGGGCGATGAACGATAGGGAGGAGTGGCGAGAGAGGGTTGGGGATATCCGTGCTACCAGCGCGATATGATGATGATGATGAGGAATATTTTTAAATGTGTATAGAACAAAATTATTATCCACTTGGCAACATGTTTCACAAAACAACAATAATAAGCACAATTGGGGACTGTAGTTGGGGGCAACCGGAAGGCTCCCTTTTTAATAGCTACTACACCGGGTTATAGGGTAGGGCGCTACATCTCTCCCTGGATTGTTCGACTTTACCTTGATACGTACCTTATATTGTTGAGTGTTAAACAAGGAGGTATGAAGTACCATTTTAAAAGTCTTTGGTATGACGCGACCTGGGATTGAACCCAGGTCTTCCGGACCATTGATGAACCCTCTACCCACTAGGCCAAGGAACCGGTATAAGCACAGTATTCATAGTTTAATGATTAATTTATTGATTTTAACGACACGTCAACACGTCGAGGGTTATTTTATGCTTAAAGGATAGGGAATTGTGTTCATTATACGTCCATATTTACATTTTTTTGTGCTGGTGTCTGTAAAGAGTTTTTTTTTTTTCATACCGAACAGGTACTCTGGGTCAGAGTTTGCCTGTGATTAATGGCAATAAAAGGGTACTCTCCACTGTCTAAATATCTCAAACTAGAGTTTCATCATCAGACGCAACTTTCGTAACAAGAATACCCTGGGAGGAAGTCACCGTGGAGTAATGGCTAAAGTTCTGGGATGCGGCCTTTAAGTTAACGAGTTTGAACCGCAGTAACGCTATTACATTCATTTTTGGATTAATATCATTGTGAAAGATATTGAATCCTCTTATTCCCCCCAGCTATGGGTTAAATAGTATCATTGCTGTTCTTCTTCAAGGATGACCGTGGCATTAGATAACCCATGATGGTTGATATGCCATCAAAGAAACGAAACGAAAACAAACAAAGATACCACCTTTGGTCAGGGCCTTTCTGCAGGGGATACAGTCGGCGTAGTTTAAGTCACGCGAAAAGGACAGTCATAGTTTAAGAAACCTATAAAAAATAGTTAACGAACAAAATTATTCCTTTCATTTTGATGGTGGTTTTACATTTTTTCTCTCTTGCATTTTACCCCCCTCCCCAGAGATTCTGGTAACTAATACTACTACTACTACTACTACTACACATAGACATTTGCCCCACCACGTGTCGAACAGGTTTATGCGTGTAGCGTTACGTAGTGAGTATCAGTCAGTCCCCTGTTGTAACCTGGCCGTAAGAATAATTGATGAACACACAAAATCCCGTCTTGGTTCGTTAATATTAAAGTTTATTAGCTACCACACTTTAGAGTAGTCGTCGAAAAGAGAGAAACAGCATAAGAAAACTGAGTCGACCGCGCTAGCCAGACAAAGAGAATCAAAATGTCATGAGAAGAGAGAGAGAGAGAGAGAGATCTTAAATTATCAATTTTCCCGTTCTGTGTCGTAGTTCTTACTCGTGCTTGTTCGTAGGGTCCGTTCTCATCTCTTCGAACGTCTGGTCTTCAACTGTTGTCTTTACATTGTCGTGTCCGGACACCAACTAACTCCTTTTCCGTTTTCTATCCTATGCCCACTCTTAACAGCTTCCTCGTTTGACTCTTCTTCAGACACTTGTTGCCGATTCGTCGCTGATACGTTTTTATTTTCAACCTGTGTGTCCGCAGCTATACCAGTCCAGACTTTCCCATTCGTTTTTCCCTTTTCATATAAGTTCCTTTCTTTTCCACCTTCTCGTAGTGGACTAGTTAATCTCACGAGGAAAAAACTCACAATTAACCGGATTCCCTGGTTATTTCATACAAGTCATAATATCTTCAACTGAGTTGCCTTTTCTTTTGGTGATTATTTTGCCTAATGTTTACAACGGCTTTCTACCAAACAGAAATAACTTTCCCCTCCACATTATAGTTCAGAATATTCAACACTGTCCTCTATCAAAACACGATTTTCTTCGTTTGTGGGGATCTTTATAATAAAGTCATTTTTCATTGCCAGTAACTATTTTATAAAAACCTATGTTCTTTCCTTGATGGAGTCCTCGTGGTGTAATGGTTAAAGGACTGGACTGCGAAACCATCGTGAGCGAGTTCGAACTCCAGTAGCCCTATTGCATTCACTTTCGGACAAATACCCTTGGGAAAGAACCCCCTTGTCTTCCCATTTATGGGTTAGTACCACTACTGTTCTTCTAGAAGGATGGATTTGGCCTTAAATAACCCAAGAAGGTTGAAATGCCATTAAACAAAAAAGTGTATGTTTGTTGTGTATAGCAAAACTAAGTAACCAAAGAAAAAAAAAACAGAGAAAAGAAAAAAGAATGACAAGTGTTTAAACGTTAATCAACATTAAATTTGTATTTAAGCAGAGTTTTCCTTTTCCTAGACTGGTTGCTTCATCAAGGCTAAAGAACCCAGTCTGCTCTACTATTTGACCATAGCTGAGGAAAGAAGAGAAAGATTTGTGCCTTTCGCAACCCCACCAAAAATATCTAAGATATATATAGAAGCAATATGGGGGAGGGTAATATTGGAGTAAGAACCTCCTTACCCGCTGAAGCTCATAGCAAAATAGTATCACTGCTGTTCTGCTACATTGATGGCTTTAACATTAGATAACCCACGAAGGTTGATATACCATTAAACAAAGAAACCAAGCCTTTAGGAGCAATAAAAGGGAAATAAACTTTAGACATGAATATTGCACTGGTAATGTTTGCTTAATCATAAAAATAAGTTAGCCGGGCACCTCACGTGATATAATGGTTAAAAAGCGGGATTAGTAAGCCACCGTGAGTTTGACTCCCACTGAGCGCTCTATACTTCTGGTCTTGAGCCACAACTAAGCTCTAGCTTGGTAAATAACTAAGAATATGTTAGTCTTCTTTTAAGATTAATTGTTTGTCTAAAAGAAGAAGGGGTGCGTCATGGCTACCGTCGTAGGAAATAGAATAGGCGAATCGGGTTAAAACTCTGGTAGAGGCTATCTAAATATTCATTTCGCGCTAATACTCTTTGAAAAGGCACAAACCTATCTCTTCCTTCTCCATTTATGCGTAAATTGTTTGCTAGACTGGTTTCCTTAGCTTTAGTAAAGTAACCAGTCTTAGAGTAAGAAAACAACGAATTCCAAACAGCTTTACTCTGCCTAAAAACTGGCCTCGTGTCACATCCAATCCGTTCTCAAGGGATTGGGCTAAAAGATATACCCCCCCCAAAAAAACCCCAAAACAAACAGTAAGAGGTTGAGAATAATAAAAAAGGTAGACAAGACAAAGATGAAAAAAAATGAACATGGTAGTTTCAATGGACATTCCATTTTGTCAAGAAAAAATTTTCGACAATAAAAGCAAATGGTTTACCCCAGTTAACTTTCCACATTCTTTCATCTAAATAAAATAAGGAAAATTTATACAAGCAGAGTTACACAAGAATTAACTTGGAGAACATCGACGTGGAGGTAAATTTGATATTACAACGGCAATATAGATTACAAACACAGGTACGGACAAGAGCATCAATCTTCTAGTTTTTGTGTTTATGAATGTTTCTCGATATCTGGCGATGTACTTATCTGTTTATCTGACAAGGAACCAGAACCACACACACACACACACACACACACACACACACATATATATATATATATATATATATATATATATACTGAGTGTGTGTACGAACGTATGTATGTATTTACGCTTGTATATTTTAAAGTATGCATCAGTCTCTATGTGGCCATTTCAGGAGGGCTTGCACAATATAAACATTTATTATTAAACTTTGTATTGTCTGGGCGACAGGCCTTAGGTTATGCAATTCTTAAATGAATACTCATTGTTGGTAGAACTTAGAATACGAGAGCGGTACCTTTAATAGAAGAGCAACACTCCACCCTATAAAAAGATGATATCCTCGGTATGACACTAAACTGAATCCGGTGGGTAAACTATGGAAAGAATATAAAGTATCCGTTCATTGCCCTTGCCCTCAGATCCACTCTGACACGTAATGGTAATATCTGGTTCCCGTCTGTGAGTCTAATACGTCTGTTTGAAAATGATTATCGGATAGGAATTGTTGAAGCTATAAAACTGTGTACACGTTATTCATATTGGATAGAAATAAAAAAAAATCTAATAACTGGTTTCAAATCAATGGTTTTATCATTAAATAGGAATAGTTATTGAAACCATATAATTCTGTGGAACTAAATAATAGATTTTAATCCGAAAATATGTAAAGAAAAATTGATAACAAGGTATATACATTTGAAAAAGCCAGACTTATAGGGTTAGAACTTCGTCGAAAACAAGGAATGATTCGAAATCTTTGTCGATAAATAAACGGAACATAAATTCTACTCAATATTTCTAATAAGTCAAATGACGTAATTTAAAACAACAAACGCTGCTTCATTTATCAAACGGCCAACTTTTTCTTGTCATAAACGGCCAACTTTTTCTTATTATACAAATTTTCCGTAGATTTTTATATTTTGCACTTTTTACACATCCATCGTTGATTTAACATCAATAATATCATCCCTCATAGTCCTGATGATGGTTCATTAGAACCGAAATGCTATAGTGTCGACTTTGCTTCTCAATAAATCTCTCCTTCTACTTGGATTACCTTGTTATCAATTTTTTTTTACATATAATTCTGTATAGATTACTAGTGTTGAATAGGAACAGCAGAAATCACGTTGATAAGAGGAAATTATTTGTGTTATATAAAAATACTTGATTCCATATGACTGCAAAAAAATAATTCTTTTTGACAAAAGTGCGATTTGAAATGATTACAGTATAATGTTGATATATATATATATATATATATATATATATATATATATATATATATATTATAACAGTATATGATTGTCACTATTTGACTAGGTGGGTTTGTGGCAGACTAAATGCGGTATAATTTGGAGAATGCTCAAGATCTGTGATTGAGCTATTAGTTAAAAGTAAGTAAAGTTAGTGACCTTAGTCAAGAGTGACTCGAAGGCTCCCTTTTCAATAGCTACAACATCAAGGAGTAGGGGACGGCGCTACTCCATTCCCTGGATTGCTCCACTTTACTTTTGATCCTTACCTTATGCTCAGTGTTAAGCAGGGCGGCATCAAGTACAATTTTTTGAGACTTTAGTATTACTCGACCTGGGATTGAACACCTGTCTCCCAGACCATTGTCGAACACTCTACTCATTAGGCCAATGGCCCAGTAGAAAGGAAGTGAAAACTCGGTTTGATTTCGCTGGTGTGCTGCTGCTACAGCAGGAAGAGAGAAAAGGAGGAGTTGCGAGTAGAAAGTGCACTTCATCCGGCATTTGCTAGTAGCTCTTTTCACACACCCTTTTCTTCTTCGTCGTCGTCACAATTATATAATAGCAATGAATAAATATATATTCATTTTCATATATATTTGATTGCATGGATGCTTATCTTCGACCATTAGTTTCATGCCGTCTAATTACGACAATCATCAGGCAGAGAAAGAACGATATTGGAGAAATCGAAAAAATCGAAAAATACAGTCAAACGAATGTTTACGATAGGATTGCGTATAAAACTTCGTGTGTGTGTGTGTGTGTGTGTGTGTTTGTATAGATTATTTTCGCGTATTATTATGTATGTGTGGGCATATGATGATACGTGCCTATCGCGGCAGATTTGAGGTTGTCTCTTAAATATAAGTGTAGCCATGTGTAGTGAAAGTTGCGGAACAGACGGAGGTTTGGCAAAATGAAAAAAAAAATGTGTTGTGACGATTTTAACAAAGGAGGAAATTAATCATCGCTGCACTATGAAGAAAATGAATTTTTTGATTTGACATGTAAGTAAAATAGACGAAAATGGATTCTGGATCTAAAACGAAAGAATAATAGGTGAGGTGGGAATATCGTGGTGTTAAGGGACATGTTATATTGATATATATATATATATATATATATATATGAGCTATTAGTTAAAAGTAAGTAAAGTTAGTGACCTTAGTCAAGAGTGACTCGAAGGCTAAACTGTGTACTTTATGAAGTATTATGCAACACTAGTATTCATATTTTGACGATTAAACTATGTACTCCTGCAAGACTGAATTATTTGAAATAGAACTTTTTGTATAAAAATGGATTTGCCGTTAAATAAGCTACAAAGGTTGATATGCCATAAAACCCAACCAACCATTTAAACTGTGTACTTATGCTAAACCGAATTCTTTAAAACTGTACTTACACTAAACTGAATTGTTATATGTAACTATTTGAATAAACTGAATAAATCAAATGTTGGTATTGATTAAACAATAACGGAATATTTTGTGTGTGATTTGTCGGGCTATTGTCCTCATCTTTATTATCGTTAGATGTAACACAACGTTTCGGCCACTGTATCCTCCTGAGTAGACCAAGTGAGGAAATGGGAACCAATAAATGAAAAGGCCAAATCAAATTGCTTTTAAAGAAAATTACTTTTAAAATATCAAGAATAACTGATGCCATTGAATTTTACGTTTCGAATTCTCGAGAAACTTCTTGGATTGATGGACGTGAAAAATAATAACGTCATTATTTGAATAACATCTTCATATTTCTTGAACGAACCAACAGTCAAACTTTAAAAAGGATTTCCGAGGTTGAATTATTTCCATAACCAGATAAACAAAGGACATCCGAGGATGGAGGATACAGCGGCTGAAACGGTTTCTTACAATATACATAAAGATGAGAACATACATACATAATAAAGATGAGAACAACAGTCCGAAAAATCACACAGAAAATATTGCAAACTATAACGGGTTACGTTGTTAAATACACGAAACCAAAACAAACCAAAACAAACCAAACCAAACCATTTAAGTTCTGTACAGGCTCATCGTTAGGTGGTCTGACGGGTAGTCTGGTGGGAACCGGTGCTTTTAGAGTGACTCGAATCTAAGATACACAACAAGACGCCATTAGGACATTTACCGTTAAAATGCATTCAATTGCCAAGATCTTTTTTGAATGCATTGTAACTGCTCCTATAAACGTTCATTTCCCAAAAAAGAGAAGGTTCAAAACTACATCACTTTTATTTATTGTTTTTAAAAATGAAGCTTATCATGCTTTATATTAAGTTAGGTAAAAACCTTACACAGATATTTAAAAAAAAAAAAGCATATCTAATTTATGGAAAAGATTCTGTAACTGATCGAATGTGTCAAAAGAAATTTGAGAAGTTTCGTGCTTGAGGTTTCTAATTGAACGATCATAGACTGGTCGGGTAGATCAATTGAAATTGATATAGCGGTCAAATGAAAACATAAGTTGCGAATAAACAACTTTATTTCACGAGAAAGATAGCCAACGTTTCCAACATATCCAAATCAAGCATTAGAAAACCATTTGTAACATTTTATTCATGTTAATCGCTTTGATAAACGACTTCCACACACGTTTAGCAATAAGGTGATAAATGATAGATAAATAAATAATTTAGCAAATTAAAGCAAAGACTTAAAATTTAAATTTAAAATAAAAAAAAATATTTCGTCATATTTTCGTGTGCAATTTTCTACTTCAGCATAACAAAAATACTTCAGTTTTTAAACAAATTTTGACGGCAGTTGAGATGATATGTAAATAAAAATCTCATCTTTTATGTATATATATATATATATATATATATATATATATATACCAACCCCTCCGCTCGGCAGGATATGACACAAGGTCAATTTTTAAGCGAACTTTAACAGGTTTGAATTCAGAGTTTTCCTTCTCCTAGACTAGTTGCCACCCCGAGGCTGAAGAACCTAGTCTGCCCTACTATTTACCCATAGCTGGAGGGAGAATAATTGGATTCATACCTTTCCCAAGGGTATTAGTGCTATGGGATTTGAACTTGTGTCGCCGTTTCCATTTCCTACGACGATAACCATTACACCACAGACACCTTTTTTATATATATATATATATATATATATATATATATATATATATATATATATATATATATATATATATATATATATATATATATATATATATATATATATATATATATATATATATATATATATATATATATATATATATATATATATATATATATATATATATATCGAAGGTCCGTAAATGTAAAGCAAGAAAATACGAAATATTCAGTGGCGATATTTTTTTACATGATAATGCGCCAATGTAACGTTTTGTTTTTTGTTTGTTTTTAATAAACTATCATCAGGGCATATGTGACAGATATTAGATTCTTTATGTGAAATGTTTTCACATTTAACGGTGTGTAAATAAATACTTATGCTTGACTGATTTGTTTGAAATAGAGCCGTTTGGTCATTTAAATGTGTGTAAAGAAATGGCAGATGTTAAATTAAATAGTTTGTGATACATAGCAATACTTGAAACTTTTTAACTTGGTTGACAAGCTAAACTGAATTGTTTGAAATAGAACTGTTTTTACTTTACTGTGTAAATAAAAGACTGTACTTATGCTCAACTGAATTGTTTGAAAAAAAGTGAAACGATTTTACTGTATGCAAAAAAAAAAAAAAAAAAAAAAAAACAACAACAAAAAACAAAAAACAAAAAAAAAAAACGAGCTGAGGCATGTTTAAAAATGTTAACTTCAAAATGTGTTTAGAAATTATATATCTAATATATGTAGAAAAATGATTTGCCATTAAATGACCCACAAGAGTTGATATGCCAAAAAACAAGCCAAACCAAACCAAACCTACTTATTCTGTTTTTTCTTATTCTCTCTCTCTCTCTCTCTCTCTATATATATATATATATATATATATATGTGTGTAAAGTAAGTAAAATTTGTGACCGAAGTTGAGAGCGACCCTATGGCTCCCTTTTCGATACGTAAGGAAAGTCAAGGTGTAAAAGAGGGCGCAACTCCGTTCCCTGGATTGCTTCACTTTACCCTTAATCCGTTCCTTATAATGCAATTTTTGAGTCTTTGGTATGAGTCGACCTGGGATCGAACCCCCGGTCTCCTCGACCATTGGCGAACACTCTACTCACTAGACCAAGAAAACCTACGTTCGTGATCCAGAGCTGTTCTTCTGAAGCTATTCCACGATCATTCAATTCACCCTCGAATCAATGAAACTCCCGTGTATTATTTGAAGTATTGAGTCGTTTCTAATGTTCTGGTATGCTCAAGACGCTAAGTATGCTTTACAGCTCGCGTGTCTGGTTATGGGGGGTGGGGTGCATTTGATATCCACGGACTCGGTAGTTAATGGGTTAATAATTGTTATAAATGCATTGTTTATATTATTTAGAAGAGTCATTATCATTCCAAGAATTATTCGGACGACGAAATATGTTTTGCTAATGTTGTTAACAGAATAACTCAACTTAGCATCTCAAATAGCGTCATGGTTAGCAAGCTAGTACAAACAGGGCATCGATAGTTCGATTCTCATTGCTTCATAAGATGTTAATTTTTCACTGTTTCAAAACAAAATAAAACGAAACAAAAAGCATTTGTGTACCGTAGCCATGATATGGCTATGTGTGAAACGTACATCGACTGTCCATAAAGATAGAACATAGGGATCTCGAAATTCGAAAAACACGTAACGACTTCTCAGTTCAGGTACGAAACTTTTTATTACCTTTGAGTTTAAAGGTTCTTCGACATAAGGAGAGAGATACGCATTCTTTCGCCCGTTGCGCGCAAATTCGTCTGGCCTCTGCGAGCCCCGAAAGTCGACCCTTCTCGTCCGGTGTCAAGTCTCAACTCAACTAACTGACTTTTTCAAAATCCCCAAAATCCTCCGTGCGCGCGCTTCCGGTGCATGACGTCATTCACATCCCCTTGTCAACCTTTCTATCGGATTTTTATTTTGACATCTATGAACGATACATCCTCCCCCCGCGCGCGCGTTAACACTTGCACTCAAGTTTACACCTAACTAACCCATGCACTGAGCCGAAAGGTTCTCAGCCTAACTAAACCCAAAGGCATAAAACGAAAATCCCTCGGCCATTATATTACACTTGAAAAGGTGTCTTAATTAAAAATCAATCTCAATTTGTTGTTGTTTTCTTTTTTTTAATTCTCTTTTTTGTCTTTCATTTTATTTCATCTTTTTCTCCATATCCAAATAAATGAATATTATAAACTTATATTTTCGTGACAGTAAATCAAAGATTAATCGATAAACATGATTGGATATATACAGTAAATTCTTTTCTTGGACGCTTGTTTTATTGACGTTTTTGAAAACACGTAAAGAAAATTAATTTGGTTAAGTTTAGCTTCTTTGTTTAATGGGCTGTTTAATGCCAAAGCCATCCTTGTAGAACAAGTATCAGTGATACTAATATAACTCATAGGATCAGGTTTGATTTCTTTGTTTAATGGCATATCAACCTTCATGGGTTATTCAATGCCAAAAGCCAGCCTTGTAGAATAACAGTGATACTACTTAATTCATAGTTTGAAAGAAATAGGGGGTTCATGCGTTTCCCTAGAGTATGAGTTTGAAAGTGAAAATAATAGTGTTGAGGATCAGACCTAACAAAAAATGAATAAATAAATAGATAAAGTTATTCCCCGGAGGGATAAAAAAGGAATTGTCTCCCAGAGACATTGCAGTGTGGGATTTGTAGGGGCCGGAAAACGGAGACACGTGAGACCAAAAGACAATCTTTAATCCAACCATGGCACGTGGACGGATATTTGACGGGTGGCCATAAAGTTAGAACAGTTCTGTTCCTGGTCATTTGTCGCATGTCTTTGTATAACATATTAACCCCGGCCAAGCTGTCAAAATAGGAAATGCACCTGTGTAAATAACAGGTGCATCCGGTCGAGGAATATCAAAATATAACCTTGACCGTGGACGTGTTGAATGAGTGCGATTTGTGACGCCCACAAGAAGAAGGTGGACGTCGAACTATTATAACTCGGTGCACAGGAAGTTCATCCAGTTGGAGAGAAGATGCGGTAGAGAAAACCAGCACCCAGCAGAGGGGGCCCACAGGACCCCCGACTGAGCAGTTGAAGTTCAGATGAGTTGGGGAGAAGATGCTGAAATGAGGAACATGTCCCAGAGAGACTGGGCCCCCAGGCCTCCGGTTGAACAGCCGAGGAGAACGGTAAAGAAACCCTGTTATGGCCATAAGAGTGGGAGTCAATATGTTGCAGTTCTGTTCGGTCTCCAACTCCCTCTCACAGTAAAACCTTTAGTAACCCTTTCGAACCCGAAGGTATATTTTTCTAAAGAACTTCGTCGCTCGTCTTTATTGTGTCGTTGTTATGATTCTGCATGCATATGTGTTTGTATAGTTAGTCATAGCTATACAACATTTGCCTGTGGTCAGTAAACCTACCGTATTTGACGGCATATAAGACGCACCGGTGTATAAGACACACTCCGATTTCAGCAAGGCAAATCAAGAAAAAATTAATAATAAGTAAAATTATTTGTAAATTGTACAGCCTAGGCTATATTCATGAGGTGTGATTTTGGTTAAGCAAGCCATGATTACAATTAAACGAAAAATTATAGAAAAAAAAAACTCAAGTCAATATAAGTTGGTTCGTTGGCTGTTTTGTTTTACAGCGTATCAACCTTTTTCGCGTCATTTAACGTCAAGTTAGATTTTAAACAAATCAGTTTAGTATAAGTAAAATTTTTGCTTACAATCAGTTAAATGTGAAAACAGCTCTATTTCAAACAATTCTATTTCAAACAGTTCAGTTTTTCATAAGTACGCAGTTTAAATTTCAAAACAGTCCTATTTTAGTCTAACAGTTTTAATTCAAACAATTCATTTTAGTATAAGTATAGTTTTTGTTTACACACAGTCAAATATCAAAACAGTTCTATTTCAAACAATTCAGTTTCGCATACAAAAACAGTTCCATTTCAAACTATTCTGTTTAGTATAAGTACAGTTTAATTGTCAAAAACATTTTTATTTCAAGCTATTCAGTTTAGTCAAACAGTTCTAATTCAAACAATTCAGTTTTGTATAAGAAAGGTTTTTGTCCATATACAGTTAAATATCAAAAACAGTTCTATTTTAAACAATTCAGTTTAGCATTAGTACGCAGTTTACATGTCAAAACAGTTTTATTTCAAGCAGTTCAGTTTAGCAAAAGTGCGAATTTTAGTTGTATTTGATCTATAGATCGGGGCCAGAGTGGACCTGGGAGCGATGGTAATGAAGGGGTATTCTGCATTCCCCAAAGCTCCAGCATTACTGGAACCTCACCATCAGATTGTTTAGTGTCTTATCTAGAAATCACGTTGGTTGGTGGTCTTACCCCTCTACAGCCGCAGCCGACTGGGCTACACAAGTCAATAAAAACTTTCTTAATTATATTCAAAGGAAAGAAAACTAAATAGAAATTTAAAAAAAACAACGACTATATATGGCATTTAAGACCCAGGGGAATTTTAAAAGATATTTTTTGTAAAAAAAGAAAAGAAAATGAAGCTCCTTCTATGCCGTCAAATACAGTAATTGTTTAATTGTACACCGACGAGTCAATGACTTTTTATTTTTGTTTGCTTGTTTTTTTTCTTTGAGCGTAAAACGTAACAAGTAGCTCGACTGGAGTTTGAAATTACTTTGAGGTGGAGTCTTGTATTCCGTCAAGGAAAATTAAGAGTTGTAAAAAATAAGTCTTGAGGTAATTTTTCTAGTTTATATAAATTTAGTAAGGAACTGTATTAGAAGTTTGAAGCACTTCCTATGGTACGATGGTGGATAAGTTAAACAAGTTATACTATTGTTAGTGGGTTTCTTTTTTCACTGTGTCCTCCAAACTTCTGAATTTGTACCGAACTAAATTTAGTAAATGACACGGTACTATAAGTTAAAATTAGATTTTGAGGAACAGTGTCTTTTTTGTTGTGTATATTTATCAACAAAAAATACTATTTGTAAGTGTAGAAAGATAAAAATATAATAAGTCTGATCCTTCAATTTTCATCTCTCCAGTCGAATGCAGTGACTTTATCTTTACAGAGAAGTAAGATCCTCCATTCCAACGAGGGATATGACACTAAACCATTTGAAGATAAGTCTCAATCCCTCTGGAGAATTTGGAGTAGCCTTCATTGCCATTACTTCCAGGTTCACTTCTACTCGGATTGTAAGCACCTGTTAGTGTCCCAATTATGGGTTAAATAATCATTTACTATACGGAAAACTATTTCACTGTGTGCAAATAAAACTATTAGTGTTTGAAATATTTGAAATAGCTTAACTGTATCAAATGAACCTTGGATTGTATAAGAATTGTTGCCAACAAAATTTTCGTTTACAAGTTATATATATTTGATATATATATATATATATATATATATATAAACAGGATTTGACATTAAATAACCTACAAGGGTTGATATGCCATAAAACACAACCAACCAATCAAATTTCATGTAATAATTTCATTAATCGCGGATCGTTTTAGAGGGTAAAGAGGTAGTTTTGATATCTAGTTTATTTAAGTTGTTTATTATAAATAAACTCAATATAAAAACTACCTCTTCACCCTCTAAAACGATCCGCGAATTCGTACACTCTAACCTTCAACGCAACATATTTTCAGACGCCGGTGTTTATTGTATCTATTGTAAGAATTGTAAACTAAAATATATTGGTGAAACATCTTGGAACGTTCACGTTCGCTTGAAAGAACACAAATGAGACAAGAATTGGTAAATTAAACAATGCACTATTTCAACACATTTCTCAATCTAATTACAACTTTGATTTCAATTCTGCAAAGATGCTCATTTACATTCATAATAAAAGTCTAAGTCAAATTTTCAAAGCCGCTACAATTTCATTTTTTAATTCCCTAAATACTCATCCTGGCTTTTATAATATTCCTCCTTATTTCAGCAAATCCATTTTAAATAGCTACAATATATTCCATCTTTAGTTAATATATTCCACATATATCATAATTCTATGCTTTCTCTTTTTCTTTTTGTCTTTCTTTTTCTTCCTTCTTTTGAATTTTTCTCGATAAGCAAATGGAACGTACATTCTACCCAATATTTCTAATAAGTCAAATGACGTAATTTAAAACAAACAAACGCTGATTCACCTATTAAACGGCCAACTTTTTCTTGTCATACAAATTTCCCCTAGATTTTTATATTTTGCACTTTTTACATATCCATCGTTGATTTAACATCACTAATATCATCCCTCATAGCCCTGATGATGGTTCATTAGAACCGAAACACTATAGTGTCGACTTTGCTTCTCAATAAATCTCTCCTTCTACTAGGTGCCCGTGGTGTAATTGTTATCGTCGCAGGAATTGGACACGGCGACACGAGTTCAAATCCTGGACTGATTGCATTTCACATAGCACAAATACCCTTGGGAAAGGTATGAATCCAATTATTCTCCCTCCAGCTATGGGTAAATAGTAGGGAAGACTAGGTTCTTCAGCCTTGGTGAGGCAACTAGTCTAGGAGAAGGAAAACTCTGAATTCAAACCTGTTAAACTCCGCTTAAAAATTGACCTTGTGTCATATCCTGCCCGAGCGGAGGGGTTGGGTAAATATGAAATCTCTCCTTCTACTAGGATTACCTTGTTATGAATTTTTCTTTATATAACTCGATAACATAAAGTTAAGCTGACTTCGGCAAAGAATAAATCAACAAGGGTTGGCATACCGCAAAACCAACCAATCAACCAACCAACCAAACAAATAAACAAATAATCTCACAAGTACTTGTTGAACAGTTCCTAACTGTGAAGCTTGTTGATCTTTTTTGGTAACATAATGCAAGACGCTCCAATGAAATTCATTGTTTTATATTAAAACACTGACTGAACAAGTGAATGATTAAAAAGCTGACAGCATAATTGACAGTCGAGTCCGAAGTTTCTTTTCTTTTTGCTTCAAAGACAACGCATCCGCGAAATTCGCCTTAGAAAGACAAATAGACAAAGAGATAGGCTCTCTGAAATAATAATAGACACAGAAATATCAAAAGTGAGCTTTTGTTAACAAGGAGACTATCAATAAGAAAATAATAATAGATACGGGCAACACATAAACACCAAAATACCGTTCGTCAGTTATCAACAGTGAATTAGAGCTAACTTTAGAGCTGGTGAGAGATTGGAATGTTGATAAATTGTCAGAAAGGGATATATATATATATATGTGTGTGTGTGTGTGTGTATGTGTTTGTGTGTGTATGTGTGTGTGTGCGATGTAGGTATGTGGTTATACACGAAAATATTTGGCGAGTTGCAGCTTCGTAAATTGAGAAACGCCGGACCATTTCTGTCAATATTCAGTTTAACGTCGATAGTGTTACCCGTTGACTTTTAATTATTCTGTTATTTTTTATTTTTTATTTTTTGTGTGTGTGCTTCTGTTATACTATTTACCAACCCCTCCGCTCGGGCAGGATATGACACAAGGTCAATTTTTAAGCGGAGTTTAACAGGTTTTGAATTCAGAGTTTTCCTTCTCCTAGACTAGTTGCCTCACCAAGGCTGAAGAACCTAGTCCGTCCTACTATTTACCCATAGCTGGAGGGAGAATAAGGGGGTTCATACCTTTCCCAAGGGTATTTGCCCAAAAGTGAACGTAATAGCGCGACTGGAGTACGAACTCGCGTACTACGATTCTGCAGTTCATCGCTTTAACCATTACACCACGAGGACACCCTTGCGTGCTTCTGTTATAATGTAGACTTTTCGAGGGTGAAACAAAACATACACACACACACACATATACATACGCACGCACACAAACTCACACAAACACACACATACACGCATGCACACAGACACATACATACACACTCACATTCATACTGACACACATGCACACAGATACACACATGCACACATGCACATATTCGCACACTCATACATACATATACACATACACACTCGCATATACACACATGCACATATACATATACACACTCACACATGTGCATGCACACACATACACGAGCACACATACATACACACAGACACGCAAAGACACACACGCGTATACAGACACACAAACAAACATGCACACACACACACACACACACACACACATATATATATATATATATATATATATATATATATATATATCGACACAAACAAAACGAGAGAAATGGTCACTAAAATGTTTCCACTACTGCACGAAACCAACAGACAAAAAAGAAAAAACTTTCTTTAACTCCCTTAAAACAAATGTTTATTTTTATTATGGTCGAATATGTTTCGCAGGGAAAATAAATTACACAAAATAGCAAAAAGGTTTATTGGAATTTTAGGCGGAGTTGAGTAATGTTAAAGGTTATTTTAGAATGCCAAAATATCTGTGAAATCCATTCAGTAAACTTAAGTGCGGATGTCAGCGATAATATATATATATATATATATATAGCATTTATGTTCATTGGTTGCATAATCCTCGTACTAGATTCATTTTCAAGTTATATTGAAAGCATCGCTTTTATTACAACACCGAAGTTAAGTGGCGATTAGCCTGCACAGGGCATAGTTGGGTGACCACTTAAATAAAAAATTAAAGCATTCTCCGACCAGTGTGTCAGACCATGAAGAATTTCTTAAATAACAGCTTCAGTTTGCTATAATCTGGGTATTAATGTATTTCAATTCTAACTTTACGAACAATTAACCTAACTTTGATTCAATTAAGTCAACTTTTTAGTACAATTAAAAACGCATTGTTTTAAAATAAACAATAAGTACAACCGTTTTATAATAATTTTCTAAAAATTTCTACAGTATTGAAACAGAGTTAGGAATAATTATTGAGGAGAAAACAAAAAAGAAAAAGAAAAAGAAAGCATTATCAATACTCATTATGAAAAAAATGTTCGAACTTATCATTGAAACAAAATGGGAATTTTACGTATAAACACCAATTCAGCTTGTGTCTACTTGGGTAAAAGGAACGTAAATTAAACCCCGGCTATCATAAATGTGTACACAAAAAAAAAAAAAAAAAAAAAAAAAAAAATGCTCCCATTTGGCATAGTACATAACATTGTTAATCAAACCTCCACAAAATGGCCCTTGTCGATTTTTTTTAATTTGATTTTTTTCGCGGAAAAAACAACATATTTTCAACGACAGGAGACGCATTATCCAAAAGAACACAATAAATTACACTTGAAAAAATAGAGATCAGAACAAACACTTTATATTTGCCTATGTGAATCTTAATTGAAAGCCTTCTTAGATGTGTATGAGAACCAAACAAAGGACATTAAAGCTGTCAGTTGTATAGATTTCTCGCATTCATGAAATTGCTGATCTTTTTGAGACTCAAGACGCTATTCGAAAATGTGGTTGCCGTTCGTTGGTATTTTTACATACAGATTGCAAAAGCAACCATTAACCCAATCCTCTTACCAGTCCTCTCAGTGTTGTCTTATCACTGACACAGCTGAATGAGAGAGAAGAATTGAAATAGTGGTAAGTCTTGCACTTTTGTTAAAATAGGAAAAATAAATGGCAAAGCCATAAACTTAATTTTAACATCAGAAAATATGACAAGAGTACAACATTATAAAAACAAGTACATCTAATAAAAGATGAAACGGACAAAAAATAATAACGCAAACTTACTAAGGTGGTAGCAAAAGCTGTAAAGTGTGTCTAGAGGGAAAATTATGCAACCTAGATCAAATCGCTGAACAAAAGAAGTGAGTTGATATCAAAGTGTAGATATCTCACTAAATTTCTTATGTGTCATTCATCACCTGACTGATTCTATATTTATTCTTCTCTATTTGCACAGTCCTCTTGATATATATATAAATATATACATATATCTTTAAGAAAAACAAAATCCGGTCACTTCAGGATTATAAATTTATTTCCATCTTGCTATGAGTATTGATATGAGTTTAAATAAATAAACTCCAAATTTAACCAGACTTCTTCAGATCCTAATGGATATAATGACTACAATCAGAATGGGCACAGGAGGGAAGGGTGTGAAGAGTTTCCTCCCCATTTCAGCCAATTCCGGTTTTTCTTTCATTGCCGGTCAGGACCATAACAAAATAACTAGACGTAGGTTCTAATTTAATTTCTATAGTAAGTTAACCTACATTTTAACGTAATTCTTCAGATTTAACAATAATTTAAGGAATTACAGCAATTCCTATCAACCATAAGCAAAAATTACTGAGGGTGTCCTCGTGATGTAATGGTTAAAGCGATGGACTGCGGAATCGTAGTACGCAAGTTCGTACTCCAGTCGCGCTATTACGTTCACTTTCGGGCAAATACCCTTGGGAAAGGTATTAACCCCCTTATCCTCCCAGCTATGGGTTAAATAGAACCAGTACTGTTCTTCTAGGAGAATGGCTTTGGCATTAAATAACCTGAAGAGGTTGATATGCCATTAAACAAAGAAACCAAACATAATAAGTTGGTTTGTTGGGAAAAAAGAATTCAGTAATATCTATCTTAAACTCAAATTTTATCTTCGTGCCCATTTATTTGGCCACTGAATCGTACATACGTCCGACCGCACACGGTGGATTCCTATTTTCTTTCATTTTCTTTATTATCTTTTCTATTTTCTTTTATTCCTTTTACCTCAACTATCCCCTTGCCCAGTCAGCAGGGGCTGTAGAATACACAGACTGCACTTCTGCAGAGGGGTAAGACCCCCCCTATGAGTGTCCCGGATATGACACTAAACAATCTGATGGTGAGGTTCCAGCAGTGCTGGAGCTGTGGGGGATGCGGAGTGCCCCTTCATTGCCATCGCTCCCAGGTTCACTCTGGCCCGGAGTGGTAGCACCTGATAGGGCCCTATCTATGGGTTAAATAGAACTAACTGCATACTTATGCTAAAATGAATTGAGTAAACTGAATAGCTTAAAATAGAAACGTTTTTGACAATTAAACCGTACTTACACTTAAACTGCGTGCTTATGCTTAACTGAATTATTTCAAATAGAACTGTTTATCGACATTAAAACTGTATTTCCACTTAACTGAATTATTACATATAATTGCTTGAATAGTTTGAAATGAAAATGTTTTTGACAATTAAACTGTGTACTTATGTTAAACTGAACTGTTTTCAATAGAACAGATTATTTACTTAAAAATGGATTTGGCGTTAAATAACCTACAAAGGTTGATATGCCATAAAACCAAACCAAACCAAACCAAATCTACTATCCCCGTATCATCCTATTTCTATAGTTAATTAATCATTATCTTCGTTTGTCGTCTATAGTTTAAATGTATTCCTATATCTACATCTAGCTATTAAATCACATCCCTGATTTAATAATTTTTCTGTGTCTGGGTATATCATAATTTGCATCTTTTCTTCTAGACACAGGTTACATCTACTATCAAAGTATTTTGGAGTATTCGACTTTTTCAATATGCTCCATTGAATTTCAGGGGTTAAACCCTTATTTTTTCAAATTCCAAAATTGTTTGGATAGGGCCGTTTGCTTCTTCAAATGTTCATGGGAGAAAGAATGATTATGATTATTGAACCTTACCTTCCATTACGTCGAAGAGATCCCTATATAAGTCTTTGTATTCTTAACGTTTTCTTTTGGGTAAATGATTCCTTGATACACTATATTCTCTGAATTGCATAATTCATTCATAGGGCATTTATTTCTAGTCTTACAATTACATTCGTTATGTCTACTCGTATTATTATTATCGTTATCACCCTTATTATTATTATTATTATTATTCGTTCGGTCAGGAGATTTCCTAATTATATCTTTATTATGATTGTTGATTATTTCAAAGATATTTTTCGTGCAGGAGAAACTAATTTTTAACGTTTTCCTATGAAGTATTTTATGTAGTATGTTATCATGGTTAAAGTGCTTATCTATTAATTTCAGAAAATATTTACCTACATTTATACTCACTCGTCTACAAAAAGGGGGGGGGGGTTAAACCATATACTTTTTCTTTTTCTTTTTTTTTTTTGACCATATTTCGTATTTTCTTTATTAATATACATTTTTTTTTCATTATGTATTTTTTCTGCATTGTATGTAAACCCTTCCCTAAATCCGTCATTCTTAAAGGCTTCCTTATATATCTTACTACTATCTTGGAATATTTTCTAGTTAGCTGATAATCTCCTTATTCTCATATCAACTGCTTTGGGGACTTGCTTAATTATGGCCTTCGGGTGATATATATATATATATATATATATATATATAGGAATCACTGGCTGCAGTTTGAAAGTTACCTCGAATCGTCTTCAGACCACGGCACGATATGCATCAAGTTGGATTTGGTCGAAAGCGAGAAAGTTTTCAGCATGAAGGTAATACACGCAGAACCACCTTTCCCGTGTGATTACGTAAGAAACGGTTACTGTAAACGCGTAATAACATCAACCGCCGAAAGTAAACGCGTTTTTTAAATCACAAACTGCACTCAGAAAATGAAGATTAACGTCCAATGTAGTCTCTGCATTTAATTGATCTGGCGTATATATATATGATTCTCTTAATATCCTATCCGGTGGTAAAAGCTGCTTGGTAGCGCCAGGGGTGGCAGTACCGCCTTGAGCTACCGAAACTGTGTTATCACCCCTGGATGGTAGCTGATGAGGACATGGTATCGCACGTGCTTTCACACGTTGTATGATGAAAAAAAAATCGTTGTTGTTATCCACAGGCAGATCTGTTTCGTTCTATCAGAACTCTTCAGTGTGGTTAGACAGGCTAGATTCCCGAAGCTGGGATCGAAATCCGGTTGACTCAAACGCCAATCCAAGATCCTACCACTCAGTCACGAGGAAACCAGCGCAATCGAAGGGAAGTTAAACGCTTATGTATCACATTTGTATTTGTTTACATATATCTGCTTAACGGCTAACGAGAGCTCGATTCATACGAAGAGCCTTGTATTACGCTAACGGCCACCATTTACTTCCCTTGCTAGAGAGCTCAACCCTACAGGGGTAGGGGAGCATATATATTGTTGTCATCCACACACACACACACACACATATATATATATATATATATATATATATATATATATAAAGGGGCGGAAGTAAAATTAGGAACATTCTAGTGTAATAATAAACGACTCTATTATAAAACAATATTGATTTTAATTCTAAAAAATAAGTTAGAGAATAAGAAGATAGAAACAAAACAATAAATTTACTTAATATAGCAACCATCTTTTTTTTTAAATTACTGTTTCTAACGTCTTCGAAATAATTTGCATAGCTTCAATAGCGGTTTTAAGGGAACCAATTTTTGCATGGGAAGTTGAATTTGTTATGGTTTCTAAAACGCCCCATAGAGCGTGATCAAAGGGGTTAAGGTCGGGGCGTAAATCTTGTTTAGTTGTTGTTCTCAGTTTTCTCGTAGACTTTCGATTCATTGGTGTCCTTTCTTACTGACGTTGTGGGGTCCTTCATAATTGCCGCAACAAGAGCAGTAAAAAGCCTTCCTTTCTTTTTTATGTTCAATCTTCATCTCCCCTTTTCCTTACAAAGTTCTTTTTCTGTAAAAAAAAATGTTGTTTTCTTTGCTTTGTATACAGTAGACAAAGACACTTTGGCTTGATTTCGGCGTTAAGCAAATAATAGATACTTTGTCGTTTCTTTTCTTGCTCACTCACATTAAGTTAGATTTTTTTTTTTAAAGTGATTGAATTATAGAGTTAATCATAGAAATTTATATTTATCACTTTTTTCAAAAATCGGATTAATTAGAAGAAAAAAACAAAATAACCTTTTTAAAAATCATTCCATATTTTGCTTCCGCACCCTGTTTATATATATATATATATATATATATATATATATATGTGTGTGTGTGTGTGTGTGTGTGTGTATAGACGAACACACACACACACACATATATATATATATATGTATATATATATATATTACAAAAACCTACATGAATATATATGTATGATATATAAGTACACAGACAATATATATATTCGTGTATGTTTTTTTTTTCACGCGTGAGTGTCATATATACTTCAATCTTAACACGTGATTTTTTACCACTGTGTATCACGATTGACTGGCCACTTATCTTCTTTTTTTTTTCGTCTGATGGTTGTACACACAGCATGAAACTCAAATTAACTGATTTCGTGTTCATAATTTGGAATTTTTCTGGGTTGCATACCTGCTCTGTCGTCGTGGCATCGAGCACTTTTTCTTGCAAACCTTTCTCATATATATATACAGAGAGAGAGAGAGAGAGAGAGAGAGAGAGAGAGAGAGAGGTTGAGTAATAAATCTGTATAATGCAAAGTAGTCATTAACAGAAGTTTTATAATGAAATCTTCTAGAATTTAAATGAAAAAAATTCAATGTTCAATGTGCGTGAATTAAATGCGTCCAAAAAAAAAAAAGCTTATGACGAAGTTTTAAATATCATATTCTGTAGAAGAATATAAGTCTCTATTCTATCTACAACTGGAGAAATCTGTCTGAACTTACATGCACCGGAGCTATTCGACAACAGGCCATCTGACGAATATCTACATGATTATTCCCCTTTATTTGTGGAATGTTTCAAAATTAAGTGAATATTGTTGCTCTTGAGGTTTGACAATTTATTTGACCCTTTTGCTAAACCTACTGTCTTAAATGGGACTTAAACAGAAGATAGTTTCTACAATTGATTTACAATGGTTCATTTTGATATATTGGCTATCTTACATGGCCGATAATTTACTTATATCTATTAAACAAATTAGAAATACAGTGAACTGTAATAACTATAATTGTTTAATACGATATGGACAATTACCAAATGAAAATGTCTGTTTTTAATCATATATTATATAATTAAGGATGATAATTAATTATATCAGCTAATCGATTCATTTTTAGGGATAACTTGAGAATTAGTTAAAAACTTTGAATTGAAGTGTAAGTCGCAAAGGTCAAATCGAGCACGTGTTGCACGGAATTGCAAGATATGAAATTGACAGTTTGCTTCGGAAATCGTCTGGGACGACATATTAAAGATTTGTTTTGATATCGGTGTTGTAGGCAGGATACTAAAAAATTATTTCGTCGGCTGAGGTTAAGACTAAATGTAACATCTAAAGTTAATGACACGTGTTCTGATCACATTAGTTGATGAGTTGATTGATATAATATATAAGCAGGGTGATTTAGCATTCAGTTAGAGAATCGGTAGCTGTTGGTCGGACAGTTTCAGGTCGAGAATTCTAGCGGCCCCTTTGGGACAGAGCTTGGTCGTGGTGAGTAAAGGGAAGTCGCTGTGTTTTGTTTCGTCTACCACTAATGAAACTCACTGTGTTTCTAAGTAACAACTAATATCTTTCACTCTGTTTCTTTTATTCGAGCAGCTATGTGAATGTCGCTGATCAAAATAAATGTTCGTATTGAGAAACAATTGAGTCCATCTTGTACTTTGCGAAATGTAACGCCTATTCAATTTTGGTCTCGCAAGGTAACACCTTTATTCATATCTGCGTGCGAAATGTTACCCTCATTGTATATGATACCGTAACGTTACACATAAAATCATACGGAAATCTTTTTTTATCAAAAAATTATACGGAAATTTTTTTCTATGATAAAATCATACGGAAATCTTTTTCTACCATAAAATCATACGGAAATCTTTTTCTACCATAAAATCATACGGAAATTTTTTTCTATCATAAAATCATACGGAAATCTTTTTCTATCATAAAATTATACGGAAATTTTTTTCTATCATAAAATCATACGGAAATCTTTTTCTATCATAAAATCATACTGAAATCTTTTTCTATCATAAAATCATACGGAAATCTTTTTCTATCATAAAATTATACGGAAATCTTTTTCTATCATAAAACCATACGGAAATCTTTTTCTATCATAAAATCATACGGAAATCTTTTTCTATCATAAAATTATACGGAAATTCTTTTCTATCATAAAATCATACGGAAATCTTTTTCTATCATAAAATTATACGGAAATTTTTGTCTATCATAAAATCATACGGAAATCTTTTTCTATCATAAAATTATACGGAAATATTTTTCTATCATAAAATCACACGGAAATCTTTTTCTGTCGTAAAATCAG
>OY757908.1:97890915-98025915 GCA_963585895.1 Sepioteuthis lessoniana
CTCCACTTTACCCTTGATCAGTAACTTATAATGCTGGGTTAAGCAAGGAGACATCTAGTACGATTTTTTGAGTCTTTGGTATGACCCCTCCTAGGATTGAACCCCGGTTTCCTGGACAATTGGTGCACCCTCAAACTATATATATATATATATATATATATATATATTCATCATTTATTATTTTGCCACTTATTATCATAGATTTATTGATTCAACTTTTGTTTGTTTTCAACTAACACACACGCGTGATCAACTCACACACACACACACACACACACACACACACACACACACACACACACACACACACACACACACACATATATATATATATATATATCATATTTATAATTAATATTCAAGATTTTATTTGATTCTTCCCCGACAGCTGTTTCATTTCCCATAATTATGTTCATGACAACTGTTTAATATCAATCAAAACTCAAAAAGAAATTCCATACTTAATACAATTATTTTAAATATTATAGTCTCTCTCTCTCTCTCTCTCTCTCTCTCTCTCTCTCTCTCTCTCTCACACACACACACACACACATATATATATATATATGCACATACACAAACACTCATATATATATATATGTGTGTATGTATATATGAACAGGATTTTGAATTAGATAATCCACAAAAGTTGAAACAAATGATTCAAACTTCGTTATGCAACGGTAACACTTTAACAGTTCAATTATGTCATTAGTTTGAACACTGTTAAATGGTGAAACAGTTCTATTTGATCTATTGATAGGATCCTAAAAGGCACTACCACTCCGGGTCAGAGTAGACTCGGACGTAATGACAATGAAAGAGTACTCCACATTCCTCAAAGGAGGAGGGGTCTCACTCCTCTGCATAGATGTAGTCAGTGTATTCTAAAACCTCGGTCGATCGACTGGGCTTTTATGTTGTTATTATAATTAGTAAAAAAAACTAAATAATATTCTATTCTATTATGAGTAACATTTCTTTCTTATAAATATTATGAGTAACAAGGAATAGATGATAATAATATCATGTTTTTTGATGAGTAATATTTCTTTCGTGTTATTTCTTTTAAGGTGTTTAACTTTTGCTGGAAGCTTATTCTTTATTTTCGATCGGTACGGTTTATTTAATGATAGTAGAATAACGATATGATGTTGCATATTTGACCGCCAGTCAGATATTTCTAAAGCTGGATGTTCCATTCGAGCAAACAAGCGGAAGCAGCTCACGTGGGTTGACAGCCTAAAGAACAAACAGAAGAAGGACTAGGCATTATGAAATAATATATACACTGGTACCTACGCTGTCGGTCAGTCAGTCAGTCTTGCGTTCAAGGTCGGGCAGTAAAGAGGTCCGGAGAGCGCCTGCGAGTGGTCGGCGGGTGCCCAGGGGGTTGGATGCAGCGGCACACAGCAGAAACCGGTAGAAAACTTCTCGTCAAGGAAGCAAAGACGTAAAGCCCTGAATATGGAATCACAACATGAGTTAAGAAAAGGTCAATATAGCCGTCCTCCTCCGAATCCTCTGTCTCACAGTCTCTGTCTGTCTCACTCTCTCTCTCACATCTATACCAGCTTCGACCCCATCGAGAAATAAAGAGATGTGTATATTTTTGTATAGAATGTGTTACGGTCTCATCCAATCCTTCTTTAGGCAATATAACACTGAGAGTCATGATAAAAAAAAAGCATCAGAAATTAAATTTAACTGGGTGCAAATAAAACTTTTTTGCGTTAGATAGCAATACATGAAGCAATTTAAATGCGTGGTGATAAATGAGCTCTGACTCGTTTTAAAAATTCAACTACAAACTATTAGTTTACAAATTATATACATATATACAAGCTGATAGGGTATGAAAAAATGTAAACAAAGGCTGCTGCTGCTGTTTGCTAAAATATATAAAAAAATACCTAAAAATTCCCGTAGCCAACGTAGTCCGCTGTTGGCCGAGTGGTCTGAAACTTAGTCTATCGTAAAGTTGGACGGGTTTCGATTCCGGCTTCGAGCGCCCTGCGTGTCTAGCCACACTGAAGAGTTCTGATAGAACGAAACAGTTTGTCTGTGGATGACTATATATATTGTAGGATTTAGCATTAACTAACAGACAAGGATTGATACGCCATGAAACGCAACCAACCACACAATCATCTAACGGTGTACTAAATAAAAATATTGAGGTTAGATATCAATAATTGAAACTATTTAACTGTGTACAAACAAATGATGTCTGAATCGTTCAAAAATTTACCTACCAACTCTTCATTTACAAATCATGTGCCCAACCAACCTATCAACACATAAGCTCTGGCTTATTTAATGATAATGTTACCTAAAAACTATTCGTCTACAAATTATATATATATATATATTAAATAATAGCCCTTACGGTAAAAAAAAACAAAGGCAAGTGATTTGAAGATGAAAATATACAATGAATCACTGTCAAGAGGAAAAAATATATATTGGGAAAAAAAAGAAAAGGCCAACCTTGTCATATCAATTGAAAAAAATCAAAAGACACGCACTTGGTTTGTCAAAAGAAAAAATCACCGCTCGGACTGCTAAGCTACAGTGCAAAAAGTGCTCAATACTGAGTAGAGCAAAATAGTATCGATAGTTACTTTGTGAGTCAGGAACTAACCTACTATAGTTTCGCCTAAGCGGCTCATCAGGGTACCTAATCCCGACTATATATATATATATATATATATATATACAGGAGTTAGTGGCTCAGTCGACTGGGGTGGTAGAATAAACCGACTGCATCTCAGCAGAAGGGTAAGACTTCCCCAACGAGATATGACACTAAATAATCTGATTGTGAGGTTCCAGTAATGCTGGAGCTTTGGGGAATGCCATTTATTGCCATCACTCCCTGGTCCACTCTAGCTCGGAGTGGTAGCACCTGATAGGGCCTTATCTATGGGTCAAATAGGACTAAACTGTCCTTATGCTAAACTAAATTGTTTGAAATAGAACTATTTTACATTTAACTCTGTGTAAACAAAAAACTGTCCTTCTGCTAAACTGAATTGTTTGAAATAGAACTGTTTTTGTATGAAAATGGATTTGGCTTTGAATAAACTACAATGTTTGATATGCCATTAAACCAAACCAAACCAAACGAAAGAGGATTTGGCATTATATAACCTCTAAGGTTGGTTATGCCAAAAAACAAAAAACAAAAAACAAAAAAAAACACAACCAAACAAACGTGTGAAAGACGAATTTAATGTGAACTTTATTACACATCTATCAGCAAGCCAACAATATTTGGTTGGTTGGTAAGTTTTTGGAATTCATACACTTGAAAGGTCAGCCATCTTTGTAAACTGTCTTAGTTCTCGATGCTGTCTACGATCATCTAACTTGCTCACCTACAAAAGAGTCTATTCGAAAACTATCTTCGCAGATTGGGCTGTCTCCAGCAAGTATTTCCAGGACAACATAGAAATTGAAATAGCAGAAATACTCTAAAAAAAAAAAAAACGAAAAAATTAGAAAGATAAAAAAAGAGGGGTGAATCCTTTTTAAAACAGTGTATTTAGTGAAAACAAAGCAACATGGAAGAATTTCAGGCTTTGGTATATCTAATACTACTTGACATTTTTCTTCTATTTTTAAATTGATGGTTATGAAATACAGACAGTTCTCATTATTATTATTATTATCATCATCATTTTTATTATTATTAGTTGTAGGAGTAATAATTGTAGTAGTTGTAGTAACTATTGTGATAATAATCTGTGAAGTAGCGATACAACATTAGAGGTAAAGATTACAGTTTGTTTTCTTTTGATATTTTGGCATAAGATATCAAAGTATCAAATTTGCTATTTTATCAGATATCCACCTTCATATTTTCCTGTTAACTCCCTCAACAACTACTCAAACAAACGCTTACATATACACGTGTGTGTGTGTGTGTGTGTGTGTGTGTGTGTGTGTGTGTGTGTGTGTGTGTGTGTGTGTGTGTGTGTGCGCGTGTGTTTGTGTGTGTGTGTGTGTGAACGAAAAACTTGACAAGATAAACGTTCGTAAATTGATTTTATTGATTTCCCTAAAACCAACCAACCAACCAACCGACCGACCAACCAACGAGATGGGGCAAGGAGGATATTTCTTTCAAGACTGATCAAATATCAACATTGATTGACTCGCGAACGTTATGATGAGCTTTCGCGTCAGTGAAAAATCAATGTTTTCAACGATATTTAATTGGACTTTTAAAAAAGCTTGGTTTTTGTTTGAGAATATTTTCGAATTTGAATAGAATTCTTTTTTTTTTTCTTCTTTCTCAAACATGTTAAGTTGATGGTGTTTCCCACACCTTCCAAGACTTGAAGGCTGTTGTTTGAGTCCATCAAACATTAAAATTGAACTTTTTCACCCTTAGACATTTTACATTGACCATGGTGGTTTTGAGCCCTCAGTGTTTAAGGTTTTGCAGGTTCAAACATTTTCAACTCTTCAAATCCCCTACGAGTGTCATGGGTATCACACTAAACAGTCTGATGGTGAGGTCCCAGTAATGCTAGGGCCTTGGGGAATACGGAGCACCCCTTCATTGCCATTGCTCCCGGGTCCACTCTGGCCCGGCGTGGTAGCAGCTGATAGGGCACTATCTATAGGTTAAGTAGAAGTAACGGCATACTTATGCTAAACTGAATTGTATGACTAAACTGAATAGATTAAACTAGAAATGTTTTTGACAATTGAACTGTGTACTTACATTTAAACTGCGTGCTTATGATAAACTGAATTATTTAAAATAGAACAGTTTTTTGACATTGAAACTGTATTTACACTAAACTGAATTGTTATATATAACTATTTGAATAAACTTAATAGTTTGAAATAGAAATATTTTTGACAAACTGAATTGTTTTAAATAGAACTGAATATTTATATAAAAATGGATTTGGCGTTAAATGACCTACAAAGGTTGATATTCCATAAAACCCAACCAACCAACCAATCAAACATGTTAAGCAAAAAAAAAAAAAAAAAATTGAAAAAAAAAAGAAAAGAAAAAAGAAAAACAAAGAGTTTTCCATCTCCTAGGTTGTTTGCCTAAACAAAACTAAGGAAACCGGTCTACCCTACTTATTACTCACAGCTGGAAGGAGGATAATTGAATTCATATCTTTCCCAAGTGTATTAAAGCTGGATGAAATGCAATCAGCCTCGTCCAAGACTTGAACTCGTATCGCTGTATCCATTTTCAACGATGATAACTATTACACGACAGGCACCTCTTGTGCATTTTTGGCATATATGCTGTTAGTAAGTCCTTCATGATCAAATTGATTGATCGAGTTAACTTAACGGCACGTCAACATATCAAGGGTTATATTATATCTAGAGGTTATGAAACTATGTTCATCGTGTGTTTATATTTGAATTGTTTGTGTAGCTGTTTCAACAGAGTTTTTTTTGTTTAGTTTTGTTTTTGTTTTTTGCTACCATCACATGTTCCTATCAAATACGGATATTTTTAAATAGATCCATTTGACATAGAGATGCAAAAGTAACAGGTACTGCCACTTCGTCTCAGAGGGCACTAGGGAGTAATGGCAATGAAGAGATACTCCATACTCCTCAGTGTTCAGAATTCAGTTTAGTTTCATACCTTAGACCGACATTTTTTGGGAAGAGTTTACTCCTTTGCAAAGGATATACTCAACGCGTTCTAGACTCCCACTGACAGTGATGAAGTCCTTTTAAAATTAAGGTTTCTAGACGCCTGTGAAAGGGTAAGGGTTCTACAT
Organism: Sepioteuthis lessoniana; assembly: GCA_963585895.1. Lineage (NCBI taxonomy): Eukaryota > Metazoa > Mollusca > Cephalopoda > Myopsida > Loliginidae > Sepioteuthis > Sepioteuthis lessoniana. The sequence continues at coordinate 97,896,690 of OY757908.1, forward strand.
ATTGACTTTTGACGGAGCCGTCAATCAAGAATTTCTATATGTAGGATGCCCCTGTGTAAATAAGCGGAGGCAGATCGCGTGGGTCGACAATCGGAAGAATGTTTAAGCTTTATGAAATTATCTAACAATACATGTTTTGATTGCCAGGAGTCTGAGTATGATTTTGAAAATAATTGTATAGTTTTTTTAAGAAAAATCTTTTGTTTCCTGTTTTCATGCAAAATTTTGACTATTAAAACGCATTCTGACTAGAGTCAGAAATCTAATGTATGAAAAATCAAAGAAATCACTTGGTCTATTTTTTTTTCACACTTTTTGACGCACTCCAACATATCACAATACATCATGTAACATAAAAATCGGAACTGTCTTGGTTACATTGTTTCACTTCCGTTTTTTGAATTCTAATAAATTTACATGAAAACAATCATTTTCAAAATTATTCCTAAAGAGAATTCGAATATCGTCTAGTAAAAGCAATTTAATTAATTAAAATGAAAATGAAATAAATATGAAATAAGTTTGCAGACTTTCTTTTATATTATGTGTATTTTTCTTTCAAAACCTATTCAAAAAACTTATTTTGTTAATATATATATATATATATATATATATATATATATATATATATATATATATATATATATACGAGGTGCCTTCAATAAGTTTCCAGACTTTTTTGTACAGGCATTTAAAATTGTCATAGACTCTTGAAAATTCACTATGTTATTGCTATACATCTTATGAGATGACTGACCAATTTTTATGATTTCAGGTTTAAATCAACAGCTACAGCAGCAATTGGAATACACCCTACTAAAGCCTGATTGTCACAGCTGGTGAATTTCAAAAATGCAATCTGGACATGAGGACACTTTAGAAGAACGATATGCAAGAAAATTATGTTTTAAATTTGGAAAAATGCCACAGAAACGTTTGGAATGCTCCAGACTGGTTTTAGACCATCTTGCATGAACCGAACATCAGTTTTTGAGTGGCATAAGAGATTTAAAAAAAAAACCAGCACTCTCAATAAAACTAATTTAAGAACAAACAGGAAAGCAACAAACAAACAAAAAATATAGAAAGCAAAGATGAGATGAAAAGTAAATGAAAGAACTCTTCAAAAGACAAAGGAAATGATGACCTGGATATGGTTAAAAAGGGAAAATCTTAAGAAAGAGAAACTGAATCTCTTTTGATAAAGCAGGACAAAATAAAGCCATGGGTACTGATTATAGCAAAGCCAAATTTGATAATATGCAACTGAATAGCAAGGGTTGATTATATCGTTAATCCCATAATGAACAAATCCAATAAACTGGCACATTAGTAATTCAAGAGTAGGCATAACTGAGCAGGAAAGGGAATCCACAGGGAATTGTGTAAAAGAACTTGTAATCCGTTAGATTTTGCTTTTCCAGCGGACAACTGAATGAAAATGAAAGAAAGTGAAAGAAAGGCAAATACTTTGATCTTGCCTGAAAATTAAAATTGACGGTGATACCTGTTGTAGTTGGTGCCCTTGTAGCCAGTCCCCAAAGGCCTAGTGAAAAAAGACTGGTAGAAATGGAGATCAGAGGATAAATTGAGATCATTCTGACCATTGCACTGTTAAGATATGCAAGAATACTTAGAAGAGTTCTGAAAACCTGAGAACATTTGCTGCGACTCGAAAGCAAAAGTTAAATCTGGTTTGAAAAACTCGCGACTTTGCTAGAGAAATGAAAAAAACCCCTGAAAGAATGTGAAAAGAATGATAAGTACCTCAACCTTGCTAGAGAATTGAAAAAGCTGTGGAACATGAAAGTGACGATTGTACGAATTGTGATTGGTGATTTTAAAAGGCCTGGAGGACTTGGAAGTTAGCGGACGAGTAGAAACTATCCAAATGATAGCATTACTGAGAACGGCCAGAATACTGGGAAGAGTCCTGGAGACTTGAGGAGACTTGCTGTCACTCAAACTCCAGGAGTTAATAATAATAATAATAATAATAATAATAATAAACTAAAAGAAATTAAAAAGAAGGATAAGTACCTTAGGGAATTGAAAAAACTATTGAACAGGAAGGAGACAATTATAATAATCGTGATTGGTGCTTTTGATACAGTAACTAAAGGATTATTAAAGGAACTGGAAGACTTGGAGGTTGGAGGACGAGTGGAGACCATCCAATCATAATCGAGAAGGGCCAGAATACTGGGAAGAGTCCTGGAGACTAGGGGAGACTTGCTGTCTCTTAAACTCCAGTGAAAAACCATCAGCTAAAACCGATGTGAAAAACTCTCAAGGAGTGAACAATAATATTGATAATAATAATTCTTCCAAAAGATGATGTTGACAGATTATATGTGTCAAGAAAAGAAGGAGGAAGAGGTTTTGCCCGCATTGAAGACGGTGTTGACGCATCAATACAATGACTTAAAGACTACATAGAAAAACGCTGAGAAAGACTGATTATAGCCACCAGAAACAATACTGACGACACGAAGACCAACAGAACGACAAATACCAGAAAACAAAAATGGGAAGAAAAACAATTCTGTTGACATTTTAAGCGACTAATAAACCACATCTCACACGAAAAAACGTAGAAGTGGCTAAGAAATAAAAGAAAAACTGAATCTCTCCTAATAGAAGCTCAAAACAAAGCTATAAGAACAAATCATATCAAAGCAAGAATAGATAAGATGCAACAAAACAACAAATTTAGGTTATGTGGTGATAGAGACAAAACGATCAATCATATAATAAGCAAATGCAGCAAATAGGTACAGAAAGTATATAAGACAACATACGACTAGGTGGGCAAGGTGATCTGTTGGGAATTGAACAAGCAATTGAAATCTGACAATACGAAAATGGTATATGCACAACCCAGAATCTGTCCTAGAAAATGAGATGCACAAACTCTGGGATTTTGAGGTACAAATGGATCAGTTAATCTCGGCCAGACGATCAGACCTTATAATAATCACCACCCCCTAAAAAAATGAGAACTTGCAAAATTGTGGACTTTACTGTCCCGGCGGACCACAGAAAACGAAAAGAAAGATAAGTGTCTGAATCTTGCAAGGGAATTGAAAAAACTGTGGAACATAAAAGTGACGATAACCCAATTGTAATTGGTGCTGCTGGTACAATCACCAAAGGATTGATACAAGGACTGGATGATTTGGAAATAAGACGAGGGGAGAACATCCAATATACTGCATTATTGAGATCGACCAGAATACTGAGAAGAGTTCTGGAGACTTGAGGAGAATTGCTGTCTCTTAAACTCCAGTGAAAGACTATCTGCTAACGCTGAGGGGGAAAACCCGAAAAGGAGTAACAACAACAACAATAATAATAATATTATTATTAACAATAATTATAATTAAATGTGCGCTTTTAACGGTCCCAAAAGACTAGGTAAAGTGTTTAAAAGAGTTGGAAATCGGAGGATGAAACGAAATCGTTCAAACTACCGCAATGTTTAGATCGACCAGAATACTGAGAAGAGTTCTGGAGAGCTGAGGAAACTTCCTGTCATTTAGAGTACAGTGAAAGACCGTCAGCTAATGCTGGTATGAAAAACTCGAGAGGAATAACGAATAATAATGTTGCAAACTGGCTCAGAACGAGTACATGTGCAGACATCACTCAGTGGGGAAGGTAATTCAATACGAATTGTACAAGTAGCTAAAAGGTTACAAACCAGAATCTATTATTGAACATGAAGGTGCCCGTGGTGTAATGGTTATCGTCGTAGGAAATGGACACGACGACACGAGTTCAAATCCTGGACGAGGCTGATTGCATTTCACATAACACTAATACCCTTGGGAAAGGTATGAATCCAATTATTCTCCCAATTATTCTCTGGACAAATAGTAGGACGGACTAGGTTCTTCAGCCTTGGTGAGGCAACTAGTCTAGGAGAAGGAAAACTCTGAATTCAAACCTGTTAAACTCCGCTTAAAATTTCCCGAGTGGAGGGGTTGGTAAATATGGTTATTGAACATGAAGGTAACAGTGATACCAGTCATATTTGAAACCCTCGGAACAGGCCCAAAATTCTTGGAAAAAACTAGAAGTCCAACTAAGATCGGCTAGAATACTGAGGAGAGACCTGGAGAGCTGAAAAGAAGACTTATAGTCACTCATATTCGATTGCTGATAATGGTTCATCTCGAATTAAAAATGGTTGGTGAACAAGACTACTATATTATTTGTTAATGAGTTCTATCTTCTACCTCCTTTGGGCTTTGTGCCAAACCTAGCTCAGCTTATCAAATCATGACTATTAGAACGAAACCTAAGTAAAACGCCTTTTTCTTTTCTTTTGCTTCATTTCAAGAGAATTTGGCTCAATATATTCACCTTGATGTAAAAAATCTGCTCGGAAAGATGCCAGTTTTACCCCAAATCCAAATTCTTATTGACTAACCAAAGAAACGGCTGTCTAAACGTCGATGTGACAGTTGTTAGTCTTAAGAAGCACGTTTGAGCCGAAAAAGTGGATATACTTTGATGTAAGATAAAGACTTTTTTTGCTCTGTTTACAGACACTTAAAACTTTTTTTTACATTTCTTTGGCAAGAACATGAATATTCTTTGTGAAGTATTGCATTTTTGATACTCTGTAAGAAAGTGGATTACATAGAAATTAAGTTTAAACAAACACAACGCGGAATCAGGTGTTAGGAAGATTTGGTTGCGACAATGTTTCAAGTAGAAAGGGTTTATATGAAATCCTATGCTTTTGCTGTGGCCAGCCAATGACTGCTAGACAAGTGCGATATACACAATCAATTCACACACTAAATACAGTTGGAAGACCACCAATAGATGACTTTAACCGATTTTTATTTGACCAACTCACTTAAAAGGCTTTAAGTTAGAGTATAAAGCTATTTGCAAACACACACACATGCACACACACACACACACACACACACACACACATATATATATAATATAATATACTGTCAGATTCACTACAATCTATCATTTCAACACACACACACACACACACACACACACACACACACACACACACACACACACACACACACACACACACACATATATATATATATATACACACACACACACACACACACATATATATATATATATATATATATATATATTTAATTAAATTATGTGTACAGCAAAATTTGTACAATATAATAAGCAGAGACACCATTGGTAATTGTAGTCGGGGAACTTAAGTAAAACAATAAAACAACAAAGGACCCTTTTCGTCCGGCTCTTTTCAAGTTGGGAACACCGGAAATTTAACTAAAAACGGGGTATATATATATAATATATAAGCAGAATGACCAGATAGAGGGGTCAAAAAACAACAACAAAGAAAAACAAAAAAACTAAGTAACCCTTGTATCCAGGAGTTCCCCAAATATATTAAGAATGTTATTGTTTAACTGTCTGCACAGAGAGGGGCGTTTCATAGAGATATAAATCACCTCTAGAAATTTAAGATGGGATTTATTTCTTGGCCTGTGCAGGACTGAAAAACAACCATCTTCATAACGAGTTCTGAAATTATTTATAGTGTGCAGATGCTCACCAATTGCCGAATCCATTGCTTGGGAATGCCCGGATATTAGTCGGCCTGACAAAAGAGATCTGGGTATATGCTGCCTAACCCTCACTTCGAGACGTTGACAAGTCATGCCTATATATGTCGAATTACATCGACAAGGGAATTTATAAATTAAATTATATATATACATATATATATAATATTAGGTAAAAATCAACCGACAAGGTCCATTATGAATTTATTTCAACAGGCATTTTTAATGAAAAGGCCGTTTTATCAGATGAAGTTTTGTCGAGTTTTACCAATTATTATTGATATATTTGCTCTGCATGTGAATTTTTTAAATATATATTTTAGTATATATTTATATATCATTGTATAATAATGACCGTGCATTGAGCATTCTATTTGAATATATTAATACAATATATTCTTTATGGATTATTCCTTTTAAGTCTATTTATAGACTTAATATACAACATATATATCATCATCATCATCATCATCATCATGTCTTGCTGCAAGCACAGATTTCCCAAAATGTTTCTGGCCATCCTTCTCAACCATACATCACTTCCGGCATGCTTAACATATTTTCTATAGAGTTTTTCACATCAGTTTTAGCTGATGATTTCTCACTGGAGTTTAAGTGACAGCAAGTCTCCTCAAGTCGTCAGGATTCTTCTCAGGATTCTGGCCGTTCTCAGCAATGCTGTCATTTGGATAGTCTCTACCCGTCCGCCAACTTCCAAGTCCTCAATGCCTTTTAATAATCCTTTAGTTATTGTGCCAAAACCACCAATCACAATTGGTAAAATCGTCACTTTCATGTTCCACAGCTTTTTCAATTCTCTAGCAAGGTCAAGGTACTTTTCCTTCTTTTTACATTTTTTCAGATTTATTCTGTTGTCCACCGGAACAGCAAAGTCGACAATTTTGCAAATTCTCTTTTTTTTTTTTTTTTTTTTTTTTTTGTTGTTGATTATTATAAGGTCTGGTCTTCTGGCCGAGATTAGGTGATCCGTTTGTATGTTAAAGTCCCATAGGAGTTTATGTGTGCTGGGTTGTGCATATACCATTTGTTAGTATGGTCGAATTGAAATTTCTTGCACATATCCCAGTGGATCACCTTACCGACCCAGTCGTGTCTTGCCTTATACTCCTTCTGTGCTAATTTGCTGCATTCGCTTATTATGTGATTGATCGTTTCGTCTCTGTCACCGCATAGCCTACATTTACTGTTTTGTTGCGCCTTATCTATTCTCGCTTTGATATGATTGGTTCTTAGGGCGTTGTCCTGTGCAGCTATTAGGAGAGATTCCGTTTCTGTCTAAAGGTTTCCTTTTCTTGGCCAGGTCCAGGTTTTCTGGTGTGAAATGTTGTTTATTAGTCGTTTAAAGCGGCCATAGAGTTGATTTTTTCCCCATTTTTTGTTTCATAGTTGTTGTCATTCTATCATTTATCGTGTTGTCCGTATCATTTCTGATGGCTAAAATCAGTCCTCGTTCGTGTTTTTCAATGTAGTCTTCGAGCCGTTGTATCGATGCGTCAACGCTGGCAAGTCCACTTCCTCCCTCTTTTCTAGATACTTATACTCTGTCAACGTCGTCTCTGGGATGTAATGCCTTATACATGTTCATTAGTTTTCTTGTTCTTTGATCCATTTGTTTAAGTTCATCTCTGGTCCACTTGAGAAAGGGTCCCGAATATCTAACGAGGGGCACAGCCCAAGTATTTATTTCTTTGATGAGGTTTCTGCTGGCGAGTTTTGTCTCGAGTAGTTTTCTAGTTCTCCTGAGATATTTTCTATTATTATTATCATTTACTCATTAGAGTTTTCACATCAGCGTAAGCTCATTGTATTTCACTGGAGATTGAGTGACAGCAAATCTCTTCAAGTATCCAGGACTCTTCTCAGTATTCTGGCAGTTTTCAATAATGCTGTTGATTGGATGGTCTCCACTCGGTCGCCAACTTCCAAATCTTCCAGGCCCTTTCATAATCCTTTAGTTACCGTTCCAAAGGCACCAATCGCAATTGGTAAAACTGTCACCTTCATGTTCCATAGTTTTTTTTTCAATTTTCTAGCAAGGTCGAGGTACTTATCCTTCTTTCAACATTCCTTCAGATTTATTATGTGGTCCACCGGGACAGCAAAGTCAACAATTTTGCAAATTTTCTTTTTGTTGTTGATTATTATAAGATCTGGTCTTCTGGCCGAAAATAGGTGATCCGTTTGTATATCAAAGTCCCACAGGAGTTTGTGTGAATCCTTTTCTAGGACAGGTTTTGGGTTGTGCATATTACTCCTTAGAGTTTTCTCCATCAGCGTTAGCTGATGGACTTTCCCTGGAGTTTGAGAGACAGCAAATCTCCTCAAATCTCCAGGACTCTACTCGGTATTCTGGCCGTTCTCAATAATGCTGTTGTTTGGATGGTCTCCACTCGTCCACTAACTTCCAAGATCTCCAGTCCCTTTGATAATCCTTTAGTTACTGTACCAAAAGCATCAATCACAATTGGTATAATTGTCACCTTCATGTTCCATAGCTTTTTTCAATTCTCTAGCAAGGTCGAGGTACTTATCCTTTCAATTCCCTATTATTATCATTATACTTAAAATAAATTTGAATTGAATACCCAGTTTGTAGGTAAAATTTTAATCGGAACACGTGTCGGCATAGAAAATAAGTTTTCACCCACAACAAGTATATATCATTTTAGCGTTTATTTCCTAATATATATATATATATATATATATATATATATATATATATATATATATATATATAAACAGGATTTAGCGTTTCATAACATACAAGGGATGATATTCAATAAAACCAAATCAACCAACGTTATTACAAAGGATCGTTTAGTATTGTAATTAAAGTTATGAATATAAGAGGGTGGAGGTGCAAATGATTATATAGATGATATTGGCATCTTTGTTTGATGGCATATCAACCTTCGTGGCTTATCTAATACCCAAGCTACCCGAGAAGAGAACAACAGTGATACTATTTAATTCATAGATGATAGGGATAAGGGTGGTTCATATAGGGTATTATTTCGAAACTTAACGAAATAGCGCAACTGGTGCTCGAACATGCTTACTTTGGGGGTCACAGAGCAGCACTTTAGCCATTAAGCCACAAGGAATCTACCTTCATGCGGTTGGATTAGGACGTATTATCCAGATCTGTTACATTCAGACCATCACTCATTTCATTCCGAGCAACAAAATTTTCCACTTGTTTCAATGAGCTCCAAATTTTGAAAGGAAGGAAGGAAGGAAGGAAATAAGGAAGGAAGGAAGGAAGGCAGGAAGTTTAAAAAAACAAAAAAACAAATGAATGTAATAAGATAAGTAAGAAAAAATTGAGAAAAAAAAGCTGGAAAGAAAACAAAAAGACAGTAATCAACAGTCTGAAAGAAAGAAAGAAAGAAAGAAAGAAAGAAAGAAAGAAAGAAAGAAAGAAAGAAAGTCTTAAAGCAAAACAAACGAAAGTAGTAAAAAGTCTAAAATAAAATTTAAAAAAACACTGAAAAGAAAATAAATAGAAAATAATAAAAAGTTTGAAAGAAAGAAAGAAAGAAAGAAAGAAAGAAAGAAAGAATTATTTAACTATTAATAGAACATAGCTGTGGAATCCGAAACAAAACAAAAAACAAAACAAAAAAATGATAAACAAAATAAATAGATAAAAAAAAAAAAAAATGGGCAAATTAAGCTGGAAAAATAAAATAAAAACTATGAACATCAATAAAAACAAAAATGTGTTTATTAAAAACTTAACTTCTGAAATGTTGTGTCTCTTTTTACAAACTCTCAAAATTAAAGCCCATGAAAAAAGATACCTAATGTTGAAAAGAAGGAAAAAATATCAGAAAAGTTAAGGAAGAAGATAAGAGCTGGCAAATAATAAGAACGCCAATAGTAATTAGAAAAAAATCTTTCTTTCTTTATTCATTTATCTTTCTTAAGTTCTATCTCGTCTCTCTTCATTTTGGCACATTTGTACGTCTGCCCGTCAGAACGTCGGCATTACTTACTTATGTTATAGAATTTCTGAAATATTCCAGGTGATAAATTTGCCTATTCCTTATTTCGAGGCAAAGGAAAAAGGTGGGATAATTGGGAGGTACAAACTAGAGGCAGAGACATAGCCATCAGTAAGGAGAGGAGTAAGTTTATCTTGCTAACATCTGATGAAGCCATGGCGTGTTAAATGAATGCACTGGGATGGTGTTGTCAAAATAACTGAAGTCAACGTCCATGAGTTGTTTAAATACTAGGAGTGTTAAAAAAAAGTATTGATTCTGAAGCTGCATTTACGAAGATATTTGAATAACAAATAAATATTTTAATGCCTTCTATGTCTACATAGTTTTTTTTATGGAACCCCTCTTAAACTAGTAGACAATTTCATCTACCTCGGAAGCAGCGTATCATCAACAGAAAAGGACATCGACACGCGGCTAACGAAGGCATGGACAGCTATCGATAGGCTATCGATCATATGGAAATCAGACCTGACTGATAAAATGAAACGCAGTTTCTTCCAGGCAGCAGTCGTATCGATACTGCTGTATGGATGCACTACTTGGACGCTAACTAAACGGCTGAAGAAGAAGCTAGACGGCAATTACACAAGAATGTTGCGAGCAATATTGAACTAGTCCTGGCAGCAACACACCACAAGGCACCAACTATACGGCCACCTACCTCCCATCACGAAAACTATCCAAGTTAGACGAACCAGACATGCAGGTCACTGCTGGAGAAGCAGGGACGAGCTCATAAGTGATGTACTCCTATGGATCCCCACATATGGCCGGGCAAAAACAGGATGACCAGCACGAACATACATCCAGTAGCTATGTGAGGATACAGGGTGTGGCCCTGAAGATCTGCAGGAGGCGATGAACGATAGGGAGAAGTGGCGAGAGAGGGTCAGGAATATCCGTGCCTGTGGCACGACATGATGATGATGATGTCTATATATCTGTTGCGGATAAGGGATTAAATGTCTGAACAGAACATAGATTTACTAATCTAATAAATTTGCATTTCTTTAACTTGAGTGAAAAGTTGTTAAAAAAGTTACAAAGTCTTTTCTCGTAAGAAAAGATAATATTCTCCCATATTTACATTATAAGAAACAAAGTTCATACATTCAATTTAACAGTTTGCATTGTCTAAATCTAATTAAAATATTTTGTCTGTGTAAAAGATCTTTGTTACTATGTGGGAGAGAAAGTACATTTATATGCTACTATGTAAGCGAATGCGGCAAAAAATCACCAACACGTGAAGATTGAAATAGTAGAACGAATAAACTATGTTGACAAAAATATTTTTGTTCAATTGAAGATAATTAGCTATGTTGAAATTAAATGCATACTTAAAGGTACAGAATGTTAGATTTTCATTCGAAAGAAATAAATTCGAAAGTTTTGAGTAGATTTACAGAATGAATCTATAACTCTACTAAATATCTATCTATTTCATCGTTTATTTATTTGATTGAGGCAGGCCCAAAATTAGATGAAAAGGTAATGATTTATCTATCATTCTAACTAGTTAAAAATATTTTTTTAACAATTTCGGGGAGGAAAAGATTTCTTTGATTATTTTGGCTTTTGATGTTTCAAATCTTTTACGGCTATTCAAATATTACTGTCTACGAAATCTCAAAGAAATTTTAAGCACTGATTGGTCAATAAAAAAACAGCTTGTAAACGTCGATCGATCAATAAATGCAAAAATATTGGTACAAAATTAACAGCTTTTCGAGACGATTTCTTGCGAAAGTGAACACCTTTTTTTACTATAGAAATCAGTAGATTTACCATAAATCTCTTACCCTTGATTGGAAGTCCCTATGACGAAACATGCTGGACTGCAGCCTCAAACTGAGTTCAAAACCCAATCGAACCATCTCGTTCACTTTCGGAAAGGTATGAACTGCCTATACTTCCAGCTATACTTGGGAAAGGTATGAACTACCTATACTTCCAGCTATATTTGGGAAAGGTATGAACTGCCTATACTTCCAGCTATATTTGGGAAATGTATGAACTGCCTATACTTCCAGCTATATTTGGGAAAGGTATGAACTGCCTATACTTCCAGCTATATTTGGGAAAGGTATGAACTGCCTATACTTCCAGTTATACTTGGGAAAGGTATGAACTGCCTATACTTCCAGCTATATTTGGGAAATGTATGAACTGCCTATACTTCCGGCTATACTTGGGAAAGGTATGAACTGCCTATATTTACAGCTATACTTGGGAAAAGTATGAACTGCCTAGAATTCCAGCTATACTATGGAAAAATATAAACTGCCTATACTTACAGCTATGAGTTAAATAGTATCCCTGCTGTACTTCAACCAGTTTGGCTTAGGCATTAAATAAACCACAAAAGTTGATATGCTATTAAAGAAAGACACAAAAAAAAATCAAATTATTAACCTTGAGATTAATTTTTACTTTAGGAAACAAGAAAAAAATTATACTGAGCTGAGGAGTATGTTGAGTATGGAGGGAGTACAGTTCTTATATAATTCTGTGTTTCGCTAAAACTGCATGGAGTTTGGATGTTTGTTGATTATGAAGAGAGTACTGCACTTATATAATTCTGTTTCGCCAAAAGATTTCTTTTTAAAAGTATGGAGATAGGCAAGATGTAATTTTATTTTTCTAAAATTACCTTTTAATCGAAACGGCAATAGATAATATATTTTAATTTCTAGGGAGACGTTCGCGGTGTAATGGTTACCGTCATAATAAATGGACACTGTGACACGAATTCAAATCCTGGACTAGACTGTTTGCATTTCACTTAACGCTAATACCCTTGGGAAAGATAGGAAGCCAATCGTTCTCCCTCCAGATACAGATAAATGATCGGGCTGGATGGGCTCTTCAACCTTGGTATGGCAACCATTTTAGAAGAAGGAAAGCTCTGAAATCAGACCTACGTTAAAATTGTTTCGTATCCTGCTCGCACAGAAGGATTGGAAAATGTATAGAGGGTGTCCCAGAATAAATGTAACCCATTAATATGATAATAATTTATTACTGTGTCAAGAAACTAAAATCTTTTTTTTAATGTTCGTTCTGAAAGCTGATATAATAACAATTAAAAAATATTGATTTAATGTCTCTTGCTCAAAGGATGCAATTTTTACAGGACGTGTTTCAAATGACTGTAATTGCGCTGATGAACCACTTGAATTCGTCCAGCGAAGTTTTCAATCACCCTGACGCACTCTTTTTTTTTTTGGTATGGCTCGAATCTTCTGATTGCGGATTGTTCCCATACGCGTTGTTCTTCAAGAGTCCCCAGAGATAAAAATCTAGGGGATTCAGATCTGGTGAATGCGTAAACCACTCGGGTTCACGGTGACGGCTGATCAACTGTTTAGAGAATCGATGGCCAAACCACGCCATCTTGACCTCTAGAACTTGATCACTACATCAATGTATCGCTCCTTTGTGACAGCGACTGCCTCCTCATCTGTGTTTTTAAATCAAAACGGTCCGATTATTCCATATTTTAAGATGGCCACACAGGCCATACATTTCACCGAAGGGAATGGTCTCTGAGTCGCCTCGTCAGGGGCTTCTGTGCCTCAGTAAACACAGGTATTGTTGTTAACATGTCCACAGAGACAGAGGAGTGCTTGATCGCTGAACCAAACATCATCAAAGAAGTCAGGATCCACTTCAATCTTGTTCTCGAACCACCGGCATATCACTAAGCGTTTCTCCATGTCATCTGGTATGAGTTTATTCTTAATCTGGATTCTACATGGATACAGCAGAAGATGCACGTGAAAGACCAAGTTCTTGGGAACGTCCTCGCAGGAACTTTTTCGGACTCCTTCCCACAGAATCTCTCACCGCATCCACATTGTCTGGATATCTTGCAGTCGACTTCCTGCCAGATCTGGGATTTTCTACATTCTTGATGAGGTTGTGTATGAAATTTGTGTATCCAACGATAGATTTGGCTTTTCTGGGGATAAAGTTAAACTTCCTGCGAAATTTTGCTCGCACAGTTTTTAATGATTTCGTTTCCAAATAAGTAATAACGCAAAATACTTTTCCTTTCTTGATTTTTTCTCTAATTGGTTAAAAAATATATATCAAGGATTAATAGTTATTATAGTAAACTATTTTCAAATCTGAAACAAAAAAAACATTATTATTTGTGGAGTTATTAGCAGTCACATAGGTCTCATGTATATTGAGACACCTAGTACATTTTAATTTCTACGATGCACCACTTTTAAAGACATTTGGTAAACTTTCTGTAACGAACAATGCCAGAGGAGAGCAGCAATAATTTTTACAACATCAAACAGTCAAAAATTTAGCAAAATTCTTATGTTGGTTACCAAACCAAATAATAGAGTTACAATACTACGACACTTGTGTCTCGTGTCCTCATATAACATAGTGGAGTTCCCCACATACGACGTGGATTTTGGAAGAATTGCATTTATACCTGGATTTCAGATGATCGAGACTGTACATCGACAAATCGAAAAAAGTTATTTTTTCTTTCTTGTGAATGAAGAAAGAAAGAAATCGAAGACCCAGAAAAAAATCATCAAAATAAAAAAAGGGCTATAACCATTGTTGCGTTTATGAGTAAATAAAGTTATTGCAAGGTCTGGGAAGTGGTAAAGTTGACAGCCGAGGATGAAATGTTATTTTATCTTCTAGAGCAGTAAAAAAAACAACAGAATCCAAATATTCTCTGACGAATTTGGGAAGATATTATTCACACATTACACACCTGTGATAAAGGAGTATATTGTGTTCGGTTGACACGACCAAAAAGTTGTAGAAAGGTGAGAAAAGGTCGTTAAAATCCAAAATAATCTAAGACATTTAACTGGTCTCGTAAAATTAAAGATAAAGAATTTTAGAAAAAAACGTACGACGTGACGAGAGTGGTGGGGTGAGAGGGAGACGCCGGCAATCAGATACTGCAGAAACCCTCCTCCTAGTAGTAAACCCAGAGAAGCGTCTGTTAGAACCAATCAGAATGAAGGGACACCGTCTTCCTCCTGGAAGCCATAGGAGCCGACGAAACGGAGTAGGAGAAGAAGCATTTGGCAGTGACCAATCAGAATGAATTACGAAAAGAAGTGGTCAGGTAAGACATGCCCACTTGAGAAAGAGAGAAAAATTGAATAAAACCAAAAAAAGTTGGCAGATTAAAAGATTCCAACTAGCTGCCAGACAAAAAAAAAACAGCTCTGAGAAAAAGCTTTGTACCAGATTATCTCTTTACTTTAATTTTCCAACAACCTGAAGGAAATTAACAACATGACACTTGAGAAGATTTCGCAAAGTTCGAATTGAAAAAAAAGTGAACTGTAAACTTAGGCTAACCGTCACATAACCTGGGGTGGCTGCAAAAATACTGGTGCGATGTTTACGAGAGATAGAACATTGAAATAGCACCATTTTTTTTTCTCAACTGTTATCATCATTTTTTAAATGAAAACTTTGTTGATCATTTCAACCCCGTATTCTGTCGTCTCTGGGTTTCGACTTCGATTTATTTTTGTTTTATTAACGAACTGTCATCTGGCTCGTCATTTCAACTTCAGACGAATCGGTAGATATCAGTTGCCTGGATCAGAAAAAAAAATTACACAACGTGAGCAAGCGGCTGATTCGACTGAGATTCGATCTCCTATCTGGGAAAGATCAAGCGTCAATTGATCGAGTGATTGACTGGGTGACACCCAAGCTACAAATGCAAATGAAACCCGTTTTCTTTTTTTCACAAAGAAGACAATTTCTTGTGACAACGATTTTCATTTAACAATTTTCTCGCATAAGGCTCCATTCTATGTGTTCCAACCAAATATCACTACCGTTCTGGTTCGCTTCCAATGGTATTCTTTCAATACTACCGGCCGTCGGTGGTGTCCTCGTGATGTAATGGTTACTGTGATACTATTGTATCATATTTTCGGATAGTTCGTTTATCAATCCTGTCTGTGCCCACGCTGTGTTTGAAAGATTCACAGACAAGGAATGACACAATCCATTCGGAACTTCTTATGATGGTCGGGGTGATCCGTTGGAACAAAGTTGCCTGGGTGTTGGCAACTCCAAAAACAAGAAGAATTCTCCGTCAACAATTAACAATCATTTATTGTTCGATATTCAGACTGCACGAGAGAGAGAGAGAGAGAGAGAGAGAGAGAGAGAGAGGGAGAGAGAGAGAATCTGTTAGGTTCTATTAAAAAACACAAAGAGACACGCTCCCACACCCAACCCAACAAAATTCTCTGAATGCAAGCTTCTAACTGACAACTGACCGACTGGCTAATTGACTACTTTTTCAAAATTTGCAAATTTTTTATGTATTTAAATTCAGGATATCGGTGGGAGTGATATCATCTTGCTAAATTATTGCGTCATTTCTCAAGTGTCCAAAATTCACTGTTTTTATTTCTCCAATCAAATTTGTCACAGAAAAGATATGAATCCATTTTGTTTACATTTTGGCCTTCATGTGTTGAACGTTATGTACTCGCTTAAACTTTCCAATTTGACTTACATTTCTGCTCAAAAGTTTTAGCTAAGTTAACAGCTAACCGAAAAGCTCGTGGCCTAACCAAACCAGGTAGTAAAATAATCAGCCATCACGGCAACTGTGCCACTTTAGCGAGTAGAAACGTTTGTTACCATTTTAGGTCGAAGAAATGTATTCTTGCGCGTGTGTGTTATTCCCTCGTTAATTGTTGTTGTTAATAAAGGAGGATGAAGAAGTAAGAAGACGAAGATGCCGTTAGCTTTTACATGAAGGTTTTTAATGGCAGCATGGAATAAAAAGTTTACATTTATACTGCAAGTCTCGTAGGAAAGGAAAGAAGTAATGGTAGAGTGGAGAAAGTATTTTTGCAGCTAAATGCCTGGACGAAAGGTGTATTGTTATTTTAAGGTATTGTTGGACGTACGAGGGAGATATGTTCGCCGTATGTAGCAAAAGTCATGTTTGCTGTTTGGGGAAATAAACGTTGAAGTCTGTGTAATTTTGTGGCTGTTTTTTTTTTTAGGGGAGAAGCGTGCATGTCCCCAGAAAATGTTGCCCAGAGGTGAAATAAGAGCTAGGTGTCGGAGTGGGATTCTATATCGCAGTCGACATAGCCAATTTTGGGGTGACGTAAAGTTGTTCCTGTGGGTGGCGTATTGAATGTATCTAATCCATATTCAACGGGGAGCCCGTGGTCTAAGAAAAATAGCCAAGGAGTCCATGATTTAGACTGCTTCCCTCATGGTGACATGCTGCTGCTGCTGCTGCTGCTGCTGCTGCAATTGGAAAGCAGACGGTAGACGTCTGTACAGAACGAAGTTGTTCTGCGAAAAGAAAGTGTTTGGCAGATTTCCCCAGTTTGTGCTGCCCGGAAAGGTGTTTCGGGTTGAATAGGATAAGTCATCCTGATTGGGTGAAATTATTCTTCGATCCTAACGGTCGAATTAAATTGCGCGTCAAACAAAAATGTGAATTTCTTGCTGCTGCACCCCATTAAAGCGGTGGATTGCGGAATCGCAGAAAGCAAGTTCGAACTCCATTCGCCCTATAACGTTCACTTTCGGCCAGATATCCCTGGGAAAGATATGAACCCCCTAATCATCCCAGCTATTGGTTAAATAGTACCTCTACCGTTCTTCTCAAAGGATGGATTTGGCATTGAATAACCTAAGAAGGTTGATATGCCATTAAACAAACAAATGCCGTCTGTCGCTCTTGCATATTTTTAAGCGGTGGTAATATTACAAACTCGAATGCTTGCATGTGCGGAGATAATTTTGCAAATGGCTGCGTACACAAAAATACGCTTCAGATATCTGTAAATCATTACACTTTTGTACATAGTTATCTGAATGAGTGATATTAATTTGTTTTAATTGACTTTAAAAAAAAAATTAAGTAGGACATTTGCAATATTTAGGGAAAAAAACACAATCAAAATAAAAATGTTTAATCTTAATTAATGATTTTTTTAAAAAATAATTTCCTCTTCCAATTGAATAAGTTTTTAAAAGAAAATTTAAGAAAAATTATTCAATTTTAAGATTCAGAAAAAAAGTAAAGAAAATTAAAACAGTTCTCTGTTTGCTTCGTTTTTTTTTTTTTTTTTTTTTTTTTTCTTTTCTTCTGAATGAATAGACTTGAAATTTATTATTGATTAATTAAAAATTACTTTCAATACTTCTGTAAAAGTTCCACATTGTAGATTTAATTGCAATTAAATTTAATATTTGTTAAAACAAAGTTCCTTGGAGAATACAGGAAAAAAATAATTCTATTATTATTTTGTATTGAAATAATTTCACCGAGTTAGATAGTTTTAAATTTTGAATTATCAATAATGCAAATGTTATGGAGAAAGTATTTTAAAGAATAGACAGCAGAGTTTTGGGCTATAATACAGATGCATAACGTGAATGTTGACACTTCGACGGGTGCTATTCTAATATATATATATGAGTGTGTAAGTGCGTGTGCACGTGTGTGTGTACATGTGTGTGTGTTTGTGTTCATATATCAATATATCATAGAGACTTGTTAGATACATAGAGAAATGCTTTGACAGTTTACCAGTTTAAAAAGCTTAATACTTTAAATCTGAAAAGCCTGGGATACTTTCTGTATCGCTCATAAATAAGTACACCTTGAACATTTTAGAAAAAGTAAAAAGGAGGTGCCCGTGGTGTAATGGTTATCGTTGTAGGAAATGGACACGGCGACACGAGTTCAAATCCTGGACGAAATTGATTGCATTTCACATAGCACTAATACCCTTGGGAAAGATATGAATCCAATTATTCTCCCTCCAGCTATGGGTAAATAGTAGGGCAGACTGAGACAACAAGTCTAGGAGAAGGAAAACTCTGAATTCAAACCTGTTAAACCCCGCTTAAAAATTGACCTTGTGTCATATCCTGCCCGAGCGGAGGGGTTGGGTAAATAGGAGAAAAAGTAAAAAGTTGATTATCTTCTGAATCAAAGATACTAGTGTAACATCATATAATCCAAACGGATAATTATTTGGTATTATCTATTGCCACTATTGTAACACTATTGGCCGCGTGGGTAGAGTGTTCGCCAATGGTCCGGGAGACCTGTTTTCAATCCCAGGTCGAGTCATACCAAAGACTTTAAAAAATGGTACTTGATACCTCCTTGCTTAACACTCAGCAATATAAGGTAAGTATTAAGGGTAAAGTGGAACAATCCAGGAAAAGGAGTAGCGCCCTCCCCTACACCTTGGTGTAGTAGCTATTGAAAAGGGAGCCTTCTGCTCACCCTCGACTACGGTCGCCGACTTTCCTTTTTTTACTATTAGTCCAAGGATAAGTACATATCTTCGCAAAATTCTATATATTTTCCAACAATTTTTTTTTTGGCTTGATCACAGAGTTTCAGTTTGATAATAAAGGATACGGATTGATATTTGTTCTAGAATGTTCTATATTTGTTCTAGAATGTATAATGTTCTATTAGAAAAAATAAAATACTGGTTTTGAACAAAATCAGCGTCAGATTTTATGGATGGACAATCCTGTCATATCACAGCAAGATTTTAGTTAAACCAGCAAACTTAAAATGCTATATCTGAGAGAAAAAAAAAAGCAATTTCCATTCAATTCTGAATTATGTTTTGTGGAGTCGCCATTAGCACTGAATGATATTTATCCATTCAGATAGTACGTTCTCTGGATTGGTATATTTACCTTTAATCTATACCTTATAATGCTGAGTGTAAAGCAAGGAGGTATCTTTGGTTATGCCTCGAGCTGGGACGGAACCCGAGTCTTCCGGACCATTGGCGAACGCTTTACCACTGCGCTAATGCACGTGCATACGTATGTATGACTGTATAGATAGATAATTTGATATGAATAGATAGATAGATAGATAGATAGATAGATAGATAGATAAGAAGGCTGTTTTGCTAATCAAGTGTTAGCTCCGTGTGCAGATTTTTGTGTTAAACGATTGTAACTAGTCATAATATTTCTTACCGGAGGAAAGAAAGAGGAAAGAGCAATAATAAGGTAACCGCATTTTCGGAGAGTGAGTCAGAAATGAGGGCAATGAGATCCTGGCTCTCTTTTTAAGCGAAGAGAAAAAAAAAAGGAAGTTAAACAAAAGAGGAGAAGTGAATAAGGAACAGAAAAAAAGGGAATTGCCAAATACTTATTTGTTCATTTTAGTTTAATTTGACGGAAGGAGGATTTTTAACCCAGCCAGCTGGAACTGCAGAATGCACCGACTACACAACTCCCCAACACCAAAACGAGTGTCCTGAATGTGACACTGAACTGTATCTGATGGTCAGGCTCCAGTCCAGGATTGTGGAGCACCCCTTCATTGTCATTACTCTAAGGTTCGCTTTGGCCCAGAGTGGCAGTATCTGTTAGGGCCCCGTCTATGGGTGAAATAGAACTGTTCAATCTTTTACTAGGGATTATCATCCATAATAAATTGAATTGTTCACTTTGAAATACGATAGTTAAAACCATTTAACTGCGTAGAAATGGAACTATTAGTGTTGAAGAGCAATACAAGAAACCATTTGAACAGTCGACAAGCAAATGATTGATATTAAATAGAATAATTAGTGTCGGGTTGCAATAATTGAAACTGTTTAACTATGTACAGATGGAACTAACGTAGAAACCATTTGAACTGTCTGCAAACAAATGATTTATATTCAATAGAATTATTAGTGTCGGATAACAATATCTGAAATCATTTAACTGATTGTTGTTGGTTGGTTGTTTGGGTTTTGTGGCATATCAACCTTTGTAGGTTATTTAATACCAAATCCATTTTTATACAAGTAATCAGTTCTATTTCAAACAATTTAGTTTTGCATGAGGACATAGTTTAATTGTCGAAAACATTTCTATTTCAAGCCATTCAGTTTATTCAAACAGTTCTATTTCAAACAATTCTGTTTAGCGTAAACACACTGTTAAATGTCAAAACAGTTCTATTTCAAGGAATTCAGTTTAGCATAAGTACGCTGCTCAGTTCTATTTGACCCAGAGATTGGGCCCTATCAGGTGCTACCATTCCGGGCCAGAGTGGAACTGGGAGCGATGGCAATGAAGAGTTACTTCGCATTTGCCAAAGCTCCAGCATTACTGGAACCTCACCATCAGATTGTTTAGTGTCATATGCAGGACACTCGTTGGTGGGGTCTTATCCCTCGGCTGAGGTGCAGTCGGTATATTCTACTGCCCAAGCTGATGGGTAATCATTTAACACAGTGCAAACAAATAAGCCCTGGTTCATTTAAATGTTACCAACAAACTATTCGCTTACAAATCACACACACACACTTACACATGTATGTATAAACAAGATTTGGCATCAAATAATCCACAAGGGTTGATATGCCATAAAACACGACCAAACCAAGAAGGGGGATTTAAAAGTTTAATTCATTGTGAATGACAGCGTGAGATTTACTCGTCAACCTCAGTACTGTTATATAAAGCTGGGGGCGTAGGGTATCATATGATCAAATTAGGATTATTTATACAATGTAAACATTGCTGATTCTACTAGGATAGATAGATAGATAGATTATTACTTCTATGAACCCTTCACATGGATGCGCACGTGTAGCATGACCGGCTAGAACTTATCTACAACAGCACGGTTTGAAATGCAAATAGTCTCGTAAATATGAATATATATAGCCCAAAATATTATTTTATAAAATGCAAGTTTTCCGCTAAACCAAACATACTTCATTATTTCTCTTTGAACATCATAAAATCAAAACGGATATCATTTGTTTTTATCAATTACCAAACTCGACATCATTGATACTGTCAGCAAAAATAAAAGCGCAGTACATCTGTCTGCATTCACCTAATTCCTCCGCTACGAGTAAGACGTGACACAAAATCGTTTTAAAGCGGAGTACAGCTGGATCGATTTCAGAGTTTTCCTTTTGGTTGCTTTAACAAGATTAAATAATCCAAGCTTCACCATTATTTACTAGATGGATTTGTGCCTTCCATTAGGGTATTGGGCCGAACTGAAATGATAGGATTTGAACTCTGATTGCAGTTTCCATTTTTTTTTCAAGATAACCATTACGCTCACAGCGCTTCAGTAATAGAAAATAAAATTGCATGAATGTTATGAAGATTATTTATTTTTCAATTGATACATATTTATCATATTTACCAATCCCTCTGCTCGGGCAGAATATGACACAAGGTCAATTTTTAAGCGGAGTTTAACAGGTTTTCCTTCTCCTAGACTAGTTGCCTCACAAAGGCTGAGGAACCTAGTCTACCCTACTATTTACCCATAACTGGAGGGAGAATAATTGGATTCATACCTTTCCCAAGGGTATTAGAAATAGTGAAATTCTGGTATCTGTAGTTTAGAATAGAATTCCCTTGATAAAGAAAAAATAGTTGGGGTGAGGCGATCTTCATGATTGATTAATATTCTATGAAATATACGAACAAGATCGATCGGTCGATAGATACAAAGAAAGAAAGAAAGAAAGAAACAGACTGAGATACAAGGCTCATTAAATAAGTTTCCAGACTTTTATTGAAACTCTAGTCCCCTTCGAATTAATCTCCTCATGGAAGTCCTCTTGTCTGAGCGTATCAATGACTTTCATCTCCTCAATTGTCTCATAACGACAGCATCTGAGCTTAGGCAATAACCAAAAGTCACAGGGAGCAAGGTCTGGACTATATAGGGAGGCTGGGGAACTGTCTTGATGCCCATCTTGATCAAATAGTCTGTGACAAGGATGGAATTGTGAACTGGTGTATTGTCCTAGTGGAAATGCCACTGACCCGATTTGAAGAGTGCTGGCCTCTTCCCAAGGAATCTCTTGCTGAACTCCCTTAAAACCTCAACATAGTAACCCTAACTCTAACCCTTTGGCAAATCAACTCTGGTGTTCTGACTTCCTTACTCCTCCCACACCTCTCATCATCCCTCACAGACTCCCTGCCTTCCTTGAATCTCTTATGCCACTCAAAAACTAATGCTCGATTCATGCAAGAAGGTCGAAAAGCAGTCTGAAGCATTCCATACGTTTTTGTGGTATTTTTTCCAAGTTTAAAACATAATTTTATTGCACATCGTTCTTCTAAAGTGTCGTCACGTCCAGATTGCATTTTTGAAATTCACCAGCTGTGATAATCAGGCTTTAGTAGGGTGTATTCCAATTGCTGCTGTAGCTGTTGATTTGAACCTGAAATCAGAAAAATTGGTCAGTCATCTCATAAGATGTATAGCAATAACATAGTGAATTTTCAAGAGTCTACGACAATTTTAAATGCCTGTACAAAAAATTCTGGAAACTTATTGAATGCACTACTTCGATAGATATATAGATAGATAAAGAAAAAATTATTTATTTATAAGACTTCCCACCAAGTCATATTTAACTTGTAGTCATTTTATTTTAGGGAGCCACCCACGAGTCGATACTCGCTCCCGTTAAAATTCCCCTTTTGGGGCGCCCCAAGCAACAAGCGATAAACTCAGTCCTTCTAAGTTTGTATTGATAGCGTGTGTTAAAGAGCCCTAGGAACCAAGCTAATATGGCTTACTCATTCGCCGGCACAGATTCCTCTTAATATAGCGAAGTAGACTAACTGACTGACTGAATGTTGTTCTCAATTTATGAACAAAAACGTT
Organism: Sepioteuthis lessoniana; assembly: GCA_963585895.1. Taxonomy (NCBI): domain Eukaryota; kingdom Metazoa; phylum Mollusca; class Cephalopoda; order Myopsida; family Loliginidae; genus Sepioteuthis; species Sepioteuthis lessoniana. Next base: position 97,919,990 of record OY757908.1, read on the forward strand.
TATTCACAATAGAATAAGCAGCAGCAAGACGAATCTTCAGAACGGTTATCACTTTAAGTGATCGCATAAACTTTTTCTTCCACTTGGGGCTATACATAAAACTCCTCTTCCATTTATTTAGTTATTTCTCTCAATTTCGACTTTCTTAAAGCAGTTCTTGTTCTTAAGTATGTTTAAACGTCTAAAGTCTGACTCATTTTATGTCTTATGTTAAACACTATTTTAGAGTCTGTAAAAATTGTGTAGGAGTAAATTCCTCACCGAGCAACGAAGATAGAAACCCAAATAGATAGATAGATAGATAGATAGATTAATAAATAGATAGATAGTCATAAACTGTATGAAACTGATAATACATGCGCCTGAATTTGGACAAGTGTACGAATTGATATGAATCAAAACTGATGTATTAGCTTTCATACAGGTTCAAGCAAAAGTCACAGACGATTAAAGAATGTTGAATTAAAAAATAAAATAAAATAAATTTTTCTTTTAATTATATTTATTGTGACTTATGGAAATTACTTTGAACAAATTATAGAATGATATCATCATTATCATCATCATCATGTCGTGCCGCTAGCACGGATATCCCTGACCCTCTCTCGCCACTTCTCCCAATCATTCATCGCTTTTGGCAGGTCTTCAGGGCTACATGCCGTATCCTCACATAGCTGCTGTATGTATGTTCGAGCTGGTCGTCCTGCTTTTGCTTGGCCATATGCGGGGGTCCATAGGAGTAAATCACTGATGAGTTCGTCCTTGCTTCTCCAGCAGTGTTCTGCGTGTCTGGTTCGTCTAACTTGGATAGTTTTCGTGATAGGAGGCAGGTGGCCGTATAGTTGGTGTCTTTTGGGGTGTTGCCGTCAGGTCTTGTTCAATATTGCTCTCAACATTCTTGTGTAATTGCCGTCTAGCTTCTTCTTCAGCCGTTTAGTTAGCGTCCAAGTAGTGCATCCATATAGTAGTATCGATACGACCGCTGCCAGGAAGAAACTGCGTTTCAATAGATTATGTGATACCGGGCCATTGGCCTACTCAATAGAATATTCGCTAATGGTCCGGGAAACCGGGGTTCAATTTCCAGGTTCAGTCATACCAAAGATTTAAAAAATAGTACTTTATGCCGCCTTGTACGTGTCTTTAATTGGAATCATTTTGAAATGAGGCTTCTTAATCTGAGAATTAATTTTTATTTATTGCGGACTTCGGGGCCCGTGGCGCAGCGGATAGGGGCGTTGAGTCTCTACGGTTCCAGGTGAGCATTGTAAGAAGATGGCGGTTTCAAATCCTACCCAAGCCGGCCAGAGCTTTACTTGGTCAAAAACGTGGTACGATAGACAACAACTATGGAAGGCAATAATTACTGGGGATACGGTTACAAGACTCAGCATTCCTATCCGAGGTCGCGGTAAATCACCTGAAGAAGGCCAGTGGTGGAATTTGGCCGAAACGTAGTGAAAGAAGAAACAACACAAAAACTATCAAGATGAGGACAAAAAGTCCGCAATAAATAAAAATTAATTCTCAGTTTATGCCGCCTTGCCTGTATTATAAGGTAAGGATCAAGGGTAAATTGGAGCAAACCAGAGAATGGAGAAGCGCCCTCCCCTACACCTTGGAGTATTAGCTATTGAAAAGGGAACCTTCGGGTCACCCTTGACTAAGGTCGCCAACCTTACTTCATAATCTATGTTATCACAGCTAGGAAGAAAACATCTGCCTGAATTTCTGCAATATGTTGATATTATTTGCACTTATTACATATCTCGACATATTCTTCTCCTCTTGGTAGTTATATTGAAAACGCTTCGGCCTCTCTATATATTTACCTAATTCCTCCGCAGGGCCATGATGTGACACAAAGTCAGTTTTTAAGTGGGGTTTAACAGGTCTCAATTCAGAGTTTCCCCTCTCCTAGACTCGAGAGTTTTCTTTTTCCTAGACTGGTTGCCTCACCAAGGCTGGAGAACCCAGTCAGTCCTATAATTATTTATGCCACCTAGCTTAACACTCAGCATTATAAGGTAACGATCAAAGGTAAATTGAAGCAATACAGGGAATGGAGTATCGCTCTCCCCTAACCCTTGGTGTAATAGCTATTGAAAAGGCACCTTCAGGTCACCCTCAACGAAGGTCGCCAATTTTACTTTTACTTACCATAATAGGTTATAAAAGTTAATCATTTTTAAAGGTTCAGTGATTTTTTTACGTCACCCAAAATATTATCTCGTAGACAACTCGTAAACTGGCTAGGTTTCTGTTACATCGAGTCAATTCTAAAGATGCCAGAATTTCATGATTTCTAATGGAAACTTATACAATCAAAACTGATATTATGAGGTATTATTTATCGCAAAATTCTCCAGCATTAAAACTCTGTAAACTAAACGTATATGTATCAATTAAAAAATAGATAAACTTCGTAATATTTATTTGGAAAGAAGAAGACTTCTAGTTAACATTAAGCTATTGATCATATGGAAATCAGACCTGACCGATAAAATGAAACGCAGTTTCTTCCAGGCAGCAGTCATATCGATACTGCTGTATGGATGCAATACTTGGATGCTAACAAAACGGCTGGAGAAGAAGCTAGAGGGCAATTACACAAGAATGTTGCGAGCAATATTGAAAAAGTCCTGGCGGCAACACCCCAAAAAGAACCAACTATACGGCCACCTGCCTCCCATCACGAAAGCTATCTAAGTTAGACGAACCAGACACCCAGGACACTGCTGGAGAAGCAGAGACAAGCTCATAAGTGATTTACTCCTATGGACCCCCACATATGGCCGAGCAAAAGCAGGACGACTACAGCAGCTATGTGAGGATACGGGATGTTGCCCTGAAGACCTGCCGGAGGCGATGAACGAGAGCAAGAAGTGGCGAGAGAAGGTCAAGGATATCCGTGCAAGCGGCACGACATGATGATGATGATGATGATGATATACGAGGTGCATACGATAAGTTTCCAGACTTTTTTCGTATGGGCACTTTTATTGATAGTACACAGATGAAACTCTAGTCCCCTTCGAAGTAATCTCCTCCGGCTACAATGCCAGAGAACATATGTGACACAAGGCCGTGTTAATGGGGTACTCAATGAAACTGTAAACAAGAGTGAGTTCAAGTCTCACTGAGTACCCCATTTAAAAGGCCTTGTGCCACATATGTTCTCTGAAAAAAGCAACAAGCTTGAAACATACATATATATAACACGTATATAAGAACAAAATAAATAAATTCAAAAAATACAAATCTCTTTATAGAACCCCCTATTTTTAAGATATACCCTTATTCTTTCTTTGGACCTACAACAACCATCCTTATAAATATAATATCCAGTCAGCGTCCAAAGAGAGTGGGTGTGGATTATTTTTTTTATAGAATATATGAGGAATATCATATAAATCTATGTGAGTGCTCAATGTATGGCTATTGTTAATCCCTTATTCATTCGCTGGGAGATAACAACATTCACATTCAGAGCGTATATAGTGTAATCGGATGGAAACTCCGCATTTGCTGTTTTGCATGTAAAAAGTCATCTGACGAGACAGTGAGTATAGTAATATTCTCCGCTGAAATAAATTCATAATGACAACTTAACCAAGTTTGAGTTTCCATCTAATTACACTATATATATATATATATATATATATATATATTTCTATATATATATATACATGTATATATAAATTCTTTTTGTGGGTCCAACGAGAGGAAAAAGTAGACACTTTGAGATAAAAAAAAAAGTCTACAAGGGGATTTGTTTTTAAGTTATTTATTTTTCTTCAACACCTAAGACCGTCTTTTCAGAGCCTTTCCAATTCTATTTTTATGCTATTTATTGTAAAATTATTTACAAATTTAGCACGCAACCACTATCCTAACTTTTAACTTAACTAGTTCCATTCACTGACCGAATACGTACTTCAATAATGCATTCACCACAACACAATGATTCGAAAATCCTTTTATCTTAAAGCCACCAAAATAAGTCAGTCGCTTTATGAGTCACAAACTTAATTCCATATTTACATAATTGTGAGCTAGAGAGTGACTATTTAGAAATTCTATTGTTATTCATATTTACCTAACCCCTCCGTTCGGGTAGGATATGACACGAGGTCAATTTTTAAGCGGAGTTTAACAGGTTTGAATTCAGAGTTTTCCTTCTCCTAGACTAGTTGCCTCACCAAGGCTGAAGAACTTAGTCTGTCCTACTATTTACCCATAGCTGGAGGGAGAATAATTGGATTCATACCTTCCCCAGGGGTATTAGTGCTATGTGAAATGCAATCAGTCACGTCCAAGATTCGAACTCGTGTCGCCGTGTCCATTTCCTATGACGATAACCATTACACCACGGACAACTCCAAAAATTCTATTGTTATTGAATAAATGAATATTCTTTCACAAGGACTGCGCGAATTGAGTAGATATCTAAACGTGCCTTTCATTAGGAAGTTTTTTTGCGTAAATAATAACTAGTTCGAAAAATAAAAGACATTTTCTTTTTTCGATATTAGCGTTTTGCTTCCTTATCTTTCGTAATCTTTTAGCCAACATCAAAATTTCATCTAGAATTTTTCATCTTTTTTAGCAATAAACTGTCCTTAGGGACATTTACCATCTTTCATGAAACTGATTTGGCTTTAAGAAAAGCCAATTCTGAAAAGACTGGAATATATAAGTTGTCTGACCATAGATAAGGGCGACCTGAAGGCTTCTTTTTAAATAGCTACAACACCAAGGTGTAAGAGAGGGTGCTACTCCTTTCCCTGGATCTCACCCCTTACCCTTGATCCGTACTATAATGCCATTTTTTGAGTTTTGATATGGCTCGAGCTGGATTTGAACCACAGTCTCCTGGACCATTGTTAAATAAACTATCCATTATGCCAATAAGCCGGAATATATTATAATCCTATATTTAGAGGATGAACGGAGAACTAAAGACTTGATCTGCCGGTAAGTAAGTAAGCTAAGTCGGCTGGGACTACAGAATACACTGACTGCATATCTGCAGAGCGGCAAAAATCTCCTCACAAGTGTCCTTGATATGATATAATACAATCTGATGGTGAGGCTCCAGTGATGCTAGAGCTTTGGGGAATGCAAAGCACCCCTTCATTGCAATCGCTCCCTGGTCCACTCTGGCCCGGAGAGGTAGCACCTGAAAGGGTTCTATCTATAGGTCAAATATAATCGTTTGTCATTTAAAGTAAGTGCAAACAAATGACTTATGCTGAACTGAATTGTTTGAAATAGAACTGTTTTATCATTTAACTGTTAGTAAACAAATGATTGATGTTTAATTGAATTGTTAGTGATGCATAGCAATACTTGAAACCATTAAAGTTTGACTTATGCTTAACTGAATTGTTTAAAATAGAACTGTTTGATCATTTAACTGTGTGTATGTACAAAATGTATTTCCAAATTGTATATTCAATATATGTGTAAAAACAGGATTTGGCATTAAATAACCAACGATGGTTGATATGCCATAAAACCCAACCAAAAAATCCGGTATATCTAATATATAAGTATAAACAGGATTTGGCATTAGATAACCAACAATGTTTGATATGCCATAAAACCAAAACAAATCAAATCATATATATTTAACATATATGTATAAAAAGGATTTCGCATTAAATAACCTACAATGTTTGATATGCCATAAAACCCAACCAAACCCTATCTTATATATTTAATATAGATGTATAAAGAGGATTTCGCATTAAATAACCTACAATGGTTGATATGCCATAAAACCCAACCAAACCCAATCTTATATATTTAATATAGATGTCTAAAGAGGATTTGGCATTAAATAACCTACAATGGTTGATATGCCATAAAACCCAACCAAACCAAATCATATATATTTAATACATATGTATAAACTGGATTTAGCATTAAATAACCAACAATGGTTGATATGCCATAAAACCAAACAAAACCAAACCAAACCGATATTTAGTAGCCTTGAGCCTGTTTAGTTTTTAGATGGCTGACCAATTAGAACCGCAAATACCGTCAGCAACTTGAGTCCTGTTTTCCAGGGGAAGTAAATTTTCTGATTACCATCGGTAGTTATCGAGGTACGTAAGTGGAACATATTCGTAGTCTTATACGTTAAGCTTTTTAAGTGATAATAAAGGCTTGTTTCTATTGTAAGTCAACATTTCATATTTTTATATTTGATTCATAATTTTCAATTGACATTCGAAACCCTTTAGAAGTTCGTGTGACATGGGAAGCATAGGCGTAGGAATCATTGGTCGAGTTACTTTATCCTGATTGGAATGCTCGATTTTTCAATATTTTCTTCATGATGAGTAATAAGAACATTTTAAACTTTTGTACGTCGAACATTTCTCGAACAGTGTCTTTCGTATTCAAAGGATGTTGCACATCCTTCATTTTATTCATTACTAATAAAAGGAGAATTTTTGGCGGGTATGTCCTTCCGTTAATGGGTGTAAGAGTTTTCCATCGTCGAATTCATTTGTGAGTGTTAAACACGCCATCGAATGACTGTTGTTGCTGTTGTTTTGAAAGGCCTTAGTAAAAGAAGGTTAATCGTCATAGAAAACAGAATCGGCCACCTGCGAAATATTTCTGGTGATTACTTTTATATTTTCAGCCACATGGCGCTTACTGGAATTAAGTCGAAGAGTTAGGATCGTCTAGACCACATCACTACTAAAATAACCTTGAAGAATCCTGAAGATCTGAAAAGATGTGCTGTCACACTGACTCCAGTAAAAATCCACTAGTTAGAACTGTTCTGAAAAATTTTCGCGGAATAAAATACTAGTGAGACTGCGACTACAACTGAAAGGCTGTGAAGGCTTGCTGTCACCCAACCTTTAACGAAAACCTACCAGATAAAATTGGTATGAAAATCCTGCAAGGAGTATAATAATAATAGTAATAATAAGAGAGAAACTGAATCTCTTCAAATAGCAGCAGAAAACAACGCCATAAGAACCAATCATATCAAAGCGAGAATAGATAAGACGCAACAAAATAACAAATATAGATTATGTGGTGATAGAGACGAAACCATCAATTTCTTAATAAGCGAATGCAGCAAATTGGCACAGAAGGAGTATAAGACTTGAAATGACAGAGTGGGCAAGGTGAACCACAAGGAATTGTACAAGGTTAACTTTTGACTATACGAACAAATGGTATATGCACAACCCAGAATATTTTCTGGAAAATGAGACGCACCAACTCCCCTATGATTTCGAGAGACAAACGGATCTCTTAATCTCGGCCAGACGATCAGACCTAATAATTGTCAACAAAAAGAGAACTTGTAGAATCGTGGACTTTGCTTTCACCGGGTGAAATTGAAGGAATGTGAAAAGAGGGATAAGTACCTGGACCTTGCTAGGGATTCGAAAAGTTCTTTACATTTTAAATACATTCCCAGTTATAATAAAGTAAAGTTGGCGACCGAAGTCAAGGGTGACACGCTACTCCTTTCCCTGGATTCCTCCACTTTACCCTTGATCCGTGCCTTATAATTCTGAGTGTTAAGCAAGGAGGCATCAAATACCATTTTTTGAGTCTTAGGTATGACATGACCTGAGCCATGGTATACTAACCTCAGATTAATCCGTGAGAAAGGCATGCTCAAAACTAATAATCTGGACATTAACGATGGAATCTTCCGAGGAGACTTTCTCCTCTTCTTTTTTATATAGCTCTAAAAATTTTCTCTGTAGAACTTAAAAACACAGACCATAAATATAAAACTACTACTATTCTATATGAACGATTTGAAGCTATATACAAAAAATGATGACGGGAAGATGTGGCGACAATATGAGGATACAGTTTAGTTTGGACAAATGTGCGAAAGTTTCATTTAAGAAAGGATTGGTAGTAAATTCTAAAAATATCACTTTAGATATAAACATGGAAATTACCAAGTTAGAACACATGAACACTTATAAATATTCAAGAATTAATGATTGATTGGTTGGTTGGTTTTATGGCATATCAACATTTGTAGGATATTTAACGCCAAATCTATTTTATGCAAATAGTTCTATTTGAAACAATTCCGTTTACCAAGAGTACAGAGTTTAATTGTCAAAAACATTTCTATTTCAAGCTCTTCAGTTAATTCAAACAATTCTAATCCATCTAATTTTGTTTACACAAAGTTAGATGTCAAAACAGTTCTATATATAACAATTCAGTTTAGTACAGTTTCAATGTCAAAAACATTTCAACTTCAAACAATTCAGATTAGCATAAGCAAGCAGTTTAAATGTAAGTACAGTTTAATTCTCAAAAACATTTCTATTTCAAGCAATTCAGTTTAGTCAAACAGTTCTAATTCAAACAATTCAGTTTAGCATACGTATGAAGTTTGTTTCTATTTAACCCATAGATAGGGCTCTATCAGGTGCTACCATTCTGGGCCAGAGTGGATCAGGGAGCAATGGTAATGAAGGGGTACTCCGCATTCCCCAAAGCTCCAGCATCACTGGAACTTCACCATTAGATTGCTTAGTGTAATATGCAGGACACTCATAGAGGTGGGGTCTTACTCCTCTGCAGAGTTGCAGTCGGCGTATTCTACAGCCCCAGCCGACTGGGCAAAAGAATGAAGCACATGGTATCAATCATATTATAAAGAAAAAGTAAGAAAATAATTCTATAGGAGAATACGAGCCATATTAAGAACAGAACTGAATGCAGACATAAAGTTATAGCAAATAACATCCTGGCAATACCAGTTATGACATACAGTTTTAATATAATAAACTGGACACTAGCCGAAATAAAAAAAAAAGATGGATACTATTGTAAGGAAACTAATAACCTATAACAGGAAGCATCACCCAATAGTTGATATTGAACGTCTATTGGCCCAGTGGGTAGAGTATTCGCCAATGGTCCGGAAGATTTGGGTTCAATCCCAGGTCGAGTCATACCAAAGACTTGATACCACCTTGCTTAACACTCAGCAATATAGAGTATGTACAAAAGGTAAAGTGGAGCAATCTAGGGAAACGAGTAGCGCCCTCCTCTACACCTTGGTGTAGAAGCAATTGAAAAGGGAGCCTTCTGGTTGCCCTCGACTACGGTTGCCAACTTTACTTTTACTTATGTCCAGAAAGAAAATGGTGGAATTGGATGAATCCAACTCCAACTGAGCTAAAAAAAAATCAATAAGATTTAAAAAAGATATTTGGACACAACAAGAGATTAGATGCTTCAAATAGCAAACGAACACAAAAAGCAACCAGTCTAGAAGGAAAATTCTGAATTTAAACCTGTTAAGCTACGCTTAAAAATTGACCTTGTGTCACACCCTGCTAGAGCGTAGGGGTTGGTAAATACAAACATACTCAAAAAAGCAAATTCGGGCAAATACCCTTGAGAAAGGTATGAACCCCCTTATCCTCCCAGCTATGGGTTAAATAGTACCACTACTGTTCTTCTAGGAGAATGGCTTTGGCATTAAATAACCTACAAAGTTTGATATGCCATTAAATAAAGAAACCAAACCAAACCATCAAAAAGCAAAAGAAAAATATTCAATTCGTAAAGAAAATAATAAATTTGCTTATCAACTCGAACTCACACCAAAATAAAAGGACATAACAGATAAAGCAATAGAGGCAGCAAAAAAACACATAGAAACAAAAACGCAAGGACGAAATCAATTAAAAAAAACTTCCGAGAAAAAAAAAGCACCTACTTCGACAGTACGCACAAAATCAAAAATGTTTATATAGATATCATCATCATCATCATCATGGCGTGCCACTGGCACGGATTTCCCTTACTCTCTCCCACAACTCGTCCTTATCGACCTTCGCTCTCGGCAGGTATTCCATGCTACATCCTGTATCAGAACAGAGCTGTTGTAGATAGGTTCTAGCTGCTCGTCCGTGTGAAGTGGTCCATCAGAGTACATCGCCCTTATTTCTCCAGCAGTGTCCAGAGTACACGCCCTTATTTCTTCTGCAGTGTCCTGCGTGACTTGCTCGTCTAGTTTGGGTGGTTTTCGAGATGGGAGGTAGGTGTCCGTACAGCTGCTGCTTTGTGGGCTCATTCAATACAGCTCGTAGCATTCTTGTACAATTGCCGTCAAGCTTTCTTTCCATACGCTTTGTCAGCGTCTATGAGATGCATCCATACACCAGTAATGACACAACAAGCGCTTGGAAAAAAACTTTATTTTATCTGATAGGTCTGACTTCCATATGACTGATACGTTCTGATGTCCTTTTCAGTAGATCAGTCGCTGCTTCCGAGGTAGTTGAACTTGCCCTCTAGTTTAGAGATCTTCCATTTAGTGTGGAGATGTTGCCTTTTGGATAAAGCTTATGAACTCTGATTTGTCTGCGTTGACATGGAGGCCTTCGCCACCTGCCGCCCATTCCAGACTATGTAGCAGGGATTTGGCTTGGGCGGGTTTATTTACCAGAAGCGCTATGTCAAAGCGCCTTTTGCCAAAGTAAAGCCGTTTTCTTTCATTAAATCTATCAACGTTCGAGGCAGATAGCAAACTGGTACGGGGCTAATGTGTCCTTTTGCAGGACACCTGCGACAATGTCAAAAATGTCTGTCTCCATCCAGTGAGTGAACTTTTACTTTCGTGATTTTATATACTATCATTATGGCTTCTTTGAGGACACCGTAGGCCAGAAGTATTTTCTCCGTCTTTTCTCTGTGTATAGAGTCAAATGCTTTGGAGAAGTCTACAAATAAAAGCGTCGGCTCGAAGTTTTTGCAAGAACACCTTCCAATGGTTGAAAAGTGATAGACTAAAGGTGGAGATAGAGGGGTTAGTAACAGCAGCACAAGATCTGCCAACTAGAAACTATAAGGCTGAACCTTTTTTTAAAAAAAAAAGGATCAAACCAAAAATGTAGATTTTGCAAACATAAAACTGAATTAATTGACCACTTTGTGTCCCGTTGCCCAATCCTAACACCTACAGAATATAAAGAATTGAATAATAGATAGAACATATATTCATTGAAAATTAAGTAAATACTATAAAATATTAGTAAAAAATGGTATAGACACCAACCAGAACCAATAACACAAGCAAAAGAATCTATCATTCTTTGGGACTTAATATCCAAACTGATTGAAAATAAATAGAAATAGACCAGATATCAGGGTTAAGGAATATAAAAGAAAAATATGTCTTTTAATCGATATTGCAGTAACAACAGATAATAACATATTTATAAAAAGAATATAATAAAATAAGTAAGTACAAAGACCTGGGAATAGGAATAAGAAATGGAGCACCTTAAAATTACCACCGTGCCATTGATTGTGGAATCCCTGGGTATGATAAAATAAAGGAGACATGAACACATCAAAAAGATATCTCGCAGTCAAAGCCAACAGGAAATGCAAAAAAAAAAAAAATGCACTCTGTGGAATTGCTTATCTCCTTTAGAGAATACTATCAACGTGATTGGAAAAATAACACCCGAAAGTATCTATTGAACATAGAATATACTTAATCACTACTTTCCCTCACCCGGAGAATAGTCATAAGAAAATGATTCGTTTGGTTTAGTTAATCGGGTTTTATGGCATATCAAACATTGTTGGTTATTCAATGCCAAATCTTCTTTACACATATATGTTAGATATATATGATTTGGTTTAGTCGGGTTTTATACCATATCAATCATTGTGGGTTATTTAAAGCCAATTCTTCTTTGTACATATATATTAAATATAGAGGATTTGTTTTGATTGGGTTTTATTGCATATCAACTTTTGGAGGTTATTTAATGCCAAATACTATTTAGACATATGTATTAAATATATATGATTTGGTTTGATTAGGATTGTTGGTTATTTAATGTCAAATCCTCTTTATACCTATATATTAAATATACATAGAATTTGGTTTGGTTGTGTTTTATGGCATATCAACCCTTGTTCGTTATTTAATGCCAAATCCTGTATATACATATATATTATATATCTGATCTGATAATCTGCATATAACATTAGTTGTAAACTAGCTATTCTTTCTCTCTCTCTCTCTCTCTCTCTCTCTCTCTCTCACACACACACACACACACACACACATATATATATATATATACAGATATTATAAGTCAAATTATAGCTTTGGCATTTTTCTGAACCAAGATTGAAATTTGACTGCCCTAAGAGAAACGTGACACGCTTACCATCGTTGTTAAAACGGACAGTTAATCACACGCATGTGTTGTTTTGGAACAAAATCACACCGTTGACATATTGTAATCAGTAAACAAAAACAAACATACTTTTTAACAAAACGTACTTTACGATCAGTAAAATTTCTTCAAAATATTCTAGTTTATTTATCTATTTTTTCGTATAAAAACAGCTGTTTGTAAACAGGTTATTGAAAAAATAATAACAGGACTGTTCGAAAACACGCTCTAGTTAGAAAAATAGATGTCGGATCAATATTGTATTGAAAACTCCCAAGTTTATGCTCACAATTCTAAATTACTGGCAAAGAGAAAAATAAATTGACACGGCTGATACACGGTTGTTCAAACAAAAGGTCAAGGTTACTATATATATATATATATATATATATGTGTGTGTGTGTGTGTGTGTGTGTGTGTGTGTGTGTGTGTGTGTGTGTTTTATATGTGTAGTTAAGCAGCAGTCGTTCATTTAAGCATGTTTCATTAAATAATAAAAACAAATTTTGCCTGTATAATTCATTCAAGATCCTTTCAAGTTTTTAAAACACAAGCAAGCAAACTCTGATGATGGCCTATGAAGGGTCCGAAAGTGCTCTTGACAATTTTGAGAAATTCATCTACCAATTCCAACCTGAAATTAAGTCACTTATCAGAAAACTTGAAAGGATCATAAATTATACAGACACAATTTGTCTTTATTATTTCATGAAACATACTTATATGTTTTTCTCTGTCTCTCTCTCTATATATATACGAGGATTATTAAATAAGTTTCCAGACTTTTTTTCGTATGGGCACTTTTATTGATAGTACACACAATGAAACTCTAGTCCCCTTCGGAGTAATCTCCTCCGACTGCAATGCACCTATTGTACCGTTCCAACAATTTCTAGAAGGCCCCATGGAAGTCCTCTTGTGTGAGCGTCTCTATGACCTTCGTCACAGCCTCTTTTAATCTCCTCAATTGTCTCATAACGACAGCCTCTGAGCTTAGGGAATAAGCAAAAGTCACAGGGTGTAAGGTCTCGACTATAGGGACGGTGAGGAACTGTCTTGGTCAAATAGTCTGTGACAAGGATGGAATCGTGGACTGGTGTATTGTTCTGGTGGAAATGCCACTGACGCGATTTGAAGAGTGCTGGCCTCTTCCCAAGGAATCTCTTGCTGAACTCCCTTAAAACCTCAACATAGTAACCCTAACCCTAACCCTTTGGCCAATCAACTCTGGTGTATTGACTTCCTTACTCCTCCCACACCTCTCATCATCCCTCACAGACTCCATGCCTTCGTTGAATCTCTTATGCCACTCAAAAACTGATGCTCGGTTCATGCAAGATGGTCGAAAAGCAGTCTGAAGCATTCCATACGTTTCTGTGGTATTTTTTCCAAGTTTAAAACACAATTTTATTGCATATCGTTCTTCTAAAGTGTCGTCACGTCCAGATTGCATTTTTGAAATTCCCCAGTTGTGACAATCAGGCTTTAGTAGGGTGTATTCGGATTGCTGCTGTAGCTGTTCATTTGAACTTGAAATCTTAAAAATTGGTCAATCATCTCATAAGATGTATAGCAATAACATACTGAATTTTCAAGAGACGACGACAATTAAAAAAAAAGACTGAAATTATATATTTATATACATATTTATATATATATATTCATAAGTACATGTGCATATATATATATATATATATGTGTGTGTGTGTGTGTGTGTGTGTGTGTGTGTGTGTGTGTGTGTGTGTGTGCGTGTGTATATATATATATATATAATTAGGTCATTTAAAACGTTCTAAGCCTCACCCTGAAAGAAGAGTTATTGTTGAATATTTTTCTTGTGGAAACACACCACAACTTTTTATAAAACGAATAAAACTAATCGAGATATCTGTCTTAATTTCAGTGCAGGTGAGGCTCATACAAACCAAAGATTTTAGTGAGGCTTAGAACTTTTTGGAAGAACCACTTATATGTATATATATACGAGGGCCATTCAGACTGTTCTCTATATATATGCGAGTGTGTGTGTATGTGTGTGTACATACTATATATACTCCACTATTTCAGTGAAATGGAATATCCAGTTTTTGGGGAATATTTCTTATTTCTCGTTTGAATTTGTTAAAATTTTGACATTTTACTTTTAAGAGTGGTCCGGGAGACCGGTGTAGTAGCTATTAAAAGCGGAGCCTTCTGGTTGCCCTCGACTACGGTCGCCATCTTTACTTACTTTATTTTTAACTGTATATCAATTCGATTATTAAAAAAAATTATCTTGTGGCATTTCACTGATAAACCAAATTTTCTTTGAAAAGCATAATTTTTTAAGTTTGAAGATTGTTATATCTTGTGACAAAAAGACAAAAAAACTTGTATTTATCAATCAAGACATTTTTGATGAAATATATTAGGACACTTAATTACTTTGTTACATCTTTTACATTTACTGTTTCTTTCATTAAATCTGGTAACAAACTGATTAAATCATACAATTTAGTAATGGTTGGCTTCAATTCTTTAAGATTTGATGAATAGTATTTTCTTAATCTCCTTTTGAGAATCCCTTATAAATTTTCAATTGGATTTGTATCTGGGCTATTTGCAGGCCAATTAAGAACGTGTATCTCCTTTTCCCTGAACAAGTCTTTTGTAGATTGTTGTGTGAAGCAAGGTTATGCGGGAAGATGAATTCTTTGTCCCCAAATTAATCCTCAATGTATGGAATAAAGAAATGATCTAGGAGATCCTGATAGACAGCAGCATTAATAGATCTTTTCAAGAAGCAATTTTTCTCTGACTCCGGTTGCAACCCCAAACTATTACAGATTGATGAATTTTACGCTTTTTTAACGCATATGGCATCATATCTTTCTCCAAATGCGGGGTCAAGATCATTGAAGGAAATACAGAACCTCGATTCATCACTGAATATGACCTGATTCCAATAATCAACACACCAATTTTAATGATCTCCAATCCATACTGAACATTTTCATTTCTATCTAAATGTTTGTCGTGGCTTCGAAATCGGTATTCTGCTATCATATCCGAGCTGATGGAGGGTCCGTGTTGTGGATCGAGAAACAGCTACACCAGCATCATTCCAGACTTTGGAAATTTTACCTCAATTAGCAAAACGACAGGAAATAAGGATCCTGTTCAGCTGACGTTCGTCTCTAGCTGTTGTCTTAGGTTTGGAACTGCAGTTGGACCGTTTTAAACAAGTTCCTTTTATTATTTTCGAGATGGTAGACTGAAGACATTTCATCTGGACAATTATCTTGTTTTTAAGTCTTGCCCATTCCTCACAAACACATGAATGAAGGCTTTTTGTGCCTTCGACCTTTCCATTTATGATATTGGGTGATAAAATGTTTTTATTCTTTTTATATCAATACTTTGACACTGGAAATAGTCATGAAATTACCTGATATAAATCATAAAAAAAGATTAAATCACCAGGGAAGAAATTTACATTTGATTAAATTCATATACTGTTCAGACTAATTTTAAATAAATTCAAGCGAGAAATATTAAAGTCATTCGCAAAAAATAGAATATTACATTTCACAGAATTCGTGTAGTATAAATACACCCCCAACACACACACACACACGCACACACACACACACACACATATATATATATATATATATATAGGATACAGAAACAAAATTAGGAATATTCCTGTATAATATCAAACGACTCTCTAATAAAACAAGATTAATTTTAATTTCAAGAAATAAGCAACAAAATAAGAACATAGATACAAAACAGTAAATTTACTCAATATGACCATTATTTTTTAAAATCATTGTATCAACACGCCTTCGAAACGAGTCGTATGCCTTCAAAACAAATTCTTGAGACATTTTATTCCGTTCTTCCTCAATAGAAGTCTTAAGCGAACCAATATTTTGGATGGGAAGTTGGATTTGTTTTGTTTTCTAAAACGCCCCATATAGCGTAATCAAGGGGGTTAAGATCTGGCCTTAAATCTCGTTTAATTGCTGTCCCCACAATGTTCTCGTGAACTATCGATTCATTAGCGCGCTTTCTTATTGACGTCGTGGGGTCCTTCTTAATTGCCGTTACGAGAACAGTTAAAAACCTTCTTTTCGATTTTTGTTAAGTTCTTTTAAGAAAACGCCCGACACTCATTACTAAGAGAAACGTGCTTTTCTCGATAACGCAAGCCACCTTTAGCAAGAACCATGTAAGAAGATAAATTTTAGATTTAGGCTGGTCTTTTTTACCTCATCCACCATATTCACAAGACTTTGCGCCAAATGATTTCAATCTTGTTTGTTCTTTACAAAATGTTCTGAATGACAAAAAAATGTCTAAAGAGGATCAGATGAAAACGTTAGTGGAAAAATACTTTAGCTCGAAACCATCTGAATTTTAGATGAGAGGAATGAACCAACTACCTGAGGGGATTCAAAATAGGGACAAATATACAATTAGTTGAAATTCATTCCTTGTTAAATTAATCATGAATAGATTTTATTTTACTAAAACTGAAATTATTTATGACTCAAACTAATGTGTATGGTGTTAATTTTATATGGCATATCAACTTTCTTGGGTTATTTAATGCCAAATCCATCCTTCTAGAATAACAGTAAGTAAAAAGTAAAGTTGGCAACCGTAGTCGAGGGCGACAAGAAGGCTCCTTTTTCAATAGCTATTACACTGAGATGTAGGGGAGGACGCTACTCCTTTCCCTGGATTCCTCCACTTTACTCTTAATACGTACCTTATATTGCCGAGTGTTAAGCAAGGAGGTATCAAGTACCATTTTTAAACTCTTGGGTATAACTCGACCTGGGATTGAACCCAAGTCTCCCGGATCATTGGCGAACACTTTACCCACTGGGCTAATGAGCCGGTGCAAACGGTAATGTTACTTTTTAACCCATAGCTGGAAGGATAAGTGGGTTCATAACTTTCCAAAGGGTATTGGTCCGAAAGTGAACGTAATAGCGCGACTGGAGTTCGAACTCGTTTACTACAATTCCGCAGTCCATCGCTTTAACCATTTCACCACGAGGACCCTTCCCTAATGTATATGTGCGTGTGTGTGCATGTGTGTGTATGTATCCTCTTTCACTCTCTCTCTCTCTCTCTCTATATATATATATATATATAACGAGAGAAAGGTCCGACATTATGGAGAAAGCAATGTCACAGCTGTGCTCAATATCGAATATTTTTATATACGCATTGTGTTTAATTGTTCTTGTCCATTGTGTTGTCATAACTGCTGTGCGATTTGTCCCATGATTTCATAACACGTGGTGCCCAATTTTGGGTTGTTTTTATTTATTTATTATTTGTAAATGTTCTTCGACTATTTGTATACGGATATATTTTTAATTTCATCACTGGTACAATTTCTGTAACAGACAACTAACTTATATTCAATTCCTTAAACTTCACTTGTCATCAAGGACATTTTATCGTTTGGGGAAAATTCTTTAATTTTTTTTCAAGTAAGTTAATTTATTTATTTGTTAATCTATTTATTTTTGCATCCCACGAAAAAACAAACAAAAACAGTTTCATCTTTATAAAAGAATAGCATTTGTATATACTAATTTTATGGCCAATGATATTAAATTTTTTTTTTAAAGTAACTCTCATTTCGATTCTAAATATCACTTTCCTAGTCAGCTGGGACTGCAGAATACACCGACTGCACCTCTGCAGAGGGGTAGGACTCCCCCTTTCAACGAGTGTCCTGATATGACACTAAACAATCTGATGGAAATAATCCAGCTTTGGGGAATGCGGGGTATCCCTTCATTGCTATCACTCCCTGGTCCACTCTGGCCCGGAGTAGTAGCACCTGATAAGATCCTATCAATCGATCAAATAGAACTAAACGGTGTACTTAAACTAAACCGAATTGCTTAAAATAGAACTGTTTAGATGTATAAAAACGAATTTAACATTAAATAACCCACAATGGTTGATATGCTATAAAACCCAACCTAACCCAGACCCAAACTTCACATTGGTTTTACTAGACTGATTCTGTTTTTAATTATTTAATTTTTGATTTTAATTTTTAAGATAACACATGTTCCATATTGGAGTAGACTTCAGAGCCACTGTCATTGCTTAGTTGATATATTTATTTCTGTTTTTCTCTTTAGACGTTTGGGGATCTGATTCAAGATTTGGTCCTGTAATCTCCTCATGTCTATTTTTGCCAAATGGGAAGCTATGTATGTATCTAGACAAATGTGATTCATGATTTAATATTGGTCATATGTTTTAGCTATTTTGTCATTGAAAAGGCTGTCCATTGACAAAAATGTTTTAGCTTGCTTAAATACAACAAAAATGTTTTAGCTGTATTAAAACAGTTATGGTACCCAAATAGATACTTCCACTTTGGGCAAGAGTGGATCCAGGAGTAATGCCAATGAAAGGGTACTCCACATTCGTTAAAGCTCCAGGACTGAAGTCTGACCATCAGATACAGTATAGTGTCATGTCTAGGATACTCGTTGAGGGTGGGTTTTACACTTCTGCACCCAACTGACCAATCGATAGATGGATTTTCAGAAACAGATTAAGATCTATAGAAACAAACAGAGAAAGAAATAAATGAATAAAGATAAGAGTTCAAATTGTCATGGCGAGCTTATGAATTTTCCCATCATTAATCAACACACGTCTTTTCAAGCGAAAAAGTTAGAGGATAGAATCTGACAGGATACTGAAGTAAAATTATAATTTGAATGAGGGACATTATCTAAAAAGTAGAGTAAGTTTTGCAAAAATATGTTCATTTTAAAAATCTAACCCCTTTAAAAACTCCATTTTTTCCAAAATTTCGTGCTTATTGGTAGGTTGGTTGGTTGGTTTGTTTGGTTTTCTGTTTTTTTAAGGCATATCAACCATTGTAGGTTATTTAAGGCCAAATTCATTTTTATACATATAAACAGTTTGAAGGTAGCAGAAAAGACATAATCCAAATAGGTGAATATATCATGATGTACAGGCGACGATAACGTTTCGGTTTCAGTAACAATCATCAGGACTTGGATATGAAAATAGTTCACATGTATATTTCTCATTTGCTCCTGTTATCTCAGCAAGCATCCATCGCTATGTGAACTATTTTCATATCCAAGTCCTGATGATGGTTACTGAAACCAAAACGTTTAACGTCGACTTTACATCATATTATATTCACCTATTTGGATTATATTTTTTCTGCTATCTTCATACTGTCGGATTTTATCCATATTTACTTTCATACTGTCTTTTCGGAAAAACAAATACCAAATACATTCTTACATAACATTTAACATGGATGATTCCAAACGATCTATACATATGAAAACTTACTCGTTGCATATTTCTCAATAAACGGGAGGTTTCTTTGGGAAGTCCAACATTTTCAAATATTTTCCCACATGCCAGACACGTTCTAATGACTTTTGAATTATGAACGCTATGTGCACGTTTATGTATCTTTTCGTTGTGTATTTTTCATTTCCTCCTGCCATCCACACAATGAACTAGTCCATCTGCCATATATAGCAGTAGCTACTAATACCTGGGCAGACTAGAAGGTGAAGAGCAGCTTCTTATAGGAATAGTATTAGACCGTTGGAGACTGGAGATCGCACTAGATCACCTTACTTGCTACCGTAATAACGGAAGCCAATACTATCGTTGGACTATATCTTTATTCTGTATTCACTAATCCTATGTCCTTGTCTACTAATAGTCTCTCTATTGTATATACATTTTCCTGAGAATATATCTCTATTTCCTCTCATATCGTGGTTTGTCCTTTATTTAATATTACAAGCGTTCACTAATCCTATGTTCTTGTCTACTAATAGTCTCTCTATTGTATATACTTTTTCCTGAGAATATATCTCTATTTCCTCTCATATCATGGTTTGTCCTTTATTTAATATTACAAGCGTTCACTAATCCTATGTTCTTGTCAACTAATAGTCTCTCTATTGTATATACATTTTCCTGAGAATATATCTCTATTTCCTCTCATATCGTGGTTTGTCCTTTATTTAATATTACAAGCGTTCACTAACCAGAACGCAACATGGTGTAATGGTTATCGAGCTAAGTTAGCAGATAGATCATTACTTCTGAGCATGATTCTCCCTGGGGCATATTTCTTGCAGTGTGCCAAAACTAATCTAAGCTTTAGTTAACAATTCTGTATGGGTGGTTAACTTCCCAAATATGCGCGATGCTAAAACATTTTTTGAAGCAAACAAATTGTCACCAGTAAATGCGTGTTCAGCGTCATTTATTTGTTGACAAAAATTGAAAAGAAAGCAAGTTTTAAAAAATATGGAAGGAAAAATTGATAAATAAAAAAAATGTTTGATATTTCTCTCAACGTTATCATTATTTCACTCCTTTGAGAGTTTTTCACACTAACGTTAGCTGATGGTCTTCCATTGGAGTTTGATTGACAGCAAGTCCGTTAAGTCTCCAGGACTCTTCTCAGTATTCTGGCTGATCTCAATAATGTTATTGTGTCGATGGTCCCCACATGTCCTTTTATTTCTAAGTCCTACAGTCCCTGTAACACTTCTTCGGTGACTGCACCGACAACACCAATTACTATTGGTATCACTGTGTTCCATACTTTTTTTTTCCGTTCTCTTGCAAGGTTTAGATATTTATCTCTCTTTTCACTTTCTTTTAATTTTACTTTGTGGGCTGTCAGGACGGCAAAGTCCACAATTCGGCAGGTTCTCTTTTTTTGTTGATTATCACAAGGTCTGGTCGTCTGACCGAGATTAGGGGATTTGTTTATATCCCAAAATCCTTGTGGGGTTTGTGCGTCTCATTGTCCAGGATAGATTCTGGGTTGTGCATATACAATTTGTTCGTATGGTCAAATGTAAATTTCTTGCACAAATCCCAGTGGGTCACCCTACCCACACAGTCATGTCAAGTTTTACACTCTTTCTGTCCTAATTTGCTACATTCGCTTATTATGTGATTGATCGTTTCGTCTTAATCACTTATTATTATTATTATTTTTATTAGAGTTTTTCACATCAGCATTAGCTGATGGTCTTTCGCTGGAGATTGAGTGACAGTAAGTATCCTCAAGTCTCCAGGACTCTTCTCAGTATTCTGATCGTTTTCAATAATGCTGTTGTTTGGATGGTCTCCACTCGGCCGCCAACTTCCAAATCTTCCAGTTCCTTTAATAATCCTTCTGTTACTGTACCAAGAGCACCTATCTCAATTGGTATAATTGTCACCTTCATGTTCCATAATTTTTTAAATTCTCTAGCAAGGTCGAGGTACTTATATCTCTTTTCACATTCTTTCAGTTTTATTCTGTGGTCAGCCTGAACAGCAAACTCGACAATTTTGCAGACTTTCTTTTTTCTTTTTGTTGATTATTATAAGGTCTGGTGTTCTGGCCGAGATTAGGTGATCTGTTTGTATATCAAAGTCCCATATGAATTTGTGTGTGTCATTATTATTATTATTATTTCCATTCTTACGTGTCTATCAAACCAGCGTTGATAGTCCTTCACTGGAGTCTGAATTTCATTAAATCTCTTCAGTTCTCCAGGACTTTTCTCAGTATTCTGGCCTATCTTCACAATGCTGTAGTCTGGATGGTCTTAATTCTTCCTTCAGTTTCAAACTCTTTCAGTCTCCTTTCCAAGCCTTTGGGAACCATTCCAAGCACGCCAGTTACAACTGGTATCACCGTCATCCTCATATTCGGCAACTTTCTTAGTTCTCCGGTAAGGTCTAAGTCCTTGTCACTCTTTTTGCTTTTTCTGATTTTCACTCAGTAGTTCACTGGTACAGCAAAGTCCACAATACGGCAAGTCACTGTAGTCTTCATATTTCATAGCTTTTCGAGTTCTCTGGTAAGGTCTAAGTACTTATTTCCTTTTTTGTTTTCTTTTTTATTATAGAGAGTTTTTCACGTCAGCGTTAGCTGATTGTCTTTCACAGAAGTTTGAGTACGCGAATGTAAACAGGTTTAGTTTTGTTTGGTTTGGTTTTAAAGCATATCAACCATTGTTGGTTATTTAATGCTAAATCCTATTTTTACATATACATATATATACTAAATATATGATTTCTAACACATTTTGTAGATACACACAATTAAATGATTAAACACTTCTA
The DNA here is from genome assembly GCA_963585895.1 of Sepioteuthis lessoniana. NCBI lineage: Eukaryota > Metazoa > Mollusca > Cephalopoda > Myopsida > Loliginidae > Sepioteuthis > Sepioteuthis lessoniana. The sequence continues at coordinate 97,942,384 of OY757908.1, forward strand.
TTTCTAGCAATTCAATCCATTATAAGTCAACATGGTTATATATATATGTTTCCAAGTATTGCTATGTATCTCTATCGATTCAATTAAACATCAGGCATTTGTTTACACAGAGTTAAATGATCAAACAGTTCAATTTTAAGCAATTCAGTTTAGCATAAGTCATTTCTTTGTACTCAGTTTAAATATCAAACAGTTCTATTTGACCCATGGATAGGGCTTTATTAGGTGCTACCACTCCGGGCCAGAGTGTATTTGGGAGCGATGCAACGAAGGGGTACTTCGCTTTCCCCAAATCTCCAGCCTCACCATCAGATTGTTTATTGTCATATCCAGGATTCTCATTGTAGGAGGGGATCTGCTGAGATTGCAGTCAGTGTATTTTACAACCTGGTGTAAACAGGATGAAGCATGAAATAACCTACCAGGGTTGATGTGTCATAAAGCATAACTAAACATCATTTGTTCGCACGCAGGTTTCTAGTATTGCTATTTAACATTAGTCATTCTATTGTTCAAGTATTTGTATCTAATTTAATACTAATTATTTGTTTGCACACAGTTAAATGGTTTCAAGTATAGAAAATGATTAGATATTTCTATTTGACCCATAGATAGGACACAAACAGGTACTACCACTCCGAGTGAGAGTGTACCTAGGAGTAAAAGCAATAAATGAGTACTCCCCAATTCCCAAAATCTCTAAGACTGAACTCTCCCCATCAGATGCAGGACACTCATTGAGAGTGGAGGGAGTCTTACTCCTCTGCAGAGATGCAGTCGGTGTATTCTACAACCCCACCTGACTGTGCTGTCATCGTTGTGGTAAAAAGGAACAAAAAAAAGTAAATTGAAAGAACAAATCGAAATTGATTAAATAAATGACATTGCTTTCTCTAATGAATTTAGAAAAAGCAAAGAATACTGTGGATTCCGCTGGAATAACGCAGATTGAGTTCTTGAATTTTGTCCCGTATAAGTGGTCGGTCCTTTTAAACAGATTTTGAGAAAAAAATGATTTTATTACCGCAGGTCTGGTCCAACTAAACGGCTTTTCCTTGTAACCGATATTCAGTTTAATCGTAATCCATTGTATTTTCAAGTCGACTACTGGACATTGGCCTAGTGGTTAGAGTGTTCGCCAATAGCCCGGGAGACCTGGGTTCAATCAAGTCATACCAAAGACTCAAAAAATGGTACTTGATGCCTCCTTGCTTAGCATTATAAGCTACGGATCAAGGGTAAGGTGGAGCAATCCAGGGAAAGGAGTAGCGCCCTCCCCTACACCTTGGTGTAATAAGCTATCGAAAAGAGAGCCGTCGGGTGACCCTCGACTATCGTCGCCAAATTTACTTACTTACCTTTTGGTGTAAATTTTTTCCTGAAGATATTTTAGTTCATTTTTCTTTCTGTGTCTTGCGGGTTTTATCATAACCTTTTGTTATTTTATTAAGCGTATATACTCAAATAATAAATGAACCTTAATTTTTAGCTGCAAAAAATGTTTTTTTCTTTTTATCATATACTGCATGTAAGGAATAACTCCTGACTTTGCCTATACTAGCCTCCAAAAATATTTCTTCAACATCCAATGAGATAAAGAGAAAACATTCAAACTCTTATACTTTCAAAACTACTGTAATACATTCAAAATCAATGGATTACTATCAATAAACTATGTAATCAAGACCTTTTAGTTAAGTCGGTGAAGTTTTTATGTAACTTATTTTAATATTTATAATATTCGTACATATTATACGCACAGTTGAACAATGTTAATTAAAAACTTTATCCTTATTATTTAGTAATATTATTATTATTTAGTTATGTAAATCGGTGAAGGAAGAATGTAGCTATATGATTAAATTCGAAGGACATCTGTTGACTTATACAGTAAGGACTTGTTTATCTCAGGCAGTTTTACATACGAGGATCATTAAATAAGTTTCCAGACTTTTTTCGTATGGGCACTTTTATTGATAGTATACACATGAAACTCTAGTCCACTTCGAAGTAATCTCCTCCGGTTGCAATGCACTTGTTTTACCGTTCCAACAACTTCTGCTAGGCCCAATGGAAGTCCTCTTGTGAGAGCCTGTCAATGACCTTCGTCACAGCCTCTTTCATCTCCTCAATTGTCTCATAACGACAGCCTCTGAGCTTTGGGAATAAGCAAAAGTCACAGAGAGCAAGGTCTGGACTATAGGGACGGCGAGGAACTGTCTTAATCCCAATTTTGGTCAAATAGTCTGTGACAAGGATGGAGTTGTGAACTGGTGCAATGTCCCGGTGGATATGCCATTGACGCGATTTCAAGAGTGCTGGCCTCTTCCCAAGGAATCTCTTCCTGAACTCCCTTAAAACCTCAACATACTAACCCTAACCCTAACCCTTTGGCCAATCAACTGTGGTGTATTGACTTCCTTACTCCTCCCACACCTCTCATCATCCCTCACAGACTGCCTGCCTTCCTTGAATCTCTTATGCCACTCAAAGACTGATGCTCGATTCATGCAAGATGGTCAAAAAGCAGACTGAAGCATTTCATATGTTTATGTGGCATTTTTCCAAGTTGAAAACACAATTTTATTGCATATCGTTCTTCTAAAGTGTCCTCACATCCAGATTGCATTTTTGAAATTACCCAGCTGTGACAATCAGGCTTTGGTAGGGTGTATTCCAAATGCTGCTGTAGCTGTTCATTTGAACCTGAAATCATAAAAATTGGTCAGTCATCTCATAAGATGTATTCCAATAACATAGTGGATTTTCAGGAATGCCTGTACAACTTATTTGTACAGGCAGGAAACTTATTGAAAGCACCACGTAAATGGAAGATGCGATTTTTAATCTCGTCGTCCGATTTATATTTACTCAGCCCCTCCGCACAAGCAGGATACGACACAAGGTCAATTTGTTAAGCGGGGTTTAATGGGATTCAATTCAGAGTCTTATTTCCCCTAGAGCGGTTCCCATATCAACGTTAAAAAGTCCGTTCAACCCTACTAAGTACTCATAGCTGGAGGGAATAAAGTTGGATACATATCTTTCTAAAGAGTATTAACGCAATGTGCAAACCCCTTTATTCAGAATTTGAACTAGTGTCGTCATGGCTATTTCCAGCGACGATAACCATTACACCACCGGTAACTCCTTTTCGGTAGGCGTTTACCTTCTCCGGATATATTTTGGTTGGTTGGTTGGTTAATTGGTTGAGTTTTATGACATATCAACCATTGTAAGTTATTTAACACCAAATCCATTTTTATGCAAATCGTCAGTTCTATATCAAACAATTGAGTTTAGCATGAGTACATTGTTTAATTGTCAAAAACATTTCTATTTCAAGCTATTCAGTTTATTCAAACAGTTCTATTTCAAACAATTCAGTGTAGTATCAGCTTGGGTTTTGTTTACACACTGTCAAATGTCAAAACAGTTCTATAGTAAACAATTCAGTTTAGTGTAAGTACAGTTTCAATGTCAAAAACAGTTTTTTAGTTTCTACTTCTCTCCATGTCCTATCATTATAAGGAATATATAAGCAGTGATGACCCTGTTCAGGACGTTGATTGGTGAAAATTTATTATCAACAGCTGCCGTATTTTGAGGTTTGGTTTGGTTTTATGGCATATCGACTATTGTTGGTCATTTATTGCCAAATCCTTTATATATATATATATATATATATATATATGTGTGTGTGTGTGTGTGTGTGTGTGTGTGTGTGATTTGATTTGGTTGGGTTTTATAGCATATCAACCATTGTATGATATCTAATGCCAGATCCTGTTTTTACATGTATATCGATAGATATGATTTGGTTGGGTTGGGTTTTATGGCATATCAACCATTGTAGGTCATTTATTGCCAAATCCTTTTTATACATATTAGATATATATGATTCGGTTTAATTTGGTTTTATAGCATATCACCATCATAGGTCATTTAATTCCAAATCCTCTTTATACATACACATTAAATATATATGATTTGGTTTGTTTGCTTTTATGGGATATCACCATTGTAGGTCATTTTATGCTAAATCCTTTTTATACATATATATTAAATATATATGATTTGGTTTGGTTTGGTTTTATGGCATATCACCATCATAGGTTATTTAATTCTAAATCCTTTTTATACATATATATTACATATATGATTTCTGAACACATTTTGAAGGTAACATTTTTAAACGAGCCTGTGCTCTTTTATTTTTTGCTCACAGTTAAATGGTTTCGCTTGATTTTGAACAATTCCGTTTAACATAAATAAAGTCTTTTGTTTAAACAGTTAGTGATTGGTTTAAATACTGTTTTTCGTTTACACAGAGCTAGATTATTAAACAGTTCTATTTCAAACAATTCATTTTAGCATAAGTACAGTTTTTGCTTGCTCTCAGTTAAATATAAAAACAGTTAATTTCATACAATTCAGTGTAGTCTAATTACAGTTTACTTCTATTTGACCCAAAGATAGGACCCTATCAGGTGTTACCACCCCAGGCCAGAGTGGACGTGGGAGAGATGGCAATTACTGGAGCCTCACCATCAGATTGTTTAGTGTCATACCCTGGACACTCGATGCAGTCGTGTTATTCCGCAGCATCCCCAGCTGACTGGGCCAAGTAATCTGAGGCCTAAATCTTAGACAACATTAGGACTAAAAAAATTTGATAAATCTCTTTATGTGGATTACAAGAAGAGGGGTTCTCGAACTGATTCCCCAAGTCCACTTATTAGTGTTAAATAACGATGCCTAAAAGTAAGGTAGGTAGCAATACATGAAGGAATGTAACTGTGTGAGAACAAATAATTGATACTAAATAGAATTATTCATGTTCGATAATAATACTTGAAACCGTTTAACTGTGTGCAAAAGTTGAATTATTGGTTTTACATAGCAATACTTGAAACCGTTTAACTGTATGCAAATGAATGGATTGGGTTGAATAGAATTAATAGGTTTAAATATCAATACTTGAAACCCATAAACAGTGTGCAAATAAAACTATTAATGTGAGCAATACGTACAATTACTTCTCGGTGTGTGAATAAATGATTAAAATCAAATAGGATTATTAGTAATCGGTAGAAATACTGAAAACGACTTAAACAAATGAGCTCTGACTCGTTTAAATCAATGTTATCAACATAGTATGTTTTTACAAATCATATTTTTAAAATTCATACGAGGATCATTAAATACGTTTCCAGACTTTTTTCGTATGGACACTTTGATTCCCAAGGAATCTCTTCCTGAACTCCCTTAAAACCTCAACATACTCACCCTAACCCTAACCCTTTAGCCAATCAACTCTGGTGTATTGACTTCCTTACTCCTCACACACCTCTCATCATCCCTCACAGACTCCCTGCCCTCCTTGAATCTCTTATGCCACTCAAAAACTGATGCTCGATTCATGCAATATGGTCCAAAAGCAATCTGGAGCATTCCATACGTTTCTGTGGTATTTTTTCCAAGTTTAAAACACAGTTCTATTGCATATCGTTCTTCTAAAGTGTCCTCACGTCCAGATTGCATTTTTGAAATCACCCAGCTGTGACAATCAGGCTTTAGTAGAGTGTATTCCAATTGCTGCTGTAGCTGTTCATTTGAACCTGAAATCATAATTGATCAGTCATCTCATAAGATGTATAGCAATAACATACTGAATTTTTAAGAGTGTACAACAAGTTTAAATGCCTGTACAAAAAAGTCTGGAAACTTATTGAAGGTACCACGTATAAATATACATATATTTTAAATATATATATATATATATATATATGTATGTATATATATATATGTATGTATATATATATATATATATATATATAAACAGGGTTTGGCATTAAAACATGCAAGGGTAGATATGCAGTAAAAACTAACTAATTTTATCGCGAAACTTATACCAGTATCTTTTCAGAGAAACCCTGAAACCGTAAATTTACTGATACATTAAATGAAACCTAAAATCATTCAATTAGGGCACCTCTGGTGGTGTAACGGTTAGCAAGCTGGACTAGAAAACCTACACGAGTGAGTTCGAGTCTCATTGGGTACCCCATTCGGCCTTGTGCCACATCGAAGCAAAGAGCTTTGTAAATTACCCTAAAATCATTCAATTAGCTTTGGTTTCTTTGTCTAATGACGTTTCAACCTTCATGGGTTATTTAATGCCAAAGCTATCCTTGTAGAAGAACCACAGTGATACCATTTAACCTTTAACTTTGGAGATAAGGAAGCTGATACTTTTCACAAGGGTATTAGTCTAAAAGTGAATGCAGCCGCAACACTGGAGCCTGAAGTTACTCACTTTGAAGCTGAAGTCCAGTACATCAGTCAATATACCACGAGTCCTCCGACGCGAACTTTGGTTTGGTTTGGTTTTGTTTGGTTTCTTTGTTTAATGGCATATCAACCTTTGTAGATTATTTAATGCCATTCTCCTAGAAGAACGGTTGGGGTACTATTTAGCCCATAGCTGGAATAATAAGGGGGTTCATACCTTTCCCAAGGGTATTTGCTCGAAAGTGAACGTAATAGCGCGACTGGAGTTCGAACTACGATTCCGAAGTCCATCGCTTTAACCATTACACCACGTGAACACCCAGATATGAACTCTGGGGATTGTTTCAACAAAAGTCATTTTTAAACACAGGTACAATTCTGGATCAAAAACCAATAGAGGGAAGGTTTACAAAGTTCATGGAAATTGCAGGGTTTTTTTAATTATAAATATTCTTTGCTAACTTTTAGTGTTATATAACATATGACATGGAGTTCCTAGTGACCCCGTGTGCTTTGACAAGCTGTCACGTTGTAATTAGTAAACAGGGCGATGGTAGCGCGTCAGGACAGTCAGGTCCAAAAGGAGACCACTCGATGAGAACCACGCAGTCAGATTTAGACAGAGTCCAGAGAATGAGGAGTCGAGCGAGGGACACGCAGCCGATCAGAAGGTTAAGTCGTCTCTGACGACACGGCTTGCAAGGGGGTGCAAGCGTTGGCACCCCCTAGCTCCCGGAAAGAAGATATTGGACAAGAAGAAGTCCCCTCTCTGAGTATATTATACCTCTCCATCTATCTCTGAAACTAACAACAAACTCTGGCCCTTTTCGAGAATAGAATAAGAGAGATATTTTTATAAAGAAGTGTGTCCTTCGTTCATTGAATTTCGGAGATTATGCATGATTGTTATACAACAATAGAAGTGTGTTATAGGGTTGGAAATATGATAAATGCCAAAGAGATGAAATTTTCAGTCTAAAAGCATGTTAGTAAACAAAATATAATTGTGAAAAACAGTGTTGACAGTTGAACTAATTTATCAGTTTATGGTCAAGTCATACTGAAAGCACTGATTCTTGTTAGCAACACGCTCTGTCGGAGCGGTGCATTTTTTCCAGTTGGAGGGACGCACTTTGACCCGCTGTGTTGCGTGCTGCACGGTTCGGTCGAGTGTATCTCATCACTGGATATACCTCTGGCCTCAGTGGGGGCTGTCAACCCATCTTAAAAACAGCCTTGTGCTATACACGTACACTGGTGAGGCGTGTGGCAAATATCAGTACTGATTCTCGTTAGATTACCAAAGTTAAGCTTGCTTTTTGTTTTAATAGTATATCAAGCTTCATGGGTTATTTAATGCCAATGCCATCACAGAACAGCAGTAATACTATCAAACCCATAGCTGGGGAATAAGGGGTTTCATAATTTTCCCATCTGACAACGAGCATAATCGCTAGAGAGGAGTTCGAATTCATTCGCTTCGAAGCTGTAGTCGAAACCCTTGGCCATTAACTCATTACCTCTAAATGATTCGAAAAATATTTGGAAAAATATATTTTAATGAAAATAATAAACGGAACATTTAAATAAAAAAAAAGGCTTTTTTTTTTGTTATGAACAACTTCTTAAAAGCAGATTCAGAGGAGAAATTATTGGAAGGGTGTCCTCGTGGTGTCATGCTTGAAGCACTGGAATTCGGAATCGTAGTATGCTAGTTCGAAATCCAGTCGCGCTATTATGTTCACTTTCGGGCAAATACCGTTGAGAAAGGCATGAATCCATTATCCTCCGAGCTATGGGCTAAATAGTATCACTCCTGATTTTCTAGAAGGATGGCTTTGGCATTAAATACCCGACAAAGGTTGATATGCCATTCAACGCAGAAGCCAAGCCAGATAATTATATTAGGTTTTGTTTTGTTTTATGGCATATCAACCATTGCATGTTATTCAATGCCAGATCCATTTTATACATATATAAAGTTCTATGTAAAGTTTAACGTAAGTACAGACTTTGTTTACACACATATTATATGTAAAAACAGTTCTATTTAAAACATTTCAGTTTAGCATAAGTACGTAGTTTACTTCAATTTAACCCATAGATAGGACCCGATCAGGCGCTACCACTCCTGGCCAGAATAGACCTTGAAGCGATGGTAATAAAGGGGTACTTTACATTCCCCAAAATTCTAGCATTACTGGAGCCTCACTATCAGATTGTTTAGTGTCATATCAGGACACTCGTTGGGAAATGTCTTAGCCCTCTGCAAAGATACAGTCGGTGTATTCTACAGCACCAGCCGATTGGGTCAGAAAAATTATATTAGTCGTCTTAATTTCTGTGATGAATCTTGATGATTTTTATCCTTCAGAGTTCACGTGATCAAGTCATGTTTAAACATCTTCCTGGTGAGGCCAGAGTATGAATGTGTCACCTACGTATCTAAGCCATATAGATCAGGAATCAACAAATATGTTGAGCTGCTGTGACTTGTTGAGTAGATCAAGTATAGAGATGAATACAATATGAGTACCTATAATCAAAAAGGTTAGCTAAAAACAAAAAAAAAAAAAAATTCGTCATATGAGCTTAGGTAAAAAATTATAAATAATTGTAGTAATTCATCGTGATATAAAATCATTAAGTTTTTAAGTTCCAAAAATTATCTCTGATCTGTCCAGCAGGACGTAGCGTAACAGTTATAGGCGTTGGTTCCTTAATCTTCTAAAGAGACCATCATTTGGATGTTGCAGGTTCAACATTTTTTAAAAAATCAAACAGAAATTACTATTTTTTGATACTAACTTTTTATTAAAAATTGGCCGATAACTGTACTTATGCTAAACTGAATTGTTTGAAATAGAACTGTTTATATGTATAAAAATAGATTTGACATTAAATAACATACAAGGGTTGATATGTCATAAAACCAAACTAAATTCTCTACTCTATTACCCATCTCACATACAACCCAAAAATATTGACACAGAAAGGATTGTTATTATTACTATTATTGTTTTTTACAAAACAGATGAATCTTCAATCTCTGGATTCGTTCGGTCTTTAATATTAGTCAAGACTTTGATGGCCAACTGGCAAACCTCGAATGAATTACTGAAGACTTTTCAGCGCCTGTGCCTCGAATATTTAAAACCACAGGAAAGGAAACGTCTTGTTCGTGGTTTAAAACGTTTCGAAAGGTCATGTGATGTTGTTGAATTGGTTGAAACGATAGTCACCATTTTGGACACACCGGAAAAAAAATCAGCACTTTACCCGGTTGTGTACGAATTGATTCCAGTTTCATGCCGGCAATCTTACCAAGAGATATTTCAAAGAAAATTGTTACATGAAGAGGATATACACAGACAGACAAATATGCACCCAACTATTTCCGGTTTGCTGTTCCGGGATAATTTCAGTAAGTAATTTGTGATGTCTCTTTTTGCCGATGCATGCAACCAATTTTGAAAGATAAGGATGCTCTGAAAGTAATACCTCTTACTTATTTCGATAGAAACTACGGAAACTGGGACAGAGAGACCAATATTACTATTTCATGATAAAAGTTCAATTCGCAAAACACTATTTTTCCAATACTATTTTCACCAACGAGAAAGTGCTTACAGCACTTACAAAAAAACAATACCAGCTCCAACGGAAGCGGCCGACGTTTTAACATATACGTTGAACATGACTCACAGAAATCTCTACTGCTGAAACGTATAACTACCACCTTACTGTGGTCATATCTGCGGTTTGGTTTAAATAAACGTTCAATAAACGTCGATGAATGTCAATGGGTACAACTTTTACCACAACAAGGAATTCGATGATACACTTCTGCTTTCATTTCTCACGCCATTTTGCTAGAAAAATCATTGGTTATTGTTGGGAAGGTTCAACCTCTACTGGTATATAACCAACATCTGTCTTGGTTATACTTTTGGGGTGACCATTTTACTTGTGCGATCTGTAATTTCCTGTTTGTCGCTGGTGAAAATGCATAGCCAGTACTGCTGGTTATGAGGGAACAATTGCGTTTTGTAGCTGAAAATATGTCCTACCCAACATTTCTCTCTTTGTATCTGTGGTTGTTTCCGCTGAAATAAATTGGAGGGTTTACTGAGAGTCTCATCCATTGTTCTGCAATTTTTGCATAGTCTATATATCAGCGGTTCATGTAGGCCATGATGACACGTGTAGGCTTTATTCGAAAAAAAGAAAAAGAAACGACAGAAAAAAAAGAAAAACAAATGAACAAAAAAAAAAGAAATCATACAATCAAACCGGATATTATTAGGCATTATTTATTACTACAATACATAGTATTGGGGCTCTTTTGCCAAAACTAAAATCTCATAAACACCTATAAGAGTTGTATTCATATTTGAAGTGATATTTTCATCATACAACGTGTGAAAGCACGTGAGATACCTTAGCCTCATCAGCCGCCAACCAGGGTGATAACACAGTTTCGGTAGCTCAAGGCGGTACTGCCACTCCTGGCGCTACCGAGCAGCTTTTGCCACCGGATAGGGTATTTAAAAGAAATATATATCTATGTATACACAAGATCAACTAAAAGCAGACATTACATTGGACGTTCGTTCATCTTCATTTTGGTGCAGTTTGTGATTTAAAAATGCGTTTACTTACGGCCGTTAGATATCATAGCAACCGTTTCTTGATTTTGCGTAATTACACGAGAAAGGTGGTTCCGTGTGTATAACATTCGTGTTGAAATCCATTCTATATCTGTTATCTATTCGGTTCGTTTTCTTTCATTTATGTGTTACTGCCCAAAAGCACTCGAGACAAACGTCATATATAATTCCGTTAAAAGATCTTATTTGTTGATCAATGGGCCCTCAAGATGGGTGGTGAGTAAAAAGAAAGCTCCTGGTCTAAGTTTGTCCAGGTAGCTATCTGATTACCCTTGGGCCACTAAATTCTTGGCTTGCAAAAAATGTCGCCAGGACGCTGATGGTCAGCAATGGGCTCGTGAATACTGTGGGGGTAAACCTGATTCATTGGCCCATCATTCGATTTACATTCTCCGGCCGGAGAATTACGTTCTTCGCACCAGCGCGCCTTGTGGATTCGTGATCCTCGCAAGCTGTTGAATTTTCTGCCGCAATCACACGTTGCAGCCGGGTACATATCCAGATCATTACCGTATGAGCAAGTAATATGGGTGGTATATTCTCCCTCCCCGCTACAGACACCCTGAGGGCATTTTTCTTTCATTGTATTATCCATATTTGTTAAAATTCCTGTCTTTCCAGGATGTCACTCCAACTTTCTGAAGAGTCACTTCGTCTTTCCAAAGAGTCATCTTGCTTTCCAGAGAGTCTTAGTATTCAAATTTTCATCATACAACGAGCGAAAGCACGTGCGATACCCTAGCCTCATCAGCCACCAACCAGGGTGATAACACAGTTTCGGTAGCTCAAGGCGGTACTGCCACTCCTGGCGCTACCGAACAGCTTTTGCCACCGGATAGGGTATAGGTATTCATATTTGAATAGATAGATAGACAGACAGATAGATAGATCGATAGATAGATAGATAGATAGATGGCAAAAACGTTATTTCAGAGATCATTCGATGAAAATTCCTTTCACATACAAATTAGAACACTAGCAATCTTCAGAGATAGATAGATAGATAAATAGATTATTACTCATTAGAACACGCCTAACAATTATGTAGTCAAAATGGAGATTGTTAAGTATTATTCATTATCAAACTCTAAAGCATTTAATAATGAACGAAAAAAAAGTTTGCAGAAACATATACAATAGATGTACTTATTTTTAGACGGCTACATATTCATGTTTTTTTGGTTCTAGAGTTTCAGTAGTTTAGAGTTTGGTTATAAATGATACCTAATAATCACTGTTTTGAATATACGAATTTCCACAAGAAATAATTAGATCCTAGTTATTTTGTCTAATAAAAAAATATTCTTTGGGTGTGCTTATGCTTAATATTCTAATAAGCACTTTTGAAAATCATATCTAAAACCAATCTGATGTATATAGTTAGGCCCTCATTGTTCAAGATCGACTGAAGATTCCATTATATATATACGGGAGAGAGAGAGAGAGAGAGAGAGAGAGAGAGAGAGAGAGAGAGAGAGAGAGAGAGAAGAAATTGATGGATTGTTTGGATAGTTGTTTCCATATGTTTCTGATGTAAAAAATTTAGAATCAGTCTTTTATGATTGGTTTTGTTTTGTTTTATGGCAAATCCCCTTTATACATATATTAGATATATAGGATTTGCTTTGGTTGGGTTTTATGGCATATCAACCATTGTGACCGTGGTGTAGTCGTTATCGCCGTAGGAAATGAACACGGCGATACGAGTTCAAATCCTGGACGATACTGATTGCATTTCACATAGCACTAATACCCTTGGGAAAGGTATGAATCCAATTATTCTCCCTCCAGCTATGGGTAAATAGTAGGACAGACTAGGTTCTTCAGCCTTGGTTAGGCAACTAGTCTAGGAGAAGGAAAATTCTGAATTAAAACCTGTTAAACTCCGCTTAAAAATTGACCTTGTGTCATATCCTGCCCGAGAGGAGGGGTTGGTAAATAGTATCAACCATTGTAGATTATTAAATGCCAAATCCTATTTTTACATATGTATTAAATATATGATTTGTAAACACATTTTGTAGAAACACGCAGTCAAATGATCAAACACTTCTAGTTCAAACAATTCAATTTCGCATGTCAACAAAGTTCAATGGTTTCAAGTATTGTTATGCACCATTAACAATTCAATCAAGCATCAGTCATTTGTTCACAAAATTAAATGATCAAACAGTCCTATTTCTAACAACTAAATTTAGCATAAGTCATTTGTTTGCACTTAGTTTAATGTCACGCAGTTCTATTTGAACTATACATAGGACCTTGTCAGATAGGCCAGAGTGAATCTGGGAGCGATGGCCCTGAAGGAGTACTCCGCATCCCCCAAAGCTCCTGCATTACTGGAGCTTCACCATCAGATTATTTTGTGTCATGAATAGGACACTCGTTGGGGGTGTCTTACCCCTTTACAGAGATGCAGTCGGCGTATTCTACAGCCCAAGCCGACTGGGCCACAGGACACTCGTTGGGGGTGTCTTACTTTATTCCTGCGTAGGATACACAGAAGGCACAAGGCCTTGAAGTTTTTGGGGAGGGGAAGGGAGCGGTCATACTTTTCTATATATACTAAGGAGACCTAGCTAGCCACATTCGCCGACCCATTCAACAATACAATATATAACCATTCTTCCAGCGTCATGCGCGCTGCAATCACCAAAATACCACATTTTGCGCACTGCAATCACCAAAATACCACATTGGGGGTGTCTTACTCCTCTACGGAGAAGCAGTCGGCGTATTCTGTGTCGCCCCAGCCGATTCTTTCATGATTGAAAACAAGAGATATCAGAAAAGTGTTATGAAGACCTTTTAAGAAATATTTTGTTTTTTTGTGAATAATTATTCTCTGCATTTATCCGAATAGAAATATTTTGTCAGGAATTGCAGAAGATTCTTGCTTTAAACTAATGAATATCTACATTGTAGTCAAAACAGAGACATGTTACTGAAAGTAATTTTCAAGCCAGGTGATGCTGCATCATCTTCCAAGATTTACTCGAACGCTTCAATCCGGGTTGCACATTTCTGAATCCGTGCAAGAGAAATTTCTCAACTTAAGAGCCAAAATTGCAATCCGAGAAAAGAAATGTTGAGTGCGTCTGACAACCTCCAAGAAGAGATTAGATTTTGCCATTTTTGTCAAGCAAAATATCTGAGCAAGAGAATGAGGTTAAACCAGAGGAAGGCAGCATCTTTTCTTTTCTTTTCTTTTCTTTTCCTTTTTTCGTCGTGATTTTTTTTTTTTCGAGGGTGGAGAGAAAATTTATGCTCATAGCGGAAAAGGTGAACTATTTTAGAAACGCGCACGGATAGGCTGGTTAGTGAATGTGAGAGGGCACGCTTGGCAGAGAGGAATGTGAACGCGGAAAAACATTAATAATGGGTGAATATGCAGGAATGAATGCTTATATCCGCTCACTTGTTTATAGACTAACATATACAGAGACAAATGTACATATACAATTATGTACACAAAAATACGCACACAAATATCCAGAGACAAATGTGCATATACAGTTATATACACAAAAATACGCACGTATATAGATTCCTTCCCCACATCTCTCTCTCTCTCTCTTTTTCTTATATAATATGTGTGTGTGTGTGTGTGTGTGTGTGTGTGTGTTTAAAGAAATATATGTAAAAGCAATGTATTTTCATTTTTGGCTTAATTTTCCTTGTTTCCATATGAGTAAATTAGAGCTTAGTGTAAGAACTATTTATAAGCTTTTGATTGAATGCTTTCGGATATTCATTAAACCATTATTAAAATCCAAGATCTTAATGACTGGAGATAAAAAAATATATATATATATATAATTACGAATGTGACTTTTAAAAAAATTCAACTTTTTAATGTCTGTATTTGTCGAGTCATACAAAATACTTTAAAAATGGTACCTGATACCGCCTTGCTTAACACTCACTCATATAAGGTATGTATCAAGGGTAAAGTGGAGCAATCCTGGGAAAGGAGTAGTGCCCTCCCCTACACCTCGGTGTAGTAGCTATTGAAAAGGGAGCCTTCTGGTTGCCCTCGACTACGGTCGCCAACTTTTATTTATCTGACAAAAGCTTCACACAAACGAGGCTTTTCTATGGGCAATTCGTTCAATGATCTAAGTTCACTTGGAAACAAGAAGAAGATTTTTAACTAAACAAAACAAAAATAATTCTTTGTCGCTGACTTTTAATCAAACATGTAGTAATACAGAATTGCTACCTAAGTACACATTAAAAGATAGATCGATCGACCGATCGTTCGATAGTCCAAAAGATAGATAGAAATGAGCAGGCTGAGATAGATAGATAGATAGATAGATAGATAGAAATGAGCAGATTGTAATTGATAGATTGATAGATATATAGGAAAAAGCAGACTTAGATAGATAGATAGATAGATAGATAGATATGAGCAGACCGAGATAGATAAATTGATAGATAAGAATGAACAGACTGAGATAGATAGATAGATAGATAGATAGATAGATAGATAGATAGATAGATATGAGCAGATTGTAATTGATAGATTGATAGATATATAGGAAAAAGCAGACTTAGATAGATAGATAGATAGATAGATAGATAGATAGATTGATAGATAGATATGAGCAGACCGAGATAGATAAATTGATAGATAAGAATGAACAGACTGAGATAGATAGATAGATAGATAGATAGATAGATAGATAGATTGATAGATAGATAGATAGAATAGTGCAATGATTTGCAAGTTGGTTGCACAAACTAATTTAGTTTATGTCAATATAAGCTTGACTAGTTTGTTAACTAAGAGTAAGGTTCTACAAAGTCCGTGAGGCAGATCTGACCCGCTATAAGATTTTGTAATTCTCACATTTCTCTCTTGTTTTGAATCATATCATGCTCGTTAGAAAAAAAAAAGTAATTCGTTTGTTTTAAAACACTTTTTTTCCATGACCCATGATAATGTGTAAAACGATGTTTTCCATCGTACTGAAAAATTTGGAGATGGTTCGTCAGGAATATGTTTCTTACTTTGAGCGACTGAAAATCCGCGTTTACATCCAAGATAAGCCAATTACACCTTGAGCGCCTAATATTACGCGAGGTTTAGAAAGCTAGTCTCGCAGACTACATAATTTGTGTAATGAGTTCTGTCCTCACTGGGTACATTGTATCAAATAATTACAGAGAGAGATAGATAGATAGAGAGTGAGAGAAAAAAAAAAAGACTGAACGAAATATTGATGGTTAGAAAGCTAATCTCGCAGACTGCTAATCTTGTGTAATAAGTTCTATCCTTACTGAGTGCTGTGTATCAAATGATTACACACACACGCACACAGAGAGAGAGAGAGAGAGAGAGAGAGAGAGAGAGAGAGAGAGAGAGAGACTAAACGAAATATTGATGGAAAGAGAGCTAGCCTTGTAGAGTACTTAAATTGTGTAATGAGTCCTATCCTCACTGAGTGATTTGTATTAAATAATCACACACACACACACGCGCGCGCGCACACTCACACTCACACACATGTATATATATATATATATATATATATATATATATATATATTGATAGGCTGATGGTGGATGAAAAATTCATAAATATTTCGATACATTAAAATCCTTCACGGAGAGAGCAATTTAAAAAAATGTTTCTAGGATGAAAACGATTGGAAAGCAGAACGAAATAACAGAGTTCATAAAGGATTAATCCTTGCCTTTTCGCAAGAAAAAAGAAAAGCTACAGTAAAAAACTATATATATATATATATATATATATATATATATATGATTGTGTTTTTTTAATACTTGAAACTAATTCTTGTTTTTATATGTTTAAAAAAACATGGATAGATAAGGAAAATTGGAAAAGATAAGATGGTAACTGGGAAGATAGAGGCAAATGAAAGGATAGATAGATAGATAGATAGATAGATAGATATGAGCAGACTAGGATAGATAGATAGATAGATAGATAGATAGATAGATAGAAAGAAAGAAAGAAAGAAATGAGCAGACTAGGATAGATAGATAGATAGATAGATAGAAAGAAATGAGCAGATTGGGACTGATAGATAGATAGATAGATAGATAGATAGATAGATAGATAATCTTAGTTTTCAACATGGCGAAATCTCCCCTGGTTTCTCTAGTGTCTTCATTAAATTGTATATTCAAATAAAATATTATTGCCTACAATATTGTTTCAAGAGAAGAATTATTTACGAGAATAGAAAACTAATGCTGGTTAGTTCAATTGTTATTGAGTCTCCCCAAGTTTAGCATTTTTAAATGACTCTGAATATTGTCTCTGAAGATTTTTAGGAAATGCATTTTCTTTATCTTCATAGTTCTAACCACTCCTGTCGAGGCTTCCAATACGATCATTTTTGAAAAGGTGACACACTTAGACCGGTCTCCCAAAGATGGTGCCAATCTTGGATTTCGACTTTGCCATAGTGATGTTTGCGGATCTGGGTTTTTTATAAACAGTTTGGAGCCAGGATTTGCAGGTAAGATTGTTATATTATTTCATCAGTAGGGACCTGCTGAAAAGCGATAGTCATGAGATTAATGTTGCGAATATCTCTTAATATACTAACAGTTTCTCTTAGGTGTTCCAATGGAGTGGCCTCGTATCAGACTTATCAAAGGTTAGTAACGTATCTTACCCAACCACACTTGGGAGATTTTTAGCAAGTTTGTCTCGCAGACAAAGAGTCATGAGTTTGAACTTCAAATAATCGTTTTGGCCTTACGCCAACTAAACTAAATGCAATAAATAAATGTGGAAATAGATAAATAAATAAATAACGTCTTTATTTTCAGCAAAAATAAAATACAAAATTTTGTTATTTTAAGGAGAGTGTGATCTTGCTTTGAAAGGTTCTCCTCCGCCCAACTCCTTGAGAAACGAGAAATATAAAAAGAAAACAAGAGATCAACAAACTAACACCAAAACAATAAACTTCAATATATGGTATAGCATTGCAACATAAGAATTTTAACATTTAAGACTAACCTATTAAATGATTAGATTTAATCAGGAAGAAAATCACATTAAAAAATACCAAACCTCAAATAGAAAATAGAGAAGTCGGGATTAGAAAAAAATATCTTCCCAACCGAAACCATTGAAAACTCTAAAATTTGTTAACAGACAATTTAATCAATACCGCACTTTTTTTTTTACAAAAAATATCTTTTAAAATCCACCCCGCCCCTTATATGTTGTTTGTAGGTTTACAATTCGTGATAGTCGGCCGAAATTAGCTATCTGGCAACTCCTATTAGCTTAGACTTTAGCGTAACTTTCATATACCTATTGCCATTATTTGAAATGCTATCATTATGCAGATTAATGGGGTTATCATTGATAATATTCAATATATTAATTTTATCGCGTTTAATATTAGTACTTAGGGGTTTTTTTTCTTGATTTGCTCAGCTGAAATTGGAGTACGTCATTATATACCCATATATCTTATATGCCGTCAAATACGGTAATCGTTAAACTTTTGTTTAATAGGATGCATTGAAATATTGATTATAACCATGAGTTTTTCAATTTAGGGCACTTATAGTACGATGGCAAGCAAAGTAATCTCCAAGGCCATTGGTAGTAAAGTGAAGTAGATATTTTCTAGGTTAGTCCACTATAGTAGCCAAGTACCAGTACTTGGGTACTTCCAGTATCAGAAGGTCTTATGATTGATTCTGCTCTGCTCAGTAAATATCTATACTCATAAAAATGTCTTGAAAATAAGAATATGCTGGTAAGCAATTCGTGAGTATCAAGTAGAAATCTCAAGTTCATTAAGTTGGTGTTTCAAATCCAGAGAACGATGATCAGAATTGAAAAACTTTAAAAACGCATATAAAAGTCAATGGAAGCCCTAGAGTACATGATCCAGATGTCCACTATTCAGTTGAAGGTACTGTTAAACGTGGCGTGAAAAGTCGTTGGTAATTCGTGCACGTTCCTTCTGAGTGATACAAGGCCAGATGGGGAGGAACATGGAACCCCAACATTTTCACAAGGGTCATGAGCTTCAAAGTTTTTAATCAACTGTAAATCTGATTGCTTTTAATATTCAATTTTAATTAAATCATAATTATGTGCGTGTACACACACACACACACACACACACACACACACACTCCCTCTGTCTCTCTGTCTGTCTGTCTGTCTGTCTGTCTGTCTCTCTCTCTCTCTCTCTCTGGGGCTGTAGAATACACCGACAGCATCACGGCACAGGGGAAAGACTCCTGCAACGAGTATCCTGGATATGACAGTAAACAATCCGATGATGAGGCTCCATAAATGCAGGAGCTTTATGGAAAGCGGAATATCCCTTCAATGCCATCGCTCCCAAGTCCACATTGGCCCGGAGTGGTAGCACCTGATAGGGTTCTATCAATAGGTCAAATAGAAATAGTCTGTGTACTCATGCTAAACTGAATTGTTTGAGATAGAACTATTTTTTACATTTAAATGTGTGTAAAAAAAATCTGTACTTAGCTAAACAGAATTGTTTGAAATGAAAGTGTTTTGACATTTAGACTATGTACTTATGCTAATCAGAAGTGTTTGAAATAGAACTGTCTACACAAGTGCCATGAACTTTAAATTTCTTAACCAACTTGTAAATCTGATTGCTTTTAATCTTTAATTTTAATTATAATCATAATTGTATATCTATCTATCTATCTATCTATATGTTAAATCTATTTTCGTTGTACTTCCAAAGAGAGAAAAAAATTTAAGTGAATAGGTCCACGAAGATACTTGTATTTTCAAAGAATTATTTATTTATCTATTTCATTCATGTGACACAACCTGGAAACATACCCGTATTTACATACGGGTATGTTTCCAGGTTATGGCACATATGTTCTGTGACGAAAGCAACAAGCTGGAAACATACACGTATGTAAGAACGAAATAAATTAATAATTCTTTAAAAAATACAAATCTCTTCGAGAACCTATTCGTTTTAAAACATATCTATACACACCCACCCACTCTCTCCCTCTCTTTCTCTCTCAAAAGGTGTTACACATTTTTTGAAACAAAATGATAAGACGCAAAGCAAGGACCACAAACGATAACGTGAAAAAATTACGTCTATTGAAAGGTAAAAGAATACTATTTTAAAATCTGCAACCATTTAGTTTCATACAGGAACCAAAAGTGCCTTTGCCCAGTCGGCTGCGGCTGTAGAATGCAACGATTGCATCTCTACAGAGGACAAAGACTTCCCTGACGAGTATCCTGCATGTGACACTAAACAATCTGATGGTGATGTTCTAGTGATGCTGGAGTTTTGGAGGATGTGGAGTACCCCTTCATTGCCATCGCTCGCAGGTCCACTCAGGCCTGGAATAGTAGCATCTGATAGGGTCCTATCTATTGGTCAAATAGAACTAGCGTTGTATATTGACCTCCGACCCGGCCAAGCTGTCAAAATAGGAAATGCTCCTGTGTAAATAACAGGTGCATCCAGTCAAGAAATATCAGGACGGGTTGAATGAGTGCGAAATTGTGACGCTCGCAGGAAGAAGAGTTGACGTCAAATTATTATATAACCCGGGTGAAGACAGGAAGTCAGCAGTTGGGTATCAGATGAGTTGGAGATAAGATGCGGTAGAGAAAACCAGCACCCAGAGAGGCTGGGCCCCCAGGACCCCGGTTGAGCAGACCAGGACAGCGGGAAAGAAACGCTATTATGTCCAAAAGAGTGGGGGTCAATATTTTGCAGTTCTGTTCGGTCTCCAACACCCTCTCACACACAACCCTTTCAAATGAAGTGAGAGGTATATTTTTCTAAAGAACTATGTCGCTCGTCTTTATTGTGTTGTCGTTTGTTTGGCCAGAGCGAAACGTAATACTAGAATATGTACTTTTGTTAAACTGAATTACTTGAAATAGAACTGAATTGATATTTAAACTGCGTAATTATGCTAAACTGAACTGATTGAAATAGAACTCTTTTGACATGTATGTAGTGGTTAATGTGCTGGACTGCGACATCTTATTAAGAGAGTTCAAACTCCAGTCACGCTATTTCGTTCACTTTCAGACTAATTTCCCAGGAAAAGGGTATGAGCCCCTTATCGCTTCAATTTTCCTTCTAGCAAAAAAGAAAAAAGATCAATGGGAAATTATAATTAATACTTTCTGTAGCACCATGTTGTAAACTATTAAGATGTCTTTTTCGTTGACATGTTACATAGTACAAATACTGTTCTAAAAATATAGCTTTGGCATTAAATAACCCATGAAGGTTGATATGCCATTAAACAAAGAAAGTTTAATTAGTACCTACCACTACTGTTCTTCTACAAGGATGGCTTTGGCATTGAATAACCCACGAAGGTTGATATGCTATTAAACAAAGAAACCAAACTAAACCAAAATAAACGTGAGTTGGGTTAAAAGTTCATAGGCTGAAAAGTTTATATGATGACGTCATATTTGGTGACTTTTTTTAATAATGGGATCCAAGCACTGCAACACCGATGGAAGAAGTGTATTGACCGGAATTTTCAATCTTTTTTACTCTTGATTTTTAAACGGTCCGGGAGACAGGGGTTCAATCCCAGGTTGAGTCATACCAAAGACTCAAAGAATGGTACTTGTTGCCGCCTTGCTGAACACTCATCATTATAAGGGAAATGGAGTAGCGCCTTTCCCTACACCTTGGTGTAGTAGTTATTGAAAAGGGAGTCTTCGGGTCACCCTCGATTAAGGTCGCCAACTTTACTTTACGTTTACTCAACACTTTTTTTGTGCACTGGGTACTTCAATTTGTTGTATTGAGCATTTCTATTTTTACATCGAGCACTTCCATTTCTTACATTAAGCACTTCCATTTCTTTCATTCGGCACGTCCAGTTCTTACATTGAGCACTTCCATTTCTTACATTAAGCACTTCCATTTCTTTCATTCGGCACGTCCAGTTCTTACATTGAGCACTTCCATTTCTTACATTAAGCACTTCCATTTCTTTCATTCGGCACGTCCAGTTCTTACATTGAGCACTTCCATTTCTTACATTAAGCACTTCCATTTCTTTCATTCGGCACGTCCAGTTCTTACATTGAGCACTTCCATTTCTTACATTAAGCACTTCCATTTCTTTCATTGGACACGTCCATTTCTTACATTGAGCACTTCTATATCTTTCACAAAGCACTTCCAGTTCCTACATTAAATAATGTCCGTATCTGGCATTGTATACTTCTATTTCTTTCTGAATTTACGGATAAATATCAATGCAGATTTTTGTAAAGTTATTCTTACTGATACACACATGTGCTTAAGAAAAAAATAAAAAGTTGTTTGTGTATATTTACGTGATGCCCAACACGTTCTTCAGAATTGTGTAATCAGGTACCAAAATATCAAACTATGCCAGGAATTTTCAGCCACTTTACATCTTTCAAGAAAGCTATAGTTTCCAAACTGGCTAATATCCTAAATTTCTCATAAGCGTACACGTATTATACTAGAAGAAAAAAATTGGAATTTATTGTTAATACTTTCTGAAGCACCAGGTTCTAAACTAAGTCTTCTTCTTCGTTGATCCTCGTTTTAACCCATTAACTGCTGTTTATAACTATAACTATCACCCCAGTCGGTATGTGTGTGTGTGTGTGTGTGTGTGTGTGTGTGTGTGTGTGTGTGTGTGTAAACAGGATTTGGCAGCCCTACTCTAACGGGTGTCGGTGTGTGTATGTGTGCATATATGCTTATATATATATATATATATATATATATAACCAAGATTTGGCAGGCCACGCCACAACGAGTGTCCTGATTATGACACAAAATAATCTAATGTTGAAGCTCCAGTTATAGTAGAGCTTTGGGGAATGTGGAGTACCCCTTCAGTGCCATCGCTCCCAGGCCCACTCTGGCCTGAATGGTAGTACCTGATAAGGTTCTATCTATGGGTCAAATAGAACTGTTAGACATTTAAACCAGGTGCAAACAAATGACTTATGCTAAATTGAATTCTTAGAAATAGAACTGTTTGATCATTTAACAATGTATAAACAAATAACTGATTTTTGATTGACTTGTTAGTGATACATAACAATTCAACTGTATGCAAATGAATGAGTAATGTTTAATAGAATAATTAGTGTTAAATAGCAATATTCGTAACCATTTCACTCCGTGTAAACAAATGATTTATATAAATGTTAGATCGTCATAATTGAAACAATTTAACGGTCAAAAACCATTGCAATACTTGTGTGCAAACGAATTTGTTCTAATTCAAAAAATGAAATTACCGACAAACTATTATCTTATATATCATATATATCTGTTTAAATATGTTCAATTGAGTGACTGATGTTAAATTGTTATTGTTATATAGCAATACTTGAAACCATTTAACTGTGTGCAAACAAATGATTAACAGTAAATAGAATTATTCGTGTTAGATAGCAAAACTTGAAACCATTGAACTATGTTCAAAAAATGAGCTCATCCTCGTTTATAAATGTTAAGAAGTAAATGTGATTTCGACTCATATATTTAATATATATGTATAAAGAGGATTTGGCATTAAATAACCTACTATGGTTGATATGCCATAAAACCCAACAAAACCAAATCATATATATTTAATTTATATTTATAAATAGGATTTTACTTTAAATAACCTACCATGGTTGATATGCTATAAAACCCAACCGAACCAAATCATATATATTTAATATATGTATAAAAAGGATTTGGCATTAAATAACCTACAATGGTTGATATGCCATAAAACCCAACCAAACCAAATCATATATATTTAATATATATGTATAAATAGGGTTTGACATTAAATAAACTACAATGGTTGATATGCCATAAAACCAAACCAAACTATGATTTAAACCCGTGCTGCGTATGAGAATAGAAGAACTCTTAGGACCGTGCCAAATACAACTATTGTCGAATTTCATACTACGTTCTGTTTGTTGGTCCGTATTTTTCACCTGCGGAGGAATCTTACACAAAACTTTCTCGTTATTTAACATTTAATTATCTCGTTCTATTTTTGCCATAATTTCATTAAGAGTACAAATTGGTAGAGGTAAACGATACCCCTCATTTCCTACTGTGTAGGAAGCAAGCAAGGTAATTATTTAGGGATTGAAAGGATGAAAACGAATAATATTAATAGTAAATAGAATTATTTACATGATACCTCACAGTCAATCATTAAAAAAGAAAATTATAAGGAAAAAAAAGAGATAGAAAAAATGAATAAGAAATTTATTGATTTTATTTAGAAAAGTTTCTTTATCATCTTAATTGCATTTTATAATATTAATGTTATAGAATCTTAGCCGGAATCTTTAAAGTAAGAATTTGTCCAAACCCTAAGCTATGGGTTGGATTAAAACTGGTTTGAATTCAAACTTTTCCTTCTCCAAGACCAGTTACCATACCAAGGTTAAAGAGCTCAGTCTACCTTACTATTTACTCATAACTGGAAGGAAAATAGTTGTATTCATACCTTTCTTAAGGATATCAGCTCATTATAAAATGCCAACAGCCTCATCTAGGTTTGAACACGGGTTGCCTGTTACATTTCTAACGCTGATAACCGTTACGCCACAAGTTTCTTTAAGAGCTTTAATGTTATGTTTTTTTAAAAAACGTTTTAAAAATCTTTGACTCATAGGGGACATTAGCAAATTCAGCAACAAAAAAGTTAAATAGAATTATTTTCTTAGAAATCGACAAAGTTTCTGAACCGATAGAAACCTGACTGAGAAGCCAAAAAGATGGAGACTTTTTAAAAGACTTTCAATGGCCACTAATAAAATGTACATCCCAATTTGTATATCCGTATTTGAATATCCGAATTAGATAAAGAAAGTAAGTCTATATATACAAGAAAATCAGACCTTTGTTGACAGTCGCTAAATTTAGCACAGTACCAAAGAAGATAGGTAAATGTAGATATCTACCAAGCTTATCTTAATATGGTATAAGGTTGGAAAGGTTAACTCAGTGATGTCCGATACAAAATTCACATAGTTCGCTTCAGTGCACGATTTTTCGAAAGTTAGACACAAGCCAAAGAAATCGGAATTATCACCCTCCTCACTCAACCACTCTAAGCAGGGCACGACACCTACGTCAAGTTTAAGGCTGGAAAATATCAACATATTGGTGCCAAAAATAACTTAGCTTTATTGTCATACATTTTTCATTGGATGCATCCGACACGAGACAATAGATTTCGCTGTACCTTTTTTAAACGAGGAGATAAGGTTAGATTTATCTGGCTGGGGACAGGTAGTTAAGTCAAATAATTCGGCCACGAGAGATATTTACTTAATCTAACTCTGTCTGGCACAAGGCCCGGCAGATATGATCAATGTATAAATTCCAAAATATAGCTTAGTCTGGTAGAAGGTTGAACAAATCTGGCCAGTAACCATATTCATTGATTGCAAGAAATGGTTGAAAAACTTGAGAATTTCACAAATCATTGTTTTATAGGCTTCTTTAAAGAAGCCATTACACGCTTTGAATTTATAGAAATTTTGAGTATCATCTCGTATATATATATATATATATATATATATATATATATATATATATGAAATTCACTTAATATGTTCAAATCCAACATAAAAAACGATTAATATAACCAAATTAGTGCACATTTAAAAAAACACAGTTTTCATATAAAGTTACATAAAACTAAACACTCCTAATGCCATCTAACGATCAAAACAGAACTAGCACCACAGTAAAATAATATATGATTTATTATAAAACAGCATTATGATTATTTTTATTTTAGGGCTAATTTTACTCCATTTTATTTTTACTACTTATCACAATACTCAAGGATTGGTTAAATTTAGCGTAAACTTATTTATTTTCTACAATCGCAAAATAATTTTGATAAGTGTATTTGTTATTTAGCCTTACAAAATCATTTTATTTTGTAAGGTCTTAGAGCAAACCACATTCACAAATAAAGATGTACTGTAAAGATTGCCAAATTGTAAACATCTACATTTACAAGTATGTACGTATATGTATTCGTAAATTTGGATTACTTTTTTTCTGGCCTATATTAAAAACTAAAATTCATTTTTATGCGATTAAAATAGATTCTTATTGAGCATACATTATAAAAATGCATTTATAAATAAAATACCGAATGGTTATCTGTGGTTTAGCCACTTGACAAGTAAATTCAGAGTTGCCTCTCCTGGAACAAATTACTGACGTAAGGTGACGTTTATTTGCATTGTAAACGATTTACTTCAAAAATACATCGGATATGTTCTATTGAACAATATCACAAGAATTTTATGAATAGTTTTACTAATCAGATCATTGTTTTCTTTTTATCCCAAGATTCAATGGTAAACTTCTCAAGTAGCCAATATACACTTGCGATCGAATAATGTTATCATCCAAAAATATTTTGATAAAAAGCAGCAATAATAAAAAAAAGATTGACAGCCCAGTCGACTAGGGCTGTTGAATACGCCGACAATACATTTGCAGATGGGTAAGACTCCCGCCCCAACGAGTGTCCCGGATATGACACGAAACTGCATTTGATGGTGAGGCTGTAGTTTTGCAGTTTTGGAAATGTGGAGTAACTTTCTTTACCATTACTCCCAGGTCCACTCTGATCCGGAGTAGTAGTAACTGTTAGGGTCCCATCTATGGGTCAAATAGAACTATCTAATAATTTACTATACTTGAAACCATTTAACTGTATGCTAATAAATGATTAATGTTAAGTTGAACAATTAGTATTGGTTGGTTGGTTGGTTGGTTTTATGGCGTATCAACCTTTGTAGGTTATTTAATGCCAAATTTTGTCTATATGTATATACATTTAACTAGATATTTCTCAACGAATACTTAGTAGGTAAAATTTTCTATGAGCAGGATTTCATTTGTTTGCCTATGATTAATCAGTTTTAGTTCTCATATTTTTTCGTACAACCCTGTCTCTTGCAAGGACAGAACGTCATCTATTTTGACGTTTTCGAACAATTCGGTTAAACTAGTCACTTTGAAAAATCGCTTTCTGATGACAGTGAAAGCTCTGCATTCTATAAGAATGTGTTTAACTGTGCAAGTTGTCTGACACATCAAACACTGTGGTTGTGGTTCCTGTTTCATTATGAAAGCGTGAGTAAGCCTTGTATGACCAATGCGCAGTCGGGATATAACGACTTGTTCTCTTCTCGGTGTTCTAAAAGCTGGTCTCCATTCTCTTAAAGTGGGCTGAATTTGGAAGAGTTTATTATGAATGTTCATGTCCCATCGTTGTTGCCATTTTTTGTGAAGGAATTTACTGATTATCGGTTTCAAATCGGTATATGGAATGGAGATAACTTTAGGGATTAGATCTAAGGCCGATTTGACTGCCCAGTCTGCTCTTTCGTTTCCTCTCACTCCGATGTAGCTTGGAAACCTACAAAAAAAATTAGTTGGTTGGGTTTTATGGCATATCAACCTTTGTAGGTTATTTAACGCCAAATCCATTTTTATGAAAATAGTTCTATTTTAAACAGCTCAGTTTAGGATAAGTACGCAGGACAGTTTAATTGTGAAAAACATTTCTATTTCAAACGATTCACTTTAGTCAAGCAGTTCTAAATCAGCTTATTCAGTTTAGTATAAGTAGAGATTTTGTTTACACACAGTTAAATGTTAAAACAAGTCATTTTAGTGTAAGTACAGTTTCAATATCAAAAAACAGTTCCATTTCAAATAATTCAGTTTAGCATAGGCACGCAGTTTAAATCTAAGTACGGTTTGATTGTCAAAAACATTTCTATTTTAAGCTATTCAATTTAGTCAAACAATTCCGTTTAGCATAAGTATGTCGTTAGTTCTATCTAACCCATTGATAGGGTCTTATTAGGTGCAACCACGCCGGGCCAGAGTGGACCCGGGAGTAATGGCAATGAAGGGGTGCTACGAATTTCCCAAAGCCACAGCATCACTGGAACCTCACCATCAGATTGTTTAGTGTCATATCCAGGACATTATTACTGGATGGCATTGCCTGAAACCATTTAACTGCAAACGAATGAATATTGTTGAATAGAATTCTTATTGTTCCATAGCAATACTTGAAACCATTTAGTGTCTTGTGTATAACATTAAATTGTACCTGATTGTGAGGCTGTAGACTTGGAGTTTGTGGAATGTCGAGTATCTCTTAATTAGCATTACTCTCCAGTCCACTCTGACCCGGAGTGATAGTACCTGCTAGAGTCCCATATATGGCTCAAATAGAAGTGTTCAATCTGTTACGAGAGATTATTAATTTTAAATGGAACTATTCATGATAAATAGCAATGCTTGAAACCATCTAACTGTATTCAAACAAATGAGCTCTGGATTGTATAAGAACAAAGGTACTTGTACTTGCAAACTATTCGCTTACAAATCATATAATGTATGTATAAACAGGTTTGATATCCCATAAAAACAGCCAAACCAAAATCGATAGTGTAAAACTAGTAATAATAAGATCGTTATAGTTTCTGTTTTATTTAATAGAATCTTTGAATTTTCAAATTGAACAGTTCAATCCTCGTCTATATTTCAAACTATATAACTGTGTGCAAATGATTAGAGTGTTCGCCAATGGTCCGGGAGACCGGGGTTCAATCCCAGGTCGAGTCATACCAAAGACTCTAAAATGGTTCTTGATGCCACCTTACTTAACACTCAGTATTATAAGGTAAGGATCAAGGGTAAAGTGGACCAATCACGGGAAAGGAGTAGCACCCTCTCCTAAACCTCGGTGAAGTAGCTATTGAAAAGGGAGCCTTTGGGTTACCCTCGACTAAGGTTGCCAACTTTACTTACTTTACATAGTAGTACTTGAAATCATTTAAGTGTGAAAACGAATGAATAATGTTGACTAGAATTATTAGTGTTAGCAATACATGAAACTATTTAGTGTCTGTTTTATTTAGGAGTATCTTTGAATTTACATTCCTTGAAAGACATTATTAGATTATTGATTATATGGATTAAAAGTGAGTGATGAATATATATAATTATTCAATTTTAACAGATTGGTCGGGTTTTGAAATTGGCGACGAACTTGTGGCAGTCAACGACATCCCTGTATACAATTGGCAGATGACTCCTGACCAGCTACTTAACGTCGTGGCTGGACAGAGGCAACAAAGAGCAGGAGTGGACATCCATATACAAAGGCGTATGTTCAATCCACATAAATTAACCACAGGCGGTTCGGGATTAATTCAAGACGTTTGCTGGTAAGTCAAATATGGCTACTTCACTAGTCGGCAATTGTTATATTTCTGGAGGAGGTTGTAAGGAAACTCTTCTCGACGTGAACTAGATAATATTTGTTTCTTAAGAGTTAATTCATTTATATCTGATTGATACTGTATCAAAAACGTCTGCTTACTTAAACTGTAACTCCTCACTTCTACTTAATATCACTCGCAACAAATGAGTAAAATAAATCCATCTCTACTAAAGTCGCCTAATTTGTAGTCCCTTAATAAACCCTAGCCTTGAGCCAAACAGAAGTGTATTACAATAAACTGCATCTGATGGTGAGGCTCCACTTCGGGAGATCTATTGGGTGTGGAGCTGCTCATTCATTGCCTTTACTACCAGGTCCACTGAGACGCTGAGTTGTTGTACCTATTAAAGTGCTATTTATGGGTCAAATACGTGTTTAATAATTATTACTATACGACAGAACTGTGTATAATAAACGCAGTTCCCTAACCACTTGGCATAAAATAACTCTAGACAGGTTGACACGCCATTTACGTCAATCAGTCAATCAATCAGCCAAACAGAAGTGGCAGGAGACAACTTCCAACTAGCAGGAAGTATAGACTCTATACATCCGTTCAACGTACTCCACAAATAAAACTAACTTGTTATTTGTCTAAATTCCTGGGATGAACCTTGAAAATTATTAATATTTTGAATATTCAGACAATTGACCTCATCTTTATAGTTCGGCAAGAACATATGGCGCTATGGATAAAGCGTTTGGTAGGAAGGTGCTTTTGAGTGAAATCATCTGGAGGTTGCGGGTTCAATCCCAACAAAAGGTGAGACTAACAATGAATACTTTAGTTTAACACTTGTACCCGGTCATGTTTCAGAGAATTGGAACAGTCCATCCCTTGTGATTCAAATAAAGGGTTCAATTCGAGATTTTGTGTGGGTTCCTGAGTTGGACATGAAACACCTGAAAAAAGCCGAAGGACACATCGGCCGAAACATTGTGATTATAACAATAAAGATGAGTCAATAGTCCGAATATTCTAAGTCATAATGCTTACTTGTTTAAAGGAAATTTTATCATACCTTCGCAAAAATATTTAGGTGTATCAAAACTATTTTCGCTTTTGTTTTTGTTTTTCAACTGAAAGTAAACACGAAACCTCTTCAAATGTTTTTCAATGTTTTTAAAGCTTATGTAATTTTCTGTATATGATATATTTATACAAAGGATGCTGAGAAGTTCTGGACAGTGAACAAAAAGTATTTCCAAGAAGCCATGAAACGTGCAGAGTTTCTCAATTTTTGCAACAAAATGATCGCGCATAAATCAAAGACCCCAAAAGATAGAATGGTTTGCTTTGTTGGGATTTATGGCCTATCAACCTTTGTAGGTTATTTTACGCCAAATCCATTTTTATGTAAATAATCTGTTCTATTTAAAACAATTCAGTTTACCATAAGTACACAGTCTAATTATAAAAAACATTTCTATTTCAAACTATTCAAGCAGTTATATATAACAATTCAGTTTAGCGTAAATACAGTTTTGATGCCGAAAAGCAGTTCTATTTCAAATAATTCAGTTCAGCATAAGCACGCAGTTTAAATGTAAGTACGGTTTAATTGTCAAAAACATTTCTATTTCAAGCTGTTCAGTTTACTCAAACATTTCAGTTTAGCATCAGAATTATGTTAGTTCTATTTAACCCATAGATAGGGCCCTAACACGTGCAACCACGCCGGGCCAGAGTGGGCCTGAGAGCGATAGCAATGAAGGGGTACTCCGCATTCCCCAAAGCTCCAGTACTGCTGGAACCTTACCATCAGATTGTTTAGTGTCATATCCAGGACACTCGTTGGGAGGGGGGTCTTACCCCTTTGCAGAGAAGCAGTCGGTGTATTCTACAGCCCCTGCCGACGAGGCAACCAAAAGATAGAGTAATGAAAATTATATTGATTGAAAAGTCAAAGAATACTATTTTTAGAATCTGCAACCATTTAGTCTCTAACAAGAATGAGCCCAGTCGACTAGGGCCATAGAATACACTTACTCCATCTCTGCAGAAGGATAACCCCCATCAAATAAGTGTCCTGGATATGACACTAAACAATCTGATGGTAAGGCTTCAGTCTTGGAGCTTTGAGGAATGTACTCATTCATTGCAATCACTCCCAGGTCCAATCTGGTCCGGAGTGGTAGCACCTGATAAGGTCCTATCTATGGGCCAAAAATAACTTTTTGAAATTTAAACTGTGTCCAAAGAAATGGCTTATACTAAATTAAATTGTTCATTTAACCGTGTATAAACAAATGACTGATGTTTAAATGATTTTTAGTTATTCATAACAATATTTGAAACCATTCAACTTTATTGACTTATGTTAAATTGAATTGTTTGAAAGAGAATTCGTGATCTGTTTGTATCGACAAAATGTGTTTACAAATCATATATATCTAATATATGTATATAAATAGAATTTGGCATTAGTTAAGCTACAATGGTTGATATGCCATAAAACCCAACCAAACCAAAATCATATATATTAAATATATATGCATAAAAAAGACGTGGCATTAAATAACCTACAATGGTTGATACACCATAAAATCCAACCAAACCAAATCATATATATTTAATATATATGTATAAAGAGGATTTTGCATTAAATAAACTACAATGGCTGATATGCCATAAAACCAAACCCAACCAAATCATATATATTTACTATATATGTATAAAGAGGATTTGGCATTAAATAAACTACAATGGTTGATATGCCATAAAACCAAACCCAACCAAATCATATATATTTGATATATATATGTATAAAGAGGATTTTGCATTAAATAAACTACAATGGTTGATATGCCATAAAACCAAACCAAACCAAATCATATATATTTACTATATATGTATAAAGAGGATTTGTCATTAAATAAACTACAATGGTTGATATGCCATAAAACCAAACCAAACCAAATCATATATATTTAATATATATGTATAAAGAGGATTTTGCATTAGATAATGGTTGATATGCCATAAAACTAAACCACACTAAACAAACAGAAACAAAAAATTTCAATGGGAACCCGAGTGAGTAAATGTTACAAATGTCCGCTGTTCAGTTGAAGGCATAATTGAATGTGGCATGTAAAGTTATTGAGAACACGTGCACAATCATTCAAGGCGATCGAAGACCTAGATGGCGTGGAACCTACTTGCCCTACGATCTCCACGAGTGCCAAGAACATTAATGGAGTCTCACCATTATTGTTTAGTGTCATATCCAGGACTCCCGTTCGATATTTGCTTCTCTGCAGAGATGAAGTCAGAGTTTTCCACAGCCACAGCTCACCGGGCTTTTCAATAACGGATGAAGATGGTTTTTGCATTATATTAAAGAAGAAATCAATTTTTACTAAAGAAAAGAAAAACCGGCTTTATCGTTATTCTGTTAAAGAATATCTAACTTGACACTTTCCAGGAGTTTAGAGGGGATGGATCATTAGTTATCTAAGAAATGGGAGATTTCTGTCTTTGGAAATATTATGTACGTGCATCATTAGATAAGTTTCCAGACTTTTTTCCTATGGGCACTTTTATTGATAGTACACACATGAAACTCTAGTCCCCTTCAAATAAATCTCCTCTGGCTGCAATGCACTTGTTGTACCGTTCCAACAACTTCTGGAAGGCCCCATGGAAGTCCTCTTGTGTGAGCGTGTCACAGCCTCTTTCATCTCCTCAGTTGTCTCATAACGACAGCCTCTAAGCTTAGGGAATAACCAAAAGTCACAGGGAGCAAGGTCTAGACTATAGGGAGGCTGAGGAACTGTCTTGATGCCCATCTTGGTCAAGTAGTCTGTGATAAGGATGGAGTTGTGGACTGGTGCATTGTCCTGGTGGAAATGCCACTGACCCGATTTGAAGAGTGCTGGCCTCTTCCCAAGGAATCTCTTCCTGAACTCCCTTAAAACCTCAACATAGTAACCCTAACCCTAACACCTTTGGCCAATCAACTCTGGTGTATTGACTTCCTTACTCCTCCAACACCTCTCATCATCCCTCACAGACTCCATGCCTTCCTAGAATCTCTTATGCCACTCAAAAACTGATGCTTGATTCATCTAAGATGCCCTAAAATAGTCTGAAGCATTCCATACGTTTCTATGGCATTTTTCGAAATTTAAAACCGAATTTTATTGCATATCGTTCTTCTGAAGTGTCAAATTGCATTTTTGAAATTCACCAGCTGTGACAATCAGGTTTTAGTAGGGTGTATTCTAATTGCTGCTGGAGCTGTTCATTTAAAGCTGAAATCATAAAAATTGGTCAGTCATCTCATAATATGTATAGCAATAACATAGTGAATTTTCAATAGTCTATGACAATTTTAAATGCCTGTACAAAAAAGTCTGTAAATTTATTGAAAGCACCACGTATGTACTCGAACTAGTCTAGTGGGTAGAGTGTTCGTTAATGGTCCGGGTGACCTGGGTTCAATCCCAGGTTGCGTCATACCAAAGACTTTAAAATTGCTTAACACTCAGTAATATAAGGTAGGTATCGAGGGTAAAGTGGAGCAATCCAGGGAAAGGAGTAGCGCCCTCCCCTACACCTCGGTGTTGTAGCTATTGAAAAGGAAGCCTTCTGGTCGCCCTCGATTACGGTCGCCAACTTACTTACACGAACTTTCAATAAACAGGCTGCACGTCTCGATAAAAAAAATTAAACATATAACATTAATTTTAAACTGGCATTATTCGGAAGGAGAATGTTTGGTAAATTATCAATCTATTCTAAATGAAAAACTTGGGATTCATAAATCGGAAAAGTTGTTTCAACAACAAAGCGACATTTACGAGTAAAATAGCAAAAAAGAAATGAATAAAAAAAGAATAGCATAAAAGAAAGAAATTTTTAGAAATTGCAAAAACGGAATAAATAGATAAATAATTGCAAAGAAGAAATAAATAAATAAATATAGCAAAAAAAAAAAGGAATAAATTAAAAAAAAATGACAAAAAAGAAATAAATAAAAAAAACAAAAAAGAAATGAATGAAAAAAAAAAATAGCAAAAAATAAGAAAATTAAAAAATAGCAAAAAAGAAATAAAGAAAAAATAGAAAAAAAGAAATTTCTAAGCGAATTCCAAGTTGATTTAAAATTTCATTAAAAAAAAATCAGTCATTTATTCGATTTCAATAAAATCTTCGGTACTTATTCATTTATTAATTGATTTATTTCGATAAATATCATTTCTTTAAAAATGAAATTGTGAAAATATTTCAAATCAATTATTGCTCACCTTTATTTAATTTTAATTCTGTTTTTGACCTTTGACGCCTATTTTACCAATAATCGACACTTAATAATAATCGATGGACATTTTCTAAAATTGCGCAGTCATCTTCATCATTTACGCTACTGCTTATTTCGATATGATTTTGATATGGTATTGATATGATTTGATACAAGCTTTAACTTTAAACCAGTTAAAGAACGAGAAGAAAAAATGACAACTCATTTCGTAGTTTAAAGATGAAAAGTAAATTGTGGACTATACTTAGTTGTTCAGCAACTTCATATGGGAAACTTTTTTTTTTCTGTAGGTATGATATTGAGGACAAGACTCTCCGTCGAGAACACAAACCAAAATGGCCGTCGCAATTGAGACATACCCGGATGAAGATGAAGGATTCAAGCACTGGCAGAATGGGACTCAACATTCATGGTGGAAGAGAATTCAGCTGTGGGATTTACATTTCAAAGTAAGAGAATTTTGTTTGTCTTTTAATAAGATGAACGTAGAAAGAAAGAAAAATCGTTTCGCTTTTATTTAGAAATAAATTGAAAGAGTTAGAGGGAGAATAGGAAAGTGAAAGAGTTTACCATCAGGGAAAACTGATATATAATGATTTTCTCTCTCTCTTTCTTCTTCTTCTTCTTCTTGGTACTTGCTTCTTCTTCTTCTTCTTGTCTATACTTTCTTCTTCTTCATCTTCTTCTTCTTCTTCTTCTTCTTCTTCTTCTTGTCTATACTTTCTTCTTCTTCATCTTCTTCTTCTTCTTCTTCTTCTTGTCTATACTTTCTTCTTCTTCTTCTTCTTCTTCTTCTTCTTCTTCTTCTTCTTCTTTTTGTCTATACTTTCTCCATATGTTTCTTCTATGTCTGTAAGATTTATAGAAAACTTTGAAAAAATACAATACAGAACTTACATCTACGGCCTTTGGAGCGAAAGTATTTAAAAATAGAAATAAAATTGTGTGCGTTTGGGGGGGGTTGTTTTTTCGTTATATTTCCAGAAAAGCTTTCCCTTTTTTCTTATGATGCGAAAATGACCAAGAAATCTGTGTTATGTTGTCACAGAAAGTAAGTCCGATTGGTTGTTTTTTTGTTTTATGGCATACCAACCTTTATTGGTTATTTAATGTCAAATCGATTTTATACAAATAATCAGTTTTGTTTCAAATAATTTAGTTTAGTTTTCAAAAACATTTTTATTTCAAGCTAATCAGTTTAGTCAAACAGTTCTAATTCAAACAATTCAGTTTAGTATCTGTACAGTTTTTGTCCACACACAGTTAAATGTCAAAACTGTTCAATTTCGAACGATTCAGTTTAGCGAAAGTACAGTTTCAATGTCAAAAACAGTTATATTTTAAACAATTCAGTAAAGCATAAATACACAATTTGATTGTCAAAAGGATTTCTATTCCAAGCTATTCAGTTTAGTCAATATAAGTATAGTTGTTTTTTTTTGTTTACTCACAGTTAAATGTCAAAACTTCTATTTCAAACATTTCAGTTTGACGTAAAAACAGTTTCAATATCAAAAACAGTTCTATTTCAAATAATTCAGTTTAGCATAAGTACGCAGTTTACATATAAAACAATTCTATTTCAAGCAATTCAGTTTAACGTAAGTACGCAGGTCAATTGTCATAACAGTTCAATTTGAAGCAATTCAGTTTAGTATTAGTACGCAGTTTACATTTCAAAACAGTGCTATTTCAAAGAATTCAGTTTAGCATAAGTTCACCGTTTAGTTCTATTTGACCCATTGATTGGACCCTATCAGGTGCTACCACTCCGGGCCAGAGTGGACCAGGGAGGGATGGCAATGAAGAGGAACTCCGCATTCCCCAAAGCTCCAGCATTGCTGGAACATCACCATCAGATTGTTTAGTGTCATATCCAGAAATTTGTTGGGGGGGGTGTCTTACCCCTCTGCAGAGAAGCAGTCGGTGTATTCGACAGCCGCAGCCGACTGGGCAAGTAAGTCCGAGTTGAGTCGCCACGTGTTTCTGTCTAGTTTGTGTTTGGAAGATGATGCGTCTAAGTTGCTAATATGTACCTATTTCTGTTTGATGTGGCATTCCTCTTTGTCGTCCCGGTTTCCCAGGAATGTTTGTGGCTTAAGTGTTTGTGTTCCTTTGAGAAAATATTGTCATTCTATAGGTGTGTTAATTTTGTCTGATTTTTTAAATCTGCCCTGCTTATTACTGGAATTGTTGCGGGAAAATATTGTAGGTTACTTTACTTAAAAAGTATCAACATCCCTGTAAAAACTCCATATCTAGATTAGCTTCATGTTTGTGTGTCTGTTCCAAATGGTTAAAGTGTTCGCTAATGGTCCGGGAGAACGGGATTCAGTACCAGGTCGAGTCATAGCAAAGACTTAAAAAATGGTACTTGATACCTCCTTGCTTAACACTGAGCTTTATTAGGTAGGTATCATGGGTAAAGTATAGCAATCCGTGGGAAGGGTAGCGCCCTCCCCTACACCTCGGTGTAGTAGCTATTGAAAAGGGGACCTTCGAGTCGCTCTCGACTACTTATTTTTTAATTCATGGATCCATAATTGACGTATATTTTCCCTTCAAGAGCCTGAAATTAAGTACTTGTTTGTCTTTTTCCAATGTTTTCTTTAAGATATTTAAGATTATTTCTTTTTATAAGCCATGTCATCTATCTATCTATCTATCTATCTATCTATCTATCTATCAATGTGTGTGTGTGCACGCGTGCGTGTGTGTATGTGTGCGCGAGAGGAAATGAAATGAATCCGAAAATATATAGAAGGAGAAAAGATAAACTGACGAAAGATATATATTTGGTGTAGTTGATGATTCATCGTACATTCATTTATTGATCAATATTTGCCAACACGTGTTTCAACTTCAAATTTGCCGTAATACAAAAACATTCCAGTAAAAAGTATTTTAAGTATAAAAATTAGTTAATTAGAATTAGTTAATCGCAAAAATTATTTTGATATAAAAAAATACTTGTTTTGAGACTATTCAAAATGGTGGCAAATCAAATAGTGAACAGAGGTTTGTCATCACAATTTAGGTGGCTGAGAAATGCAAGCCATGTAAACTCTGCATTGTGTAGAATTAGTTAATCGCAAAAATTATTTTAATATAAAAAAAAATACTTGTTTTGAGACATTTCAAAATGGCGGCAAATCAAATAGTGAACAGAGGTCTGTCATCAAAATTTAGGTGACTGAGAAATGCAAACCATGTGAAATTAATAGATAAATGTATGATGTGTACGGAAATGCATGTTTTAGTTTTAAAATGTTTATAATTGCTCCAAACATGGGATTGCCATTACGAACCCAAGTCAAAAAGAAGGTCCATGTTGTGAAAATATTCTAATTCTTCGATAAAGAAAAAGTTTCGGGCGCAGTGGTCAGTAAAGAAGGTCATGCTGACAGTATTCTAGTACATGAAAAGGACACATCACAATTGATTTCCTTGAAAAAGGTGCAACTGTAAACAGTGCTTCCTATTGCAAACATGACTCCAAGAAAAAGTTCTGGGCACAGTGGTCAGTAAAGAAGGTCATGGTGACAGTCTTCTGGGACATGAAAGGACCCATCACTATTAATTTCCTTGAAAAAGGTACAACTGTAAACTGAGTTGTCCATCGCCTACTCGTTAGACAAAATTCACTTTATCTATTGCATGACTCATACGAGAGTTATTCAATAAACAAAGTGAATTATGACTCAATAAGGTTTTAATTTGTCTCATGATT
Source organism: Sepioteuthis lessoniana (assembly GCA_963585895.1). Lineage (NCBI taxonomy): Eukaryota > Metazoa > Mollusca > Cephalopoda > Myopsida > Loliginidae > Sepioteuthis > Sepioteuthis lessoniana. The sequence continues at coordinate 97,980,687 of OY757908.1, forward strand.
ATTGATTGAATTTTAATCGTAAAATATTCAATCGACGTGATTAATATTCATTAGCGAATTAAGTACAGTGAAAAAGAAGAAAAATTGCCTTGTCGGCTGGGGCTGTAGAATACACTAACCGCATCTCTACTGATGGGTAAGACCTCCACCCCCAACAAGTTTCCTATATATGACACTAAACAATCTGTCTATCGCACCACGTTTTTGGTCAAAAACGTGGTGCGATAGACAACAACTATGGAAGGCAGTAATTACAGGGGATACTGTTACAAGACTCAGCATTCCTATCCGAGGTCGCGGTTAAATCACCTGAAGAAGGCCAGAGGTGAAATTTGGCCGAAACGTAGTGAAGAAGAAACAACACAAAAACTACCAAGATGAGAACAAAAAGTCCGCAATGAATAAAAAATTAATTCACAGATTAAGAAGCCTCATCTCAAAATGATTCCAATTAAAGACAACTATATCTGCTCTATTGATTTTTACTTCTCTGCTAGTTTGAATTGCAAAGTCCCAGAGAATAGTAGGTTCTTTTTCTCCTGTTATTGGTTCTTGTTGGTGTTTATACCATTATTCACAATCCAATATCCCATATCACTTATATACTTTCCAATGATCCTAATGTCCTATTTTATTATGCCTTACTTTATATTGGTGTTAGGACCTGTTAAACTGCTTAAAATTTACACTTTGTGTCTCCTGCTTATGCTGAGGGGTTAGTAAATTGACACACACACATACACACACACACACACACACACACACACACATATATATATATATAAAGTGTGTATATAAACTTATTATTACACAATGCAGAGTTTACATGGCTTGCATTTCTCAGCCACCTAAACTTTGATGACAGACCTCCGTTCACTATTTGATTTGCCGCCATTTTGAATAGTCTCAAAACAAGTACTTTTTTTATATTAAAATAATTTTTGTGATTAACTAATTCTACACAATGCAGAGTTTACATAGCTTGCATTTCTCAGCCACCTAAACTTTGATGACAGACCTCTGTTCACTATTTGATTTGCCGCCATTTTGAGTAGTCTCGAAACAAGTATTTTTGTGATATCAAAATAATTTTTGCGATTAACTAATTCTACACAATGCACAATTTGTAAAAAAAAAAATCCTGAAGAAATTGAATTTTTATTTTTTTTCAAAAAATTCCCCTTTTTATTGAATGACGCTCGTATATCATTATAATCTAAAATTACCGCTAAAAACTGTTAAGATTAGTAAAATATAGTGTTCTATGCAAAAGAAAGCTGATCAGTATCCTAATATTTCAAATGTAAAATAAAACAAATTCACTCACAACTCTCAATTTTACTGAAAAAAGTTCCATGAAATTTTAACTGAATCCATGTATAATGATTGTAATAATTTAAACTATAAACCTAGTATCATAAATCATTGCTAATTTCTATTATGATAAGTAGTGAATTTATAACACATATATCATATAAGATTGAATTTAGTATAATCTTAAAATAAAGAAGAAAAAAGAAAACATTTTAAGAATATGATTAGAAAGGAATAATAAAACATGGTTGTTACTTTTCATTCTTACCTTAGCGATTTTCGAAGTAAAATTGCTAATTAGTTCACCTAATTTGGATAAAAAGAAAATTACTTTTGTCTTGTGATATAGCAACGTACGCAGAAACTCGTTCGGTGATGTCCTCGTGGTGTAATGGCTAAAGTGATGGACTGCGGATTCGTGAGTTCGAACTCCAGTCGCGCTATTACGTTCACTTTCGGACAAATACCTGCGGGAAAGGTATGAACCCCCTTATCTTCCAAGCTATGGGTTAAATAGTACCGCTACTGTTTTCTAGAAGAATGGTTTTAGCATTAAATAACCCAAGAAAGTTGATATGCCATTAAACAAAGAAAGCAAACCAGAAACTTGTTTGATTTTGGAAGAAACTGTTATTTTTGCAGTGCAATTCTATGTATGAAAAAACAAACAGGCAGACACAGAAGCGTTCTCTCTTTATATATATATATATATAGGCGGTATTTTCATATTTAAAACGTTGGATTAAATAGGACTGACACTTCGTTTCTGCCTATTTTATCGTTGATCCGTTAAAGTCTTCGTATGGGTCGTTTGAATTCTGGGTGAAATGAATTCAAGAAGGCGCCGTATTTTATCCAAGTACTTTCTGCCCAAAGTAGAGCCATCTTCGAGGGACGAATAACGAAATGACAAACATAATAACGAGTCATATACATATATATATTCCAGAATGTGGCTGCTATATTCGAAGTTGATCTTCTTTGAGGAAGGTTAATACAGAGAGTTTCAGGAATTCGGAGATTTTGTTTGTTTTTACTTTGTGTAAAATATATATGTCTGTGTCTGTGTGTCTGTTTATGAGGACAGAGATAGAGACTGAAAATGTAGTAAGTGATCGATACTTTTATAAATCAATAAAGTATGGTTAGTGCGTTCAATTGTTTCACATGTCCAAGTCTCCAGGCAATAAATTTCGTAGCGTTTCCAATATTCACTTAAAAAGCAGTTTGCTATACACCTCCCACCCTAACATACAAACATATATCACTATCTTCTCCCTACTCCTTTTGCTCCTCACTGTCATTCCTCCCTATTGATGACTTCTGTTTTCTTTTTTTTTAATCTTTAGAATAGAGAACGGAGGCCTGGCAGAGAGATGCGGACTGAGGGTTGGAGACCAGATTCTAACTATAAATGGGGTCAGCCTGATCGATGTTCCATATCATGTAGCCTGTCGACATATGGCGTATGGTGATATATTGGATTTTGTTGTTCGGGTTTGTTGGAATAACTTATTTAATTAATCTTTCTGCACGTAACTTTTGTTTCTTTTCTGCTTCATTTGTTTCAGATTTAGCATTGCACACACGAACACTGAAAAACTGATGCAATAACAAGGGCCAACGATCGATCTCTTCCTCCTCCTCATTCTTCTTCTTCCCTAGTCGGCTAGAGCTGTAGAATACTCCGATTGCATCTCTGCAAAGAGATAAGGCACTCACAACGAGTGTACTGGATATGACACTAAACAATATGACCCAGTCGGCTGGGGCTGTAAAATACGCTGACTGCATCTCTGCAGAGGGATAAGACATTCCCCAATGAGTGTCCTGGATATGACACTAAACAATGTGATGGTGTGGCTTCAGTAATGATGGAGCTTTGGGGAATGCGGAGTACCCCTTCATTTCCATCGCTCCCCGGTCCCCTCTGGTCTGGAATGGTCACACCTGATAGAGTTTTATCTTTGGGTCAAATAGAACTGTTTGATACTTAAACTGGGTGCAAACAAATGACTCATCCTAAACTGAATAGTTTGAAATAGAACTGTTTGATCATTTAAACTATTTAGCTGTGTGCAAACAAATGGTTGATAGTAAGTAGAATTATTCGTATCAGATAGAAATAAATGAAACCATTTAACTGTGAGCAAAACAAATGATCTCGGGCTCATTTAAAAATGTTCTCTACAAATATGTTTGGAAACCATATATTTAATATGTACGTGTTAAAAAGATTTGACATTAAATAACCTACAATGGTTGATATGCTATAAAACCCAACCAAACCAAATCATATATATTTAATATATATGTATAAAGAGGATTTGTCATTAAATAACCTACAATGGTTGATATGCAATAAAACCCAACCAAACTAAATCATAAATATTTAATATATATGTATAAAGAGGTTTTGACATTAAATAACTTACAATGGTTGATATGCAATAAAACCCAACCAAACCAAATCATATATATTTAATATATATGTATAAAGAGGATTTGGCATTAAATAACCTACAATGGTTGGTATGCCACAAAACCTTAAGTTCTACAGGAATTAGATGGAACCTTAAGTTCTACCTTAAGTTCTGCAGTGATTAGATGGAACGACAAAGTCCAATATTCCGCTAGTTCTCTTTTTTTTTTACTGACTGTCACTAGGTCAGGTCGTCTGGCCGAGATTAGGTGTATGATTATTATTATACTCCTAGAGAGTTTTTCACACCAGCGTTGGCTGATGGTTTTTCACGAAGTTTGAGTGATAACAAGTATCCTCAAGTCTCCTCGACTTTTCTCAGTATTCTGACCGATCTTAAAAATGCTGTAGTCTGGATGCTCTCCACGGAGCCTCTGATTTCTAAGCCTTCCAGTTCTTTTACCAAGCCTTTAGGGATTATTCCAAACGCATCACTTACAATTGATATTACCATCAACTTAATGTTCAATAGGTTTTTTTTTTTTTCGTTTCTCTGGCAAGGTCAAGGTACCTATATCTCTTTTCGCTTTCTTTCATTTTTATTCTGTTGTCTGCGGGGACGGCGGAGAAAGTAATTTATAAATACAGAACGTTTTTCTACAAAAACCACTTCATTCTCAAATTCACATTCAGATATTTTGACAATATTTATAATGATTATAAGATTTGAAAGTTTAATTATATATCAGTATGTAGTCTCATTGAATGCTAGGATTGGGTGGTACCTTTGTATGTCAAAGCCCTAGAGAATTTTTCTGGTGCAGATTCTGGTTTGTGCATAGACCCCTTGTCATTTGACCATATATGTTTCGATGTATATGTTCAGTCTGTTCATCCACCTAAGTTTCGATCTATCTATCTATCTATCTATCTGTGTATGTTAATACCTATCTATATCAGTCTGTCAATATCATAATTTGTTCCTGTTTGCTTATTCATAGCAATCTCAGTCCGTTCAGATCTATCTATCTATCTATCTATCTATCTATCTATCTATCTGTGTCTGTTAATACCTATCTATATCAGTCTGCCAATATCATAATTTGTTCCTGTTTGCTTATTCATAGCAATCTCAGTCCGTTCAGATCTATCTATCTATCTATCTATCTATCTATCTATCTATCTATCTATCTATCTATCTGTGTCTGTTAATACCTATCTATATCAGTCTGCCAATATCATAATTTGTTCCTGTTTGCTTATTCATAGCAATCTCAGTCCGTTCAGATCTATCTATCTATCTATCTATCTGTGTATGTTAATACCTATCTATATCAGTCTGCCAATATCATAATTTGTTCCTGTTTGCTTATTCATAGCAATCTCAGTCCGTTCAGATCTATCTATCTATCTATCTATCTATCTATCTATCTATCTATCTGTGTCTGTTAATACCTATCTATATCAGTCTGCCAATATCATAATTTGTTCCTGTTTGCTTATTCATAGCAATCTCAGTCCGTTCAGATCTATCTATCTATCTATCTACACAAAATGTAACCGATTAAATTACAACTCTTTTGCAACTAAACTTTTATGAACACTGAAAGCATGCTTGAAAAAGTCTCTGAAAAAGATCTTTTTTTTTTCTAATCCTATATAAACAAAATAAAAATTTCGTTTTACAATTGGTTTCCATATTAAGTCAAATTTCTTAGTTTGAGAAGGGTGAGTTATATCTCTTTTGCCATTAACGTACTTACAGTGTATAGTAAAGTGCACGGTTCAGCCTCAAAATGTTAGTCATAATCCGTAATCGAGGGCAACCAGAAGGCTCCCTTTTCAATAGCTACTACACCGAGGAGTGCCAGTATTCAGGCCTAAACTAAACTGGATATTTTATACATAACGTCATAAAAGCATATTTGTAATGACTCAGACAATTCTGGTTTATAAAAAAAAAAGCCTTTAAGTTTTGTTTTTTAAAAGCAGCAATTTCCAGCGGAAATTTTCTGGACCTGCTTAATACACATAGTTTGTTTATTGTCTGCAGATTTTATCAACCACAGGGTTCTTGGAAACTATCTACCTTAGCTAACACGGTCCACCGTACATTTTTAAATAAGAATGGTCACCGAATATTCCTGAATCACTCACCTTATCTACATCAGTCCAAGTTTTTGCTATCTGTTTATCTAACTAAATTTCTTAATAACTTTCAATTGGATATTTTTATATCTCCCGACACTTCATTTGGTTCTTCTTAACCTGCCGATAGATTGTGTCATTTTTGTCTGGTTGTAACGAACTTGATCAATCCGTTAACTAATCAATAAACATTTCTCATTTCATAGATATCGGTTTTCACACATTTTCAAGATTGATTTTTTTATTTACATCTTAAGAAAGAATTCTACGCTAATAAAAATATCTTCTTTTTTTTCACAGTACACGGGCCAATTTCCAATTTATACAGAGGTAACTCAGAACTTGGCGACAGACATAAAACCGAAAGGTAATTAACTCAGCAAATGTCACACCGATTCTATTGTCATTCACAGGTCACAGAAGCCACTTCTAGTATAAGTAACAGTAAAAAAAAAAAAAAGAGCACAGTATTTATGTGCGAAAGTCAGTTGAGAAAATTTCATGCCAAATCCTCTTTATACATATATATCAAATATATATGACTTGGTTTTGTTAGGCTTTATGGCATATCAACCATTGTAGGTTATTTAATGCCAAATCCTCTTTATACATATATATTAAATATATATGATTTGGTTGGGTTGGGTTTTATGGCATATCAACCATTCTAGGTTATTTAATGCCAAATCCTCTTTTTACATATATATTAAATATATATGATTTGGTTTGGTTGGGTTTTATAACATATCAACCATTGTAGGTTATTTAATGCCATATCCTCTTTATACATATATATTAAATATATATGATTGATAAACACATTTTGTTGATAACTTTTTAAACGAGCCTAAACTCATTCCTTGCACACAGTTAAATAGTTTCAAATATTTGAATTTCCTATTTGTCATTTATTTACACACTGTTAAATTGATATACATATATGATTTGCAAGTAAATAGTTTATTGGTAATTTTATTTTTAAATGAGTTGGAACTAATTAGTTTGCACACTAGTATTGCTATTGTTTCTACACAGTTAAATTGTTTCAGTAATAAATATCTAGCACTAATAATTCTATTCAATCTTTGTCTTTGTTTGCGGACGGTGAAGTGGTTTATAGTATTGTTATTCAACCCTAATTATTCAGTTGGACACTCTTCATTTATTTGCTCAATGTGAAATGGTTCCAAGTATTGTTATTTAATACCAATAATTCAATTTAGACACATAATTAAAGAGTTTCAAGTATGGCGATTTAACACTAATTATTCTATTCAGACACACACACACACACACACACATATATATATATATATATATATAAACATTCTTCTGTAAACTAACGACACTAGATAGCATCTTTTCTAAGTCTTGATAATGGTTTATTAAAATCGACATGTTATAGCGTCGACTTTCTTTCACATTAAATTCTTCACTTTGGATTACTTTGTTTTCAGTTTCTCTCTCTGTATATATATATACACACACACACACACACACACACATATATATATATATATATATATGTAATCTAACGACACTCGATAACACCTTTTCTAAGTCTTGATGATGGTTGATTAAAATCGACATGTTATAGCGTCGACTTTCTTTCACATTAAATTCTTCACTTTGGATTACTTTGTTTTCAGTTTCTCTCTCTCTCTCTCTCTCTCTCTCTCTCTCTCTCTCTCTCTCTCTCTGCACACACACACACACACACACATATATATATATATATATATATATATATAAACATCCATCGGTAATCTAACGACACTCGATAACGTCTTTTCTAAGTCTTGATGATGGTTGATTAAAATCGACGCTATAGCGTCGACTTTCTTTCATATTAAATTCTTCACTCTCGATTACTTCGTTTTTCAATTTTTCTTCACTTTCTCTGATTCCTTTCCATTATTTACTCACACAAATACACACACACACACACACACACACACACATATATATATATAGGTTGGAAAGTTGGCGACCATAGTCGAGGGCAACCAAAAGGCTCCCTTTTCAGTAGCTACTACACTGAGGTGTAGAGGATGGTGCGACTCCTTTCCCTAAATTGCTCCACTTTACCCTTGATACGTAACTTATGTTGCTGAGTGTTAAGCAAGGAATTATCAAATACCATTTTTTAAAGTCTTCGGTATGACGCTACCTGGGATTGAACTCTAGTTTCCCGGACCATTGCCGAACGCTCCATCCACTAGGCCAATATATATATATATACCTAAACTTTATTTATGGATTCCACGTTTTCTACATGACTAGTAAAATTTGTTATCTACATTAGGCAGTACGTTAATGTACCGAAGAATTTTTCTAAGACAGGTTCTTGAACGTTTTCGAATCAGTCTTCCTTTGCTCTTTTTTTTAATAATCAGAATCCTTTCATCTATGCACTTCTCAATGTTGGTGTATTTTTTTACACCTTTTAAAGTCTGTCTCGGTCCTTCTTCGAGTTTCACACCTTGTGCATCGTCTTTATTTTTTTTTTAATTCTATGGTTCATTTGAAAAAGAAGGAACTCAGAGTGCCTCCTTTGTCTATTTTAAGAAGTGTCCAGAGCATATTACAAGGGAGACTCCTGAAGTATTTATTCCTTTGATTTGATTGTTTCTGTATTGTTGGGTATCGAAAAGTTTTCTTATTCTTAGATATTCCTTTCTAATTTTTTCTTTCATTTCCGTTTGCTTGATGGTATCTGCTTCTAATTCTTCCAGGTATGAGTAGTTTTCGTTTTTTTTTTTTTTCTCTCCAGTGTCCTGATTCTTTCATAATTGAACATTTCTGTTGATTTTTTACCTCTTTTCGTTATCGGCCCAGTCGGCTGGAGCTGTAGAATACACTTACTGCAACTTTGCAGAGTGTTAAGAAACTGCATTAATGGGTAGCCTGGATATGACACTAAAAAATCTGATAATGAAGCTCCAGTTCTGGAGATTTTGGGAATGCAGAGTACTCCTTAATTGCCATTGCTCCCAGATCCACTCTGACCAGGAGTGGCAGCACCTGATAGAGCCCTATATATGGGTCAAATAGAACTGACAATTAACAGTGTGCAAACAAGGGATTTATGCTAAATTGAATTATTAAAAACGAAACTGTTTGATCTTATAACTGTGTGTAAATAAATGACTGATGTTTAATTGAATTGTTAGTGATACATAGCAATACTTGAAACCATTTAACTCTGTGCACAAAATATGAGCTCAGACTCATTTAAAAATGTTATCAACAAGATATGTTTACAGATTATACATATCTTTTATATATATATATATATATATATATGTGTGTGTGTGTGTGTGTGTGTGTGTGTGTGTGTATAAATGGGATTTGGTATTAAATAACCTAGAATGGTTGATATACCATAAAACTCAACCAAACTCAAACTCTTTTCATTAAAAATATGGCACATTTTTCAATTCCAAATTCCACTTACAATGGGTATCACCTTCACTTTTATGTTCCACAGCTCTTTTTAGCTCTCTAGCATGGTCTTGATACATACCTTTTGTAAGGATATTAGGGCGCTGGGAAACGCAGACAGCCTCGTCCCGAATTTGAAGTTGATTCAGCGATTCCGTTTTCCACAACGATAACCATTCTAAGAGAAGAAAGACTCTGAAATCAACCCCCACACCAGTGTGGCAAAGTAATATGAGCCATAGCCTCTAAATCAGTTCGGCGTTGAGTTCAGCCTTATTCAGACACTTTTTACGGCGTCATTTATGCCAAGTTGTATAAGACCCTGTCCTTCCTTGAACAATATCGGTGCCATGAAAAAGACAGATCTTGAGTATGGGCAACTAATAGTTTTCCATACAATATTGCCCAAGCCTATGTCGCCGATATCCAGGCGCAGATCGATATTCACTAGGCACTGAAGAGTGCCAGAATTGTTGTTGTGTATGTTGTTATAGCTGTTGTTGCTTGTGATGTCGTTATTAAAGCTTAAGTAATTTTTTTTATTCACAGGCCATGGTTTCCTACACGACGCAAGCCTTTATAGACCAGTGGGGAAAAACTACCCGTATTCAAATGGTCGTATTGAACCAATCGGATCCTGTTCACCCGGAACCATTCATAGCTACAAACTATCTGATCCTTCAGAAGAGGTCGTGCGTCAAAAAAGACATTATTCAGACGACCTCTATATTCAAAACCCTTTGTGCAGTGACGAATCTTCATTGCTATCGAGTACCTCGTCGCCAGTTCAAACCAGTCTCAATGCTTCGGAAAATGAAGAGAAGGCTGAAATGAATCGATCGCACCCACTGATAGAAGACTGGCCTGAAGTAACTCCAAAGCCGCCGCCCAGAACCGGTAAGCCGGACTTGGAGAAACTCAATGAACTTTTAAGTCAAAGAAGCAAAGTGCCAGCAAAGCATATTCAACCGTCGAAAATTTCGCAGACGGATTCTGTTTTTCGGCCTTCAAAGGTTGAGGTCGAGACAATAGCCATTGTCCACCAGCACGCAGAGAATATATCCAAAGCTAGAACCGTAGAAAATGAGAATTCTCTAAAGCCTGTTGATCAGAAAAAGTTAAGAAGTAAGCCACCAAGAAAGCATAAGAAGACCATCGAAGTTGATGGTTGTAAGGAAAAGTCGAAACCCCAACCATTAAAAGAAAAGAAAGAAATAACGAAACCAGAGCAACAAAGCCATCAGGGATTAATTACTCAACCAGCTTACATCACAACAGAAATAATCGAAGCTGAAGCAGAAAACATCGAACCTGAATTAGTTGAACGACTTGAACAAGTCAAACCAGAAAACGTTACCGAAAGGTTTCTACCAGACATTGTCGTAGAACCAGAACAAGTTACCGTGACAGCTAATGCAAGCTTACCAGGTTTTGTTGTAGAACCAGAAAACGTTGTCATCCCTGAAATTCTTATCGAGTCCACATGGAATGATTCAGAAAGTTTTACAGAAGAAATTTGCAACCCAGCAGGTTACCTGACGCCGGAAGTGACTGCTGAATCGCCTCTGTTTTCGATTCATGACACGAATGATTTGACATATGACGACGATGACAGACTCTCGTTTATTTCTTCACTGTCCCTGGAATATGATGGTGATAATTTCCAAATAAAATCTCCCCTGTCCGAAGATGAAGCCAGCAGTTTGAATCACAGTAAAGAAAGGATAAAGCCTTCAGTTTTCAATGTTTCGAAAGCTGATGATGATGATATTCGTTGGAAGGAAAAGACTGACCATTCGACTTACAAATTCGGTATGAGTTTCTTTTATCTAACTCGCATACTCACACACACACACACACACACACACATATATATATATATATATATATACTGGTGCTCGTGAGCAAAAAAAAAAAAAATTACACTTAAAAGTCAAATTTGTCGTCTAACTCCACTTGAAAATATTTGACTGGTGCTTGGGAAAAAATAAAAAACGGACGGGTTGGTAAATGTAGATAGATAGATAGATAGATTTACCAACCCGTCCGCACGAGTAGGTTGTGACAAGCGGAGTTTATCAGGTTTGGATTCAGAGTTTTCCTTCTCCAAGACCAGTTGCCATACCAAGACTAAAGAGCCTGGTCTTTATTATTTACCCATTGCTGGAAGAAGACTAGTTGGCTACATACCTTTCCAAGGGCATTAGCGCCATGTGAAATGCAAACAACCTCGTCTGGGATTTGAACTCGGTTTTCCCTGTCCATTTTCTACAGTAACTATTACATCATAATGTGAGTGTGTGTGTGTGTATGTGGAGGCGTGTGTCTTTGGGTGTGTGTGTTTCTGAGTGTGTCTGAGTGTAGATGATGCAATAGTTTTGATAAGATGAAGTTATTAGTGAATGTATGATTAATTATGTACAAAGGTTCATTAAAAAGAAATTGTAATTGAAAATAATTAAGAAATGGTAACGTTTTCCCACACCTTTTTGGTAACGTTTTCACACATCCTTTTGGTAACGTTTTCACACACCTTTTTGGTAACGTTTTCACACACCTTTTTGGCCACGTTTTCACACATCCTTTTGGTAACTTTTTCCCTCACCTTTTTGGTAACGTTTTCACACACCTTTTTGGTAACGTTTTTACACACCTTTTTGGTAACGTTTTCACACATCTTTTTGGTAACTAAAATGTTAGCGTAGTTTTTCCATGTTATTTTTTTCATCGGCCTTAAAGACGCATAAAATCTTGAAATGTCAACAATATGTAAATATCTCCCGCAATGTGAAATCTGCACACATCATTTAGCTACGACATTAAGGTGTTGGGGAGGACGCTACTCCTTTATTTGGGTCACTCCACTTTACCCTTGATCCCTACCTCATAATTTTGAGTGTTAAGCAAGGAGGCATCAGGTACCATTTTTTAATCTTTGATATGACAATACCTGGGATTGAATCCCAGATTGAAAACTCTACACACTAGGCCAATGGACTATCAATATGTAAAAGCTGTAATGAAAGTTGATTTTACGGCACGTCAACCCTTGTTGGTTTTTTAATCTTTTTTAATCTCTTTCTTTGCAAGCAATAATACGGATACAAGTAACTAATTATAAGTAAAATTGGCGACGGTAGTCAAAGGAGACCCGAAGACTCCCTTTTCAATAGCTACTCCACCGAGGTGTTGGGGAGGGTGCTGCTCCTTCCCATGGATTGCTCCCCTTTACCCTTGATACGTACCTTATAATGCTGAGTGTTAAACAATAAGGTATTAAGTACAATTTTTTAAGTCTTTGGTATGACTCGACCTGGAATTGAATCCCTTTCTCCCGGGCCATTGATGAACACTCTACTCACTAGGCCAATGAGCCGGTTAATGATTGGTAAACAATTATAACTTTAAGGTTAGAAGTATCGAGGCACATGGTGAGAATCCAATTCATTAATAATTCATAAACCATCACACAACCTGAGGAGTCAAGATCATAGCTTTAAGTAACAATTCTTTATACAAACAGTTTATACACAGTTATGCGTTTTCAAGCGTTCCAATTTAAAATAAATATTGTCCAGCCGGTTGAGGCTGTAGAATATACCGACTGCACCTCTGCAGAGGGGTAAGACCCCTTCCCCCAATGAGTGTCCACGTAATATGACACTAAGCAATCTGATGTTGAGGTTCCAGTGATGCTGGGACTTTGGGGAATTCTGAGCACCCCTTCATTGCCATTGCTCCCAGGTCAACCCTGGCCAAGAATGGTAGCACCTGATAAGGCCCCATCAATGGGTTAAATAGAACTAAACTGCATTCTTATGCTAAACTGAATTGTTTGAATTGGAACTGTTTGACTAAACTGAATAGCTTGAAATAGAAATGTTTTTGACGAATATAATAGCGTGTGTGCTTTGACTCTCTCAATGTGAGTCGATTCGTTCTCTCCGTAGATCAGACGCCAACTGAAATCGTGACCATAAACTGTGTACTTACATTTACGCTGCGAACTTATGCTTAACTGAATTACTCCAAATTGAACTGTTTTTGACATTTAAAGTGTACTTATACGAAACTGAATTGTTATATATAGAACTGTTTGAATAAACTGAATAGTTTAAATAGAAATGTTTTTGACGATTAAACTGTGTACTCATGCTAAATGGAATTGTTTGGAATACAACTGATAATTTGCATAAAAACGGATTTGGTGTTAACCTATACAGGTTGATATATCATAAAAAACAACCAACCAACTAACATAAACTGAATTGTTTAATATAGAACTGTTTTGACATTTAACTTTGTGTAAATAAAATGTATACTTATACTAAACTGAATATGCTGAAGTAGAACTGTTTGACAAAACTGAATAGCTTGAAACAGAAATATTTTAGAGAATTAAACTTTGTACTTATGCTAAACTGAACTGCTTGAAATAAGACTGTTTTCATATCGAAACTGCATATTTAAGTTGAACTGGATTGTTTGAAATAGAACCATTTGCATAAAAAATGGATTTGGCGTATAATAACCTAATATACCATAAAGGAATAAATTAAATAACCTAATATGCCATAAAATAACCTAATATGCCATAAAATAACCTAATATGCCATAAAACCCAACCAACCAACCAACCAACCAATATGAATAATTTACACAGCGTAACAAGAGTATAAGACTAAACAAAACTGAATGAGGAAGGTGATTCACTGTGAATTGTGCAAGAAATTGAAATTTGATCATACGAACCAGTGGTATGTGTTCAATCCAGAATCCGTTCTAGAGGATGAGATGCACAAAGTTCTTTGGGATTTTGAGAATCAAACAGATCACCTAGTCTCGGCCAGAAGACCAAACCTAGTTATTATCAACAACAAAAGTGAGACCCTGCCGAATAGTGTACTTTGTCTTCCTGGCAGACCACAGAGGAAAAATAAAAGACAGCAAAAAAAGAAAAAAAAAAGAAAGAAAGACTAAGGCCTGGCTAGAGAAATAAAAAAGACTATGGAACATGAAAGTGACGGTGATACCAACTGCAATTCGTGCACTTGGTACAGTCACCAAAAGATTGGACTGGAGGACTTGGAAATGAAAGGTTAATTGGGGAACATCTTGACTACAGCATTGTTAAGATCGGCCGGAATACTTAGAAGAGTCCTGGAGACTTGAGGGGACTTGCTGACACTGAAATTCCAGTGAGAAACTATAAGCTAACACTGGTGTGAAAAACTCCCAAATAATAATAATAATTATTATTATAATGGTAATAACGTGAGTTCAATTTAGGCTGATTTTATAGTAAATGAATTTTCGTTGATTTAACGCTGAAGTCGTTTTGTTAGTATTTTTACAAGCATTTGTATGTTTTCAAGCAATCATCTTTTTTCACGCAATTATATGGTTTCAAGTACCTCTACCTCGTACGGGAAGGTGTCTTCGTGGTGTAATGGTTAAAGTGATAGACAGCGGGTTCGTAGTAAACGAGTTCGAATTCCAGTCGCGCTATTACGCTCACTTTCAGACAGTTACCCTTGGGAAAGTTACGGTTCCCCTTATCCTCCCACTACAAGGGAGCCTTCGGGTTACCCTCGACTATGGTCGCCAACTTTACTTACAACTTACTGTTCTTCTAGAAGAATGGCTTTGGCGTTAAATAACCTATAAAGGCTGCTATAACGAAGAAAACAAACCAAAAATATCTCATACTTATTCCTATAGCAACTGTATTGATTGTAGTAACTGTACCTATTTAATTATAACGATACCAATTATTTTCAGACAGTTAAAGTTCAAAGTGTTCCTATCTAATATAGACTCCTCTCTAAGCACGTCATTTTTCTAATCGACGCGCAGTTTAATTCGAACCCCGGGCGAAATCTCAATATCTACACAGCCGTCCGAATGGTGAGACATTTACAATTTGAAACTGTCCCAAAGATACATTTTCATTCGACGATCGACTTGCTCGATATTCAAAAAGTGTTGTGGTTTTTATTAGCCGAGATAGCTGATGTTTCCCAAACCGATCAGCAAAGATAATCTCTTTGGGTAATGAATGTTCTGAACAGGATTACTCGATTTCTTCTTCGGAAGAACAACAATACCAGCGATTAAATACAACAGTTTAATAACAGAATATCTAGGGAAATATAATCGACTCTCATATAGCATCTACAGTTATACAAAACGTGGTACTGCGATTGATTATATGTGTATCGGTCTCAAGTTAACTTTAGCAACTTAATGAAATGTTTGAATCATTCACTGATGAATGTGAATATTGTATAGCCACATAATACATATGCAAGCATAATCATAACGACGACACAATAAAGACGAGCGACACAGGTCTTTAGAAAAATATACCTCTCACTTTATTGAAAGGGTTGTGAGTGAGGGGGAGTTGGAGACCGAACAGAACTGCAACATATGCACTCTTATGGCCATCAGCGTTTCTTTCTCGTTCTCCTGGGCTGCTCAACCGGAGGCCCGGGGGCCCAGCTTTCTGCTAGGTGCTGGCTTTCTCTACCACAACTTGTCTCCAAACTGATTGAATTTCCTGTGCACTCAGTTTTCTAACAGTTCACGCTCGCTCAATATCTCCCCATAACTGGCCATCGGAATGTGCACTTCCGCCGTCTTTGGAATGTCATGTTTGGTCGTCATCGAGCGGAAATAACTGTCATGCAGTTCACAGGTCACTCTCTTCCACCGCATCAGTTTGTGACTGTACCGTGGGATTTTAACCCTGTCCCTTATTGTCAGCCAAGCTCGCCCACGCCAATGGAATATGCACTTCCGCCGTCTTTGGAATGGCATGTTTGGCCGGGTCGAAGATCAATATACTACATGAACAAGCGTTTTTCTCTCAGAAGACGAATATAATAGCGTGTGTGCTTTGACCCTCTCAATGTGAGTCAATTCGTTCTCTCCGCAGACCAAATGCCGATTGAAATCGTGACCACAAACTCAATCGTTATATGTACGTTTCTTCATGATTCAAATCTATTCTCGCGCTGAAAATACACACTTAAATAAGCTATTGTTCAAATCAAGTTCAACAGTCACTTCCTCAATACTTACGAACCGAAAACAATATTCTAACATCTTTAGTCCAGCTTTAAAATACATAACACGGCTTTGCTGTCTCACTATTTGGGGTCACATCTGGTCTTCTCAACAATCTACTTGTTCTCTGAGAAAATTTAAAAAATCTGATTTTTCGCAATAACCCAATCTTGACGACTGTGAAGAATATTACAACTATGATATCCTCAAAAGCAAGTTAACCCTGTTACATTTCAATCAGTTAACTTTCTCATACTAATACTTGTTACACTGATACTTGTTACACTAATACCTGTTACACTAATACTTGCTACTTGTTATACTAATACTTCTTACACTAATACTTGTGACTTGTTGCACTAATGCTAGTCACTTGTTGAACTAATACTCGTTACACTGATACTCGTTACTTGTTAATCTAATGCTTGTTACAGTAATACTTGTTACTTGTTACACTAATACTTGTTACCCTAATACTTGTGACTTGTTATACAAATACTTGTTACACTAATATTTGTGACTTGTTACATTAATACTAGTTACTTGTCACACTGATACTTGTTACTTATTACACTAATGCCTGTTGCACTAATACTTGTTACTTATTACTACTAATACTTGTTACACTGATACTTGTAACTTGTTACACTAATACTTGTTACACTAATACTAATAACTTGCACACACATTGTTTAAAAATTCATAAGGGTTGATTTTAAGACAAATTATACCTTACTAGTTTAATTTAACGATACTATCAGATTTTATATTGTATTTTCACGTAATTATATAATTTCCTGTATTTCTGTCTAAGACAGATAATTTTAGACGTGAAACTAAAAGGTACGTCGACTCAGAGTTAGACAAGAGTCTACACTTTCCATTTCCCAGTCGGCTGCAGGTGAAGAAGACACCGACTGCGTCTTTGCAGACAGGTAAGACTCCCCCAGAGTGGTCCAGTCAGCTGGGGCCGTAGAAGAAGATTCCGACTGCATCTCTGCAAGAGTGGTAATACCGCCACCAACGAGTGACCCAGTCGCCTGATGTTGAAGAAGACACCGACTGCATCTCTGCAGACGACTAAGACTCCCCCAAAGAGTGGCCCAGAAGGCTAGTGTTGTAGAAGAAGACACCGACTGCGTCTTTGCAGACGGGTAAGACTCCCCCAAAGTGGTCCAGTCAGCTGTGGCCGTAGAAGAAGATTCCGACTGCATCTCTGAAAGAGTGGTAAGACCGCTACCAACGAGTGGCCCAGTCGCCTGATGTTGAAGAAGAAGACACCGACTGCATCTCTGCAGACGACTAAGACTCTCCCAAAGAGTGTTGTAGATGAAGACACCGACTGCGTCTCTGCAAGAGTGGTGAGACCCCCACCAACGAGTCTCCTGTGGCCCAGTCGGTAGGGGCTGAAGAAGAGTATACCGACTGCATCTCAGCAGAGGGGTAAAATCCTTTCTCTCCCAGCCTAGTCGGCTGGGGCTGTAGAATACACTGACTGCTTTTCTGCAGAAGGGTAAAACTTCCCCAACGAATGTGCTAGATATGACACTAAACAAGCCGATGATGGGGGATGCAGAGTACTCCGTCATTGCCATCAATCCCAGGTCCACTCTGCCCCGGAGTGGTAGCGTCTGATAGGGTCCTATATCCTGGACTGATTGCATTTCACATAGCACTAATACCCTTGGGAAAGGTATGAATCCAATTATTCTCCCTCCAGCTATGGGTAAATAGTAGGGCAGACTAGGTTCTTCAGCCTTGGTGAGGCAACTAGTCTAGGAGAAGGAAAACTCTGAATTCAAACCTGTTAAACTCCGCTAAAAAAATTAACCTTGTGTCATATCCTACCCGAGCGGAGGGGTTGGGTAAATATGATCGGGTCCTATATATGGGTCAAATAGAAATGACATTTAAAGTGAGTACAAACAAATGATTTACGATAAATTGAATTGTTTGAAATAGAGCTGATTATTTGTATAAAAACTGATTTGGCATTAGATAATATAGAAAAGTTGATATGCCATAAAACCCAAACAACCAACCAACCATAGTTAGTAAAATTTAATTAAATTAAAATGATTATTTTAGTGTGAAAAATTATTTATTTTTTTTTTTTTTTAGTTTGGAATTTAATTTCTGTACAATTAGATAAGTCTTGCATCAACAAAGCTTCCTGTTGATTATCCCTAAGAAGAATGAATTTCTTTTATCTTCTCTTAGGACGATTGAATATGTATATCAAATTTGGTTGTACTTCGTAAAACCATTTCTCTGTCTAAAGAACAAATCGACTTCTTGCCCAGTCGGCTTGGGCTGTAGAATACACCAACTGCACCACTGCAGAGGAATAAGACCCCAGCAAACTGGTGTTCAGCATGTCAGACAAAACAATCTGATGATGAGGTTCCAGTTATGTAGGAGCTGGGGAATGCTGAGTACCCCTTCATTGCCATCATTCCCAGGTCCACTCTGGCACAGAGTTGTAGCACCTGATAGGGTCCTATCAATAGGTCAAATAGAATTGACATTTAAAATGAGTGCAAACAAATAATTTATGATGAATTGAATTGTTTGAAATAGAACTGTTCGATCAATTAACTGTGCAAACAAACATCGATGTTTAACTGAATAGTTAGGTATACATAGCAATACATGGAACTATTCAAATTTGTTGACTTATGCTAAATTGGATTGTTTGTAATAGAACTGTTTGATCATTTAACTGTGTGTATCTACAAAACGTGTTTACGAATCATGTATTTAATATGTGTAAAAAATGGTTATTCCCAGTGAATCACCTTCCTCATTCCGGTTATACAGAAGGTGAGCATCCCCGGCAGGACACTCCCTTTTTGGTGGGAAGTCTTACTTCTTTGTCGAGGCGTATTCTAGGACCCCATTGACAGGTTTAGTTATTTTTATGGCATATCAACCCTCAAGAGTTATTTAATGACAGATGCTTTTCATACTTATATATATCAAATATATATGCTTAGCAAAGTTGGTTGGTAGTATTTTATGGCATATCAACCCTTGTGGGAAATTTAATGTCACATCCAGTTTATACATATATATGATTTGTGAACGGATAGTTTGTAGGTAACATTGTCTTAAAACAAACCAGAGATCATTCGTTTGAACACTTTTAAATGATTTCAAGAACTGTTATTTAACATTGATAATTATTTTTAAATTCACAATATTCTTTAGTAAAAGATTGAACAGTTCTATTTCAGACCCTATCAGGTACTACCACTCCAGGTCAGAGTGGACTTGGGAGTAATCGTAACGAAGAAGTATTCCACGATCCCCGAATTCCTCACCATTAGATCCAGTTTAATGTTATACACAGGACACGAAATGGTTTCAAGTATTGCTATCTAACACAAATAATTCTAGTCAATGTAATTCATTCCTTTTCAAAGTTAAATGATTTCAAACACTGTTATAATTTCAATTAATTACCTATCAGTTGGTTGGTTGGTTGGATTTTATGGCGTATCAACCATTGTAGGATATTTAATGCCAAATCCGATTTTAATCATATGATTAATCATATGAATTTAGCATAAGTACAGTTTAAATGTCAAAAACAGTTCTATTTTAAACAATTCAGTTTAGCATAAATACACTGTTAGATTTCTATTTTATCCGTAGATAGGACCTAATCAGGTGCTAACACTCCAGGCCAGACTGAACTTGAAAGCGATAGCAATAAAGGATTACTCCGACATCCTCAAAGTTCCAGCACTACTGAAGCCGCACCATCAGATTATTTTGTGTTATATCCAGGATTGCGGAAGTCTGACCCATCTGCAGAGATGCAATCGGTGTAGTCTGCAACCCTAGCCGACTGGGCTAGATTTCGTTTGTTTGGGTTTCATGGCATACCAACTATTGTATGTTATTTAATACCAAATCCTGTTTATACATATATATTAAATATATATGATTTGTCAACACATTTTGTTGGTAACATTCTTAAACAAGCCGGGGCTCTTTTTTTTTTTTGCACACAGTTAAACGGTTTCAAGTATTGCTATGTAACAGTCACAAATTAACATCAGTCATTTGTTTGTACTCATAGTTTGTTCTATTTGAACCATAGATGGGACCCTGTTTTTACATATGTATTAAATGTATGATTTGTAAACACATTTTGTAGATATACGCAATTAAATGATCAAACACTTCTAGTTCAAACAATTCAATTTCGCATCAGTCAACAAATTTAAATGGTTCCAAGTATTGTTATGTACCATTAACAATTCAATCAAGCATCAGTCATTTGTTTACACATAATTAAATGATCAAACAGTTATATTTCTAACAAATCAATTTCGCATACGTCATTTGCTTGCACTTAGTTTAAATGTCTAACAGTACTATTTGACCCATAGATAGGACCTTATCAGGTACTACCATTCGGGCCAGAGTGGGCCTGGGAGCGATGTCACTGAAGGAGTGCTCTACTATAACTGGAGTTTCAACATTAGATTATTTTATGTCATAACAGGACACTCGTTGTGGCGTGGCCTGCCAAATCTTGTTTATATATATATATATATATATATATATATATATATATATATATATATATATATATATATATATAAGCATATCTTGTTTATATATATATATATATATATATATATATATATATATGTGTGTGTGTGTGTGTGTGTGTGTGTGTGTGTGTGTGTGTGTATAAGCACCCAGTTTAAATGTCAAACAGTACTATTTGACCTATACATTGGACCCTATCAGACGGGTCAAAGTGAGTCTAGGAGCGATGGCAATGAAAGGGTACTCCGCATTCCCCAAAGCTCTTGCATTACTGGAGCCTCACCATCAGATTGTTTAGTATCATATATCCAGGACACTCGTTAGGAAAGGGGAGGGACTTACTCGTCTGCAGAGAAGCAGTCGATGTATTCTACAACCCCAGCCGACTGGGCAATTCAAGTATCATCAAAGATTAAAGAATTCCATTTAAAAAAAATCAAAGAATCTCTTAAATAAAACAGAAACTATCATGATGTTATTATTCTAGTTTTATGGAATATCAACCCTTCTGGGTTATTTAAAATCTGTTTGTGCATTGTAAGATTGTCACATCATTTTTCATTTTGTAAGATTGTCACATCATTTTTCATTTGATTGTAAGATTGTCACATCATTTTTCATTTTTAAACGAACCAGAGCTAATTTGTTAGCATAGAGTTAAATGGTTTAAAGCATTGCTATTGTTGGTACATAATAGCTAGATGGTTTCAAGTATTACGATTTAACACTAATAATTCAATTTGATATTTATTATCCCAAGTAAAAGAATGAGAATTCTTATTTGACTCATAGATAAGACTAACTCGTACTACAACTCCGGTTCGTCGTGGACCAGGGAATTATGGCAAAGAAAGAATATTCCACATTCCCCAAAGTTTAGTGTTTCCGGCAGTTTGGTGTCATATCTAGGACACTCGTTATGGGGGAGGAGGGCTTAGATCTCTGCATAGATGCAGTCCACGTGTTTTACAACCCCAGCTGACATGAATAGAAACTATAAAACGGTTATCTTCTGAACCAAGGGAAATAACTCTAAGATATTGTAAGAGTTATGTACCTTTAATTATTGAGCTTTCGATTTATACGGGTTTCTGAAGTTTATAGATATTTTTGTAGCTCATCTCCTCGTATATAAGTCGTAATAGTAATCATATATCTATCCAAAGATATTTAATTCCGTTTTAATGAAGCTGAAATTTATGAATAGTTGGAAAACCAACAAACTTCGTCCAGCTGCAAATATGGAAAATATTTACGAGTTAAACAAAACAAAAAAACAAAAATAAAATCAAAATCAAAATCAAACAAACAAACAAGGTTTGGTAGTGTAATGGTTAAAGCGCTGGACTGTTGAATCATAGTAAGCGAGTTAGAACCCCAGTCGTGCTATTACGTTCACTTTCAGGCAAATACTCTTGGGAAAGGTATGAGTTCCTTATCCTCCCGGCTATGGGTTAAATAGTACCACTACTGTTCTAGGAGAACAGCTTTGGCATTAAATAACCTACAAAGGTTGATATGCCATTAAACAAAGAAACTGAACTATAGTTTCTGTCGTTAATTAGGAAAGAACTGATATTCATAGGCCTTTTTTTTTCTATAATTTCTACTGTTGATTTGGAAAGAACTGATATTTATAGGCCGAAATCGATCGCGATTACCGAATTTATGTATACACATTCTTTTCGTTTGTGTGTATATTATTTCGATCATAACCATTGACAAAAAAGCGACGCATCATAGCCAAATTTTCATTAGAGCAATACATTCTAAATACGTTAATTCAGAGAATAACCCAATTTTTACTCCAATTTGCAACTGTTTGATGATTTGGAAGAATCGATGTTGTTGCTGAATGCCACTTTTAACGAAATCCATATTTCCTTTCTCAATAGATCGCTCCGTTGTCCGGGGGGGGGGCAGAATTCGCTATACGGAGGGGGTAAAAAAAGGGATGTCATGAGTGTGATACAAAACTGCGTCTCCTGATAATGAGACTCCTGTACTGGAAATATGTGGAGTGTGAGGTTCCCTTTCATTGCCATTACTCCCAGGTCCACTCTGAATTTGCTGGGTAGCATTTATGGGTCAAATAGATCTGTTTTAAAAATCATTAGCATTCGATCTGACCTTATGCAAAAAAAAAAAATAAATAAAAAACAAAAGAAAGAAAAATATTAAGAAACAACAACATAAAAATTGAAAAAAAAGTGCAATGGACGCGATTCCCAAAACACTGTGCATTAAATAACCCTAGACGAGTTGAAACGCCGTTAAAATCAGTCAATCATCTCTAAAGGGAGACACCAAAATACAACATAGACAGCTATAACAATAGAAGCCTAATGGGTAGGCAGGTCATCTATTACTGTGATTGAAGTTATATTGAAAATCAGGAAGTAAGAGATTGCCAGGGACCAGGAATTTATTGAAGTGCTGTAATTTAAATTTGTGGGTGAGTGTGTATCGTTTTGAAAAGAGTTAAACTTAACCAAAAGGTTTAATAATTGATATTTTTGCTCATCGTTCTTCCTTTCATTCATTAGATGGAATTCTAATTCAGAGAAGCAACGTGATGGCCAAAGTACGATATTTAGAAGGAAAACAGTCACCCAACCCAGGATTGGAAAAAGTCAACCGGAAAAAAGTTAAAACCAAAGACAATGGTAAGTAACCTGTTTATAGTAAGTTGGCGATCGTAGTCCAGGGTGACCCGAAGGCTCCCTTTTCAATAAGCTACTACACCAATGCGTAGGGGAGGGCGCAACTCCTTTCCCTGGATTGATCTTCTTTACATTTGATCCGTATCTTATAATGCTAAGTCTTAAGTAAGGAGTCATCAAGTACCACTTTTTGAGTCTTTGGTATGACTCGACATGGGATTGAACCTCGGTCTCCCGGACCCTTGGCGAACACTCTACGTTGTTAACGGCGATTCGAAGGTCACCTTTTCGATACCTACTACTCTGAGGTGTCGGGAAGGGCGTTGCTCTTTACCTTAGATAGCTCCACTTTACCCTTGATCCGTGTCTTATAATGCTGAGTATTAAGCAAGGTGGCATCAAGTACCATTTTTTGAGCTTTTAATATGACTTGACCTAGGATTGAACCCCGGTCTCCCGGACCAGTTGCAAACACTCTAATCATTATGCCAATGTGGGACATAGTACTATCAAAACAGATATCATTAGGTATCATATATTACAAGTTATTGAAATTTTCTAGCGAAAATCATATTGCATAAATGTATATAAAAGCTGTACTTATTTTATGAACAGCTACGTACTGTTTTTGACGACATATTAGGCGATTTTTTTTTACTTAAAATATCTTTTTAAATTCCCCTACGTCTTATATGCCGTATGTAAGTTTAAAATTCGCAATACTCGGCCGATTGTTGGTTGGTTGGTTGGTTGGTTTTTATGGCATATCAACCTTTGTTGGTTATTTAATCCATTTTTATGCAAATAGACAGTTCTTTTTCAAACAATTCAGTTTAAAATGAGTATACAGTTTAATTGTCAAAAACATTTTTATTCTAAGCTTTTCCGTTTAGTCAAGCCTTTCTAATTCAGCTAATTCAGTTTAGTATAAGTACAGATTTTGTTTACACACAATTAAATATCAAAAGAGTCTTACATCAAACTAATCAGTTTAGTGTAAGTACAGTTTCAATGTAAAAAAAAACAGTTCCATTTCAAATAATTCAGTTGAGCATTAGCACGCAGTTTAAATATAAGTACAGTTTAATTGTCAAAAACATTTCTATTTCAAGCTATTCAGTTTAGACAAACAATTCAGTTTAGCATAAGTATGCATTTTAGTTTTATTTAAACCATAGATAGGGCCCTATCAGGTGCTACCACGCCGGACCAGAGTGGACCTGGGAGCAATGGCAATGAAGGGGTACTCCGCATTCCCCAAAGCCCCAGCATGACTGGAACCTCACCATTAGATTGTTTAGTGTCATATCAGGACATTCATTGGGGGGTCTTACTCCTCTGCTTATTCTACAGCCACAGCCGACTGGGCCAAATAGTCGGCCGAAATTAGCTACCTGGCAACTTCTCTCAGTTTAGACTTTAGAGTAACTTTCATATACCTATTGTCCTTATTTAAAAGGCTATTATGCCGATTAAATGTGTTATCATTGATAATATTCATTATATTAATTTCATCACATTTAATATTAGTACTTCGATTTATTTTATGTTTGCCATGCTGAAATTGAGGTGCGTCTTATACACCCATGCGTCTTATATGCCGTCAAATACGGTAATTCATATCGGAAGCGCACTTATTGTAATGCTCATTGTAATCGGAAATGGAGTTGGCGACCCGAGTTCAAATCTTAGATAAGACTTTTTGCGTTCCAGTTCACCTTGGGAAAGGCATGGACCAATTTTTTCTCCGATACGGCACCTGAAAAAAACAAAAAAAACATGAAATGTTCTCTGAAGAAATCAACAAGCCAGAAACATACGTATGTATGAACTAAATAAATACTCTTTAAAACGATATAAATCCCTTTATGGACCAACTCATTTTGAAATATGACAATCCAAAGAGAGAATAAAAATATCTTAAAATAGGTTGGTCCACGAAGAAGAAAAAAAAATTCAGAAAATACAAATCTCTTCCAGGACCTACCTATTTTAAGATATATATATATATATTCCAGGACCTACCTATTTTAAGATATATATATATATATTCCAGGACCTACCTATTTTAAGATATATATATATATATATATATATATATATATATATATATATATATGCAAATTTCATTAAACATAATAGACATTTTATGCCTACATATTCTCTTTTGGATCCGTTCGAATTCCCGTATTACTTTTATCGTATTCGGGGGGAACTGATTAAGGTATTGTCCATAGTTGTATGTATCCCTAGTACTTTCTGCCCGACTTTGGGCCATCATCAGGGGAGAATCTGTTACAAAAGTGATGTAACTTTTGTTTTAGCAAATTACTACTGTGTGTAAGGACGTCTTTGCTGTTGGAGATTATGGCGCTTGCTTTTAAATGTAATTCTGTAAATAGTGCCAGTAGCTAAAGACATTTAAGTACGTTAGCACTGGTTTGAAAATTAATTCTGTCAAATGCTGGTTGCAGGTTTCTAATATATAGTGCTTCGAGAATCTGGAGTTTTTGTTTATTATTTTGATGTTCGAGTATTGTTGTGTTGTCGGTGAGAATTTTTCGTAGTTGTGTTGTTGGGCATGAATGTTTTTTTAAATGCTGAGCTATTGAACTTGTGTCAGAAAGGTGCATGTTTAGCTACTGGCACTATTTACAGAATTACATTTAAAAGCAAGCGCCATAATCTCCAACAGCAAAGACGTCCTTACACAGTAGTAATTTGCTAAAACAAAAGTTACATCACTTTTGTAACAGATTCTCCCCTGATGATGGCCCAAAGTCGGGCAGAAAGTACTAGGGATACATACAACTATGGACAATACCTTAATCAGTTCCCTCCGAATACGATAAAAGTAATACGGGAATTCGAACGGATCCAAAAGAAAATATATAGGCATAAAATGTCTATTATGTTTAATGAAATTTGCATTAACGAAGAAATGCTGCCTAAATATACATATATATATATATATATATATATATATATATATATATATATATATAGTATACTTAGTCCAGTTAAACCGGAGTTGGGAGTAATTCCATCAGGACAAGAAATTATTCATGAATGAATATTTAAATTTTCCTGGCAAAGAGCTCAATGTACCAATAATACAGAGCAATAATTTCTTTTAGAAAAAATAACGAAACCAATCACAAAGGATTATAAATTTATTTCCATCCTGTTACGCATTTTTGAAATTTCCAAAAACACGAAAAAAAATCAACAGGACTTCTTCAGATCTTTTTGATAAAAAAACTAGAATAGACACATAAGAGTGGGAGGGGATAGAAGAGTGGGAGGGGATAGAAGAGGGGTGAAGAGTTACCTCTTCATTAAGCCCAATTCCGTTTTAAATTTAAATTTCGGTTAGCAATGTAGTAAAATTATTTTTTTTTTAATTTTTTTTAAATTAATTTTTTTTTTTTTAATTCCATTTAGACTTAAATTATAGATATTTTTAATTAGATTTAAATTTTAAATAATAATCTCACGTAAAGATTCAGTAATAGATATATTAAAACAAAAACAAATATTTAATTTACTTAATTATTTTAAAATTTCGAAAATATTTAGAAGGCATTAATCAGTTACACTCTTTATGCGTAGTACATATGTATTATATGATTTTTCACAATTTTCTATCTAACAATTTATTTTATTTATTCTCAAAATTAACTCTAATTCTCAAAATAACTTTATGCTTTTTTTAAAAAATTATTTGTTTAATTATTTATTGTTTAAATTTGGCCCTATGTCTACACCTAGCTATTAGTTCATTTCTCTTATTTTATAATTTTTTTGGCTCAAGAAAAAGCAAAATGTGGATTTTTTCTTCAAGACACAGATTGCACCTACTATCGAAAGATTTTGGGGTACTAGATCTTTTCAATATGGACCATTGAATTTCAGGGGTTAACCCTTTATTTTTTAATCCCCAATAATGTTTTGATAGAGCAGTTTGATTTTTTTGATGCTCATGGGAGAAGGAATATTTATGATTTCCGTACCTAATTTTAAAATTAGTAGATGAAACGCCAATATAATATTTCTTATCACTTATGTCCTCTTTTGGATAAATAATAGCTTGATATACTACGTTATCTAAATTACACAAACCATCCATTGGACAATCACTTCGAGATTTACAATTACATTCTATTTTTTTTACTATTAGTATTATTATTATTTACTCGGTTATGAAATTTATTAATTAATTCATTATTATGACTATTTATTATTTGAGAAATATTTTTAGTGCAAGAATAACTTATTTTCAAGGTTTTCCTATTAAATATTTTATGTAATATATTATCTTGTTTAAAATGTTTATCTATCAGTCTCAAAAAATATTTACCTACATCTATATTTGCTAGTTTACAAAAACGGGGGGTTAAACCATATAATTTTCCTTTTTCTATTTTTATTTTTTTGATCGTAATTATTATTATCTTTAGTAATTTCATTTGTTATATTTTCTTTTAAATACCAAAAATCCTCCTTAAAACCACTATATTTAAGGGCATCTATATATCTTTTACTACTCTCTTTGAAAATCTTTTCATTTGCAGATAGCTTACCTATTCTTAAATTTACTGCTTTTGGGATTTGCTTAATTATGTTTTTAGGGTGATTGGAATTAACATTAATGTACGATGGGTTCTGGTTAGATTTTATGAAAGGTTTATAAGAATTATTTGATAGATCTAAAGTCACATCCAAGAAATTGACTATTTTAATATTTGATGAGATTTCTATCTTAAATCCCAAAAACTTAAAGGCCCTTATAATCCTCTTTTGTATGCTAGAGCTAAGAGGGCCATTACTATTTGGGATATATAGTAAAAGTAAAGTTAGCGACCATAGTCGAGGGTGACCTGAAGGCTCCCTTTTCGATAGCTACTACACCAAGGTGTAGGGGAGGGCGCTACTCCAATTCCCTGGATTGCTCCACTTTACCCTTGAACCGTACCTTATAATGCTGAGTGTTAAGCAAGGTGGTATCAAGTTCCATTTTTAAAGTCTTTGGTATGACTCGACCTGGGATTGAACCCAGGTCTCCCGGGCCATTGGCGAACACTCTAACCGCTGGGCCAATGATTCTAGTAAGCATATTTAATATATATATATATTAAATATGCTTGCTAGAATCATTAGTTAGAATCATTTAAACAAATAATTTAAAAAAAAAAAGCATAAAGTTATTTTGAGAATTAGAGTTAATTTTGAGAATAAATAAAATAAATTGTTAGATAGAAAATTGTGAAAAATCATATAATACATATGTACTACGCATAAAGAGTGTAACTGATTAATGCCTTCTAAATATTTTCGAAATTTTAAAATAATTAAGTAAATTAAATATTTGTTTTTGTTTTAATATATCTATTACTGAATCTTTACGTGAGATTATTATTTAAAATTTAAATCTAATTAAAAATATCTGTAATTTAAGTCTAAATGGAATTAAAAAAAAAAATTAATTTTTAAAAAATTAAAAAAAAATAATTTTACTACATTGCTAACCGAAATTTAAATTTAAAACGGAAGTGGGCTTAATGAAGAGGTAACTCTTCACCCCTCTTCTATCCCCTCCCACTCTTCTATCCCCTCCCACTCTTATGTGTCTATTCTAGTTTTTTTTATCAAAAAGATCTGATGAAGTCCTGTTAATTTTTTTTCGTGTTTTTGGAAATTTCAAAAATGCGTAACAGGATAGAAATAAATTTATAATCCTTTGTGATTGGTTTCGTTGTTTTTTCTAAAAGAAATATATATATGTATATATATATATATATATATATATATATATATATATATATATATATATATACGAGGATTATTAAAAAAGTTTCCCGACTTTTTTCGTATGGGCACTTTTATTGATAGTACACACATGAAACTCTAGTCCCTTGCACTTGTTCTAACAACTTCTGGAAGGCCCCATGGAAGTCCTCTTGCGTGAGCGTGTCAATGACCTTCGTCACAGCCTCTTTCATCTCCTCAGTTGTCTCATAACGACAACCTCCGAGCTTAGGGAGTAACCAAAAGTCACAGGGCGCAAGGACTGGACTATAGGGAGTGTAACGAACTGTCTTGATGTCCATCTTGGTCAAATAGTCTGTGACAAGGATGGAGTAGTGGACTGGTGTATTGTCCTGGTGGAAATGCCACTGACCCGATTTAAAGAGTGCTGGCCTCTTCCGACGGAGTCTCTTCCTGAACTCCCTTAAAACCTCAATATAGTAAACCTAACCCTAACCCTTTGGCCAATCAACTCTGGTGTATTGACTTCTTACTCCTCCCACACCTCTCATCATCCCTCACAGACTCCCTGGCTTCCTTGAATCTCTTATGCCACTCAAAAAAAGTCTGGAAACTTACTGAATGTACCACGTATATATATATATATCCAATGAAGATGACTTAGGAATGATTCTATTTGAGAATATATAAGAGGATTCTTATCAATCTCCGTACTAAATGTATGATAATTAATATATAATTTTCATACAGAATGACTCCATATAATTAAAAAGCTCAACAAATCGTCCTTTGGCTATTATAAATTTATTTTAGTTGGCAACTACGTAAGAGAAACTAACCTCTTCAGTTGGCTATCATAAAATAGAGATTTTTTTATTTATTTTAGAATATATTTTCAATGGATTCTTTCTCGTTAAAAAAAGGGTGGGGTACGAAAAGACATGGGATAGACATTGGTGTCAAAACTGGATGTAATGTGATCGTCTGGTGTCATGTATCTTTATATATCTTAAAAAAAAAAAAAAAATAACATGACTCACAAAACTCTCAGTAAGTAAAATCTGGTCTATGAATTAACCTACTTTATTTTAAGAAAAAATAACTATTTATTTATTTATTTATTAAGGAAAACGTAGCGATAAAAAAAAAGTTGGCGACTGTAGTCGAGGGTGACCAAAAGGCTCCTTTTTCAATAGCTACTACACTAAGGTGTAAGGGAGGGCGGTACTCCTTTCCCTGGATTGCTCCACTTTACCCTTGATACGTACCTTATAATACTGAGTGTTAAGCAAGGAGGCATCAAGTACCATTTTTAAAGTCTTTGGTATGACGCGACCTGGGATTGAACTCAGGCCTCCCAGACCATTGGCGAACACTTCCTTGGTTGGTTAAAAATATTTTTGTATAGGTTTTATTTGATTTCCATCTAAGATTAAAATTAAGTCTTTATCAAATTTCTTTATATTTTTATATATCTATCATTCTAAATACTGCCATTCTAATTCCCGTTAAAGTCATTATTATCATTATAATAATTATTTATTATTGATAATCATATCAGCAAGTCTCCTTAAGTCTCCAGGACTCTTCTCAGTATTCTGGCCATCCTCGATAATGTAGTTGTTTAGATGGACTCCACTCGTCCGCCACTTCCAAGTCCTCCAGTCCCTTTAGTAATCCCTTAGTTACTGTCCCAAACGCACCAATTACAATTGGTATAATTGTCATCTGCATGTTCCATAGTTTTTTCAATTCCCTAGCAGGGTCGAGGTACTTATCCTTCTTTTCTCATTCTTTCAGTTTTATTCTGTGATCAGCCGGAACATTATTATTATCATTATGATTATTATTATTCCTTCAAGAGTTTTTCACACCAGCGTTAGAAGATGGTTTCTTACCGGAGTTTGAGCTACGACAAGTCTCCTCAAGTCTCCAGGACTCTTCTCAGTATTCTAGACGATCTCAATAATGTTGTAGTTTGGATGGTCTCTTATTTCCAGGTCCTCCAGTCCTTGTACCAATCGTACCAGGAACACCAAAGACAATTGGTATAACCCTATTTACCAACCCCTCCGCTCGGGCAGGATATGACACAAGGTCAATTTTTAAGCGGAGTTTAACAGGTTTCAATTCAGAGTTTTCCTTCTCCAAGGCTGAAGAACCTAATCTGTCCTACTATTTACTCATAGCTGGAGGGAGAATAATTGGATTCATACCTTTCCCAAGGGTATTAGTGCTATGTGAAATGCAATCAGTCGCGTCCAGAATTTGAACTCATGTCGTCGTGTCCATTTCCTACGACGATAACCATTACACCACGGGCACCTCCAATTGGTATAACTGTTACTTTCATGTTCCACAAATTTTTACAATTCCCTGGTGAGGTTCGGATACTTATCTTTCTTTACGCTTTCTTTCAAATTCACTCTGTAGTCAGCAGGCTCAGCAAAGTCCTAAATTCGGCAAGTTCTCTTTTTTTTTTTTTTTTTTTTCTTTTTTAAATTATTACAAGGTCGGATCGTCTTGAATATTATATGGTCTGGTCATCTGGCCGAGATTTGGGGATCTGTTTGTATCTCAAAATCCCAGAGGAGTTTTTACGTCTTATTCTCCAGGACAGATTCTGGGTTGTGCATATACCATTTGTTCGTATGGTCAAACTTCAATTTCTTGCAGAATTCCCTGTAGATCACCTTGCCCACCTAGTAGTGTTTAGCCTTATACTTCTTCTGTGCTAGTTTCCCGCATTCGCTTATTATGTGGTTAATCGTTTCGTCTCTATCAACACATAATCTACATCAGGTGTTTTGTTGAATTTTATCTATTCTTGCTTTGACAGGATTGGTCCTTATGGCGTTGTTTTGTGCTTCTATTAGAAGAGATTCACTTCTATCTAAAGGTTTCCTTTTCTTAGCCTCGTCCGTGTTTTCTCGTGTGAGATGTCACTTGTTAGTTGCTTAAAATATCCATAGTATTGTTTTTCTTCCCATTTTTGCTTTTTAGATATTTCCATTATGTTGATCCTCTTGTCGTCAGTATTGTTTCTGGTAGCTGTGATTAGTCTTCTTCTGCGCTTTTCTATGTAGTCTTCGAGTCGTTGTATCGATGCGTTAACGCTGTCTTCAATGCTGGCATGACCTCTTCCTCCTTCTTTTCTTGACACATATCGTCTGTCAACGTCATCTCTGGGATACTAGGCCTAATGCTTGGTCATTCGTTTTCTTGTTGTCTGGTCTATTTGTTTAAATTCTTCATTGATTAACTTCAAGAATGGTCCCTAATATCTTACGAGGGAGGATAGACCAAGTATTTATCCCTTTGATAAGGTTCCTGCAATATAGTTTAGTTTCGAATAGCTTTCTCGTTCTCCTGAAATGTTCTTTTTTTTACTTTTTCTTTCATCTCAACTTGCTTGATGGTGTCAACTTCCAATATTCCTAAGTATTTGTAGGTTTTCATCTTATTATTATTTACTCCTTTAGAGTTTCTCACATTAGCATTAGCTGATGGTCTTTCACTGGAGTCTGAATGATAACAAGTCTACAGGATTCTTTTCAGTATTCCGGCCGATCTCAATAATTCAGTAGTTAGGATGGTTTCCACTCGTCGTATTATTTCCAAATCCTCCAGTCCCTTTAATAATCTGTTGGTGACTGTAACAAAAGCACCAATCACGATTGGTATAATTGTCTCTTTCATGTTCCACAGTTTTTATTATTATTATTATTATTATTATTTACTCCTTGAGAGTTTTTCATATCAGTTTTAGCTGGACTCTTCTCAGTATTCCGGTCGTTCTCAATAATGTAGTAGTTTGGATGGTCTCCAATCGTCCTTGTACATCTAAGTCCTCCAGTCACTTTAGTAATCCTTTGTTGACTGTACCAAAACCACCAATCACAATTGGTATCACCGTCACTTTCATGTTCCATAGTTTTTTCAATTCCCAAACAAGGTCGAGGTAGTTATCCTTCTTTTCACATTCTTTCAGTTTTATTCTGTGGTCAGCCGGGACAGCGAAGTCTACAATTTTGCAAGTTCTCTTTTTTGTTGTTGATTATTA
The DNA here is from genome assembly GCA_963585895.1 of Sepioteuthis lessoniana. Taxonomy (NCBI): domain Eukaryota; kingdom Metazoa; phylum Mollusca; class Cephalopoda; order Myopsida; family Loliginidae; genus Sepioteuthis; species Sepioteuthis lessoniana. The sequence goes on from OY757908.1 coordinate 98,014,147, forward strand.
TAAGGTCTGGTCTTCTGGCCGAGATTAGGGGATCCGTTTGTATGTCAAAGTCCCATAGGAATTTTTGTGTGTCATTCTCTAGGACAGATGCTGGGTTGTGCATATACCATTTTTTTTTCGTTACTATGATTATTATTATTGTTGTTGTTACCGTTATTATATTACCAATAAAATCAATAGTAATTTAGATACTATTAATTTTATCCCTCTATTTTTATCACTATCAGTTTTTCTATTTTTAACCTTTTTCGTATGAGTTTAAATCTATTTTTATGGCGGCATTTAGATATTTGTTCATTACGTTTATTTAATAGTTGGCTAGTAAATTTATATCCATTGATTTTAATAGCACGCCAACACATCTAGGATTATTTTATCCAAAAGGTTAGGGAATCATGTTCATTGTATTTCATAATTACATTTTTGTTTAGTCATTTCTTAAGAATTTTTTTTTGCACACGGTCCTATTGAATACAAATTAGTTTTAAACAGGTATATTTGACCCATAGATAGGACTCTAAAAATCTATTTGACTCCTAAATGGGACCCTAACCATATTTACCGATCCCTCCGCTCGGGCAGGATATGACACAAGGTCAATTTTTAAGCGGTGTTTAACAGGTTTGAATTCAGTTTTCTTTCTCCTAGACTAGTTGCCTCAACAAGGCTGAAGGACCTAGTCTACCCTACTATTTACCCATAGCTGGAGGGAGAATTATTGGATTTATACTTTTCCCAAGGGTATTCGTGCTATGTGAAATGCAATCAGTCTCGTCCAGGATTTGAACTCGTGTCGCCGTGTCCATTTCCTACGACGATAACCATTACACCACGGGCACCTCCTAAATAGGACCCTAACATGTACTATCCCTTTGAGTCAGAGTAATCTTTGAATTAATGGCAATGAAGAAGTACATCACACTCCCCATATCGCTAGAACTGGAGCCTTATCATTTGATGAAGTTTAGTGTCATACTCAAAACACCCTTTTTAAAGGGGATCCTACCCCCTCCTTGGGGGATACAGTCAGCATATTCAAAGTCCCACTGGCAAATCGGTAGACCAGGAATAAGTAAGTAAGTAAAGTTAGTGACCGTAGTCAAGGGTGACCGGAAGGCTCCCTTTTCCATAGCTACTACACTAAGGTGTAGGGGAGGGCGCTACTCCTTTCCCTGGATTGCTCCACTTTACCCTTGATCCTTACCTTATAATGCTGAGTGTTAAGCAAGGTAGAATCAAGTACCATTTTTTGAGTCTTTGGTATGACTCGACCTGGGATTGAACCCCGGTCTCCCGGCCCATTGGCGAATACTCCATACCATGTACGAGAATTATCCTGTAAATATGGTGAAATATTGCTTAAGGATTTGGCACAAGGAAGTATTGTTTAGAGTTTCACGTTTTTTTTAAGGAAACCAATGGTGATGAATCCTTATTTAGTGACCGCTGCACCTGGATTTTTTTTACCGGAGAGTCAATGTGTTTCTGCTTTATTGACTGTCTTTTAAACTCCCGTTTAGACCATCTGTAAATAAATTGCATTTTTGTTTTGCTTTTTTTACTAGAAAATGCTTCTATCAACACATCCCTCGGGGGAGGGTGTCCTCGTAGTGTAATGGTTAATGCGACGAACGGCGGAATCGTAGTAAGCGAGTTCGTATTCCAGTCGCGCTATTACGTTCACTTTCGGGCAAATACCCTTGCGAAAGGTATGAACCCCCTTATCCTCCCAGCTATGGGTTAAATAGTACCACTACTGTTCTTCTAGGAGAATGGCTTTGGCATTAAATAACCTACAAAGGTTGATATGCCATTAAACAAAGAAACCAATCTAAACCGATCACTCATTCTTGAGTAAATGTTACATGGTTTGCATTCTTTAAGCACCAAAGATTTGATGACAGACTTCTGTTCAATCCTTCAGCATTCTGTTTGTTTGACACCATTTTAAATAGCCTCAAAACAAACATTTTTAAAAGATTAAAATAATTTTTGATTTTGACTAATTCCAAACAGTGTTTATGGGAAAAAAATTATGAGAAAAAAAACTTTTTTGCTTTTATCAAAAAATACTTGCCTAATTCATTGAATATAAAAATGTGGACGAGCTGGCAAGTCACTCCGGTATCTGGTAGTGAAAACAAATGTAAACAAACGAAAGCTAATACATAATGCGTTATAATTCCCGAGCTGACGTAAGTTGCCTACATGATTGTGCGGTAAGATACGAAGTCTAGCGTAAATTTAGGCAGTTGGTTGGTTGGTTGGTTGGTTGGAATTTTTATGGCATATCAACCTTTGTAGGTTATTTAATGCCAAATCCATTTTTATACAAATGAACAGTTCTATTTCAAACAATTCAGTTTAGCATAAGTACACAATTTAATAGTAAAAGCATTTCTATTTCAAGCTATTCACTCTAGTTAACAAGTTCTAATTCAAACAATTCAGTTTAGTGTAATTACAGTTTCAATATCAAAAACAGTTTTATTTCAAACAATTCAGGTTAGCATGAGTATGTAGTTTAAACACCAAAACAGTTCTATTTCAAGAAATTCAGTTTAGCATAAATACACAGTTTAGTTCTATTTGATCCATAGATAGGGCCCTATCAGGTGCTATCACTCCGGGCCAGAGTGGACCTGGGAGTGATGCCAATGAAGGGATACTCTGCATTCCCTAAAGATACAGCATTACTGGAACCTCACCATCAGATTGTTTAGTGTCATATTCAGGACACTCGTTGGAGAGGTCTTCCCAGCCGGCTGGGCAAAAAGTTAGGCGGGTTTTGATCCCAGCTTGAAGCGTCCTGCGTGCCTTGTCACACTGTCGAGTTGTGACACAACGAAACAGTCAGTCTGTGGATGACCACACACACACACACACACATATATATATATATATATATATATATATATATACGGGAAGCTACTGTCAAGCCACACTGATGAGTTCTGATAGAACGAAACAGCTCTTTCTGTGGATGGCTATAGAGTAATATATATATATATATATATATATTGAGAGAGAATGAATGTGAATGATTTAATATCCAGAGATTTAAGTTTTGAATAAGCAAACAAATAGATTTTGAGAACTGGCATAAAAAGATTTTTTTACAGAGTTGAAAGGAGAAGAATACTCAATATCCATAACTGGAGGTGCCCGTGGTGTAATGGTTGTCGTCGCAGGATATGGACACGGCGATACGAGTTCAAATCCTGGACCTGACTGATTACATAGCACTAATACCCTTGAGAAAGGTATGAATCCAATTATTCTCCCTCCAGCTATGGGTAAATAGTAGGGCAGACTAGGGTTCTTCAGCCTTGGTTAGGCAACTAGTCTAGGAGATGGAAAACTCTGAATTCAAACCTGTTAAACTCCGCTTAAAAATTGACCTTGTGTCATATCTTGCCCGAGTGGAGAGGTGGGTAAATATGAATATCCATAACTTATTCCAATTGAAGAAAAAATCATCAAAAGAAAGTTCTTAATTAACAGGAATATGATATCGATAATTAGTCGGTTCCTGTATACTATAACCGATAATAGTGCGGTCCGACCAGTTTTTTTTATAACATTATTTTTTTTCTAAACCACGAATCTATTATTTCTTTTAAAACATAATGCAATGAAAACGGATATTATTAGGTATTATCTATTTCTAAACTGTACAGAATTAATATTCTGTCAGCAAAAATATGAATATGTTACCCATCCCTTTCCGCCTTAGGTAGGATGTGGGACAAAATCAATTTTAATTCGGAATAAAGCTGATTTGAATTCAGCATTTTCCTTCTCCTAGACTGGTTACTGTATCAAGACTAAAGAACTCACCTTGCTCTACTAATTATTCATAGCGAGGTAGGGTGGGGTGGAGAAAAAATTGGCTCATGCCTTCCCCAAGAAAAAAAAAGTTTGAAAAAGGTTTACTAATAGAGTTAGTGATTTTTAGTAATTAAAAATATTTAATTTATTGGTGCCAGTGTTTTCAACTGAACGTTTTAAAACAAAACACTGAAAACGTCCCAACCGACAACTGCAAAACAAAACGCTCCAAATAATTAAAACAATAAAAAATAAAACTATCAACTCAAACTACACGACCCCTGATGACGACCAAAAGTATGGTCGAAAACGCTTGGGCAGAAGATATGGGACAATTCCTTTACCACCTGGATCCCGATACAAGAAAAATAACTAGCAGACTTGAAAAATTACAATTAAAAATAAAAAAGCAAACAGTGTTCCATCGTCTTTAATAAAACTTCCCTTAATAATAACTTGCTACCTAAATATACACTCTTCAATATATATATATATATATATATATATATATATATATATATATATATATATATATATGTATGTGTGTGTGTGTGTGTGTGTGTGTGTGTGTGATATAACAAATATATATTTGTTATATTATAAAATAATATACAATGTATAACAAATAACCAACGATATAATAAAACTTTTGAATATAAATCAAATATTATTATATGATAAAATAATTATATTTTGTAATAATGATATATGATAATGTAACAAATAACCTACAATATAAAAAACATTCAATTTTTTTTTTTTTTTTTTTGTCGTGAGGCTATCAGGCTTCAGTCGACTTCGGGGATGGTATATTGATGATGATGTTCCCAGGGAAATAGTGTATAATGAATATTAAGACTTGACACATCCGAACTAATTCATTTGATTACTTTCAATGTTTACGTATATAAATGAAACAACCCAACAATTAGATATCATTAACAATTATAATAAACCGACACAAGGCCAATTGTCTTTAAGTGATTAATCAATTGAGTAGAGATTGCAAGAGGCAAATACTCACACTGTATTAAGTAAAGTATCTTATATACGTCTTGTTAAAGTATGTCCTTCTATAATTTGTATTTTCAATGAGCGCGTTATGTGCATGGCCTTCGAAGAGGTCCCCTTTATGGGAAAAAAAATTGTCCAATTACTTTTACGATTCAATTTCTCGTTCTCATTTCTCCAGTATTCAGTCTACAGTTGCCTTTCTATTTGTCTGTCTATTTGACGGTCTTTTATTTCCTTTAAAATTCAATTCTCTTTCTTTCCCTCTTTATCTCTTTCTCTACCTCTTTATCTGATTCTCTCTCTCTCTTTCCCTCCTCTCACTCTCTCCTCTCCACTTATCCTCTCAAAAACCTTCTTTCTTTCTCACTATCTCTTTTTCCTACCCCCGCTTACTACGCCCCCTCTCTCTTCGTATTTTCTCTTTCTAAAACTCCCTAAGTTCTCTCTTTCCCTCCTCTCCTCTCCGCCTCCTCTTTTCTTCTTTCTCTCTCTCTCACTCCTCTACTCTCTTTCTCTCTCTCTCTCTCTCTCACTCACTCTCTCTTCGTCTGTCTTTCTCTCACATTTCTTTAAGAATTCACTTCTCTTTTACCCTCTTTCTATCTTTGTATATTCTCACTGACCCACTTCTCTCTCTCTCTCTCTCTCTCTCTCTCTCTCTCTCTCTCTCTCTCTCTCTCTCTCTCCTTCCTAACATTTTTTAAAAGTTTTCCCTCGTTTTTCATACCTTTCTATTCTTTCTCATTGATTCGATATGAACAATTCTTGCCAACTGCTTATTAGCAACGTAACATACCGTTCCCATCAACCCCCACTTCCTGTCTACCTACCTGTCGTTTTAATTGTCAAAATGACTTTCTCGGTACTCTCTATTCAATTTAATTTTCTCCGCCACCACTATCACCGCCACCACCCAAATTTATACGATTCGTTTTTGCTTTTGTCAATCCCTTCTTTCTTTCTTTCTTTCTTTCTTTCTTTCTTTCTTTCTATTTTAGTCTTTCCATATCTAAATTATTTTCCGTACTTTCTTCTTTCTTTCGTTCTATTTTAGCCTTTCCCTATTTACACAATTTCCCTTTCTTTCTTTCTTTCTTTCTTTCTTTCTTTGTCTATATTACTTTCGTTTGTTTGTTGCTTTCTTTATATTTCGTTTGTTTTTTCTTCTTTCCTTTTATTTAAGTCTTTCCCTATTTACATAAATATGTTCTTTCTTTCTTTCTTTCTTTCTTTCTTTCTTTCTTTCTTTTAGTTTCGTTGATATTCAAGCAATATCTATCTATCTAGCTATCTATCTTGGGTAGAGTGTTCACCACAGGCCCGGAAGATTGGGGTTCAATCCAAGGTCTAGTCATACAAAAGACTAAAAAAAAAAGGTATTTGATACCTCCTTGCTTAACACTCAGCATTTAAAGGTACGTATCAAGTGTAAAGTGGAGCAATCCAGGAAAAGGAGTAGCGCCCTCCGTAACACCTCGATGTAGTAGCCATTGAAAAAGGAGCTTTTGGATCGTCCTCGACAACGGTCGTCAACTTTACTATATATATATATATATATAATGTTAACTGTCGCCATAAATATAAACTCAAATTAAAAAGGTTAATAATAGTAAAATTGATCGTAATAACAGAAGGATAAAATTAATGGTATCAGTATGACGATTGATATTATAGGTTGATATAAGAATAATAATAATAATAATAATAATGACAATAATAATAATAATAATAATAATGATAAATTAACTATAATTTTAATAATAAGTTGTTGGCGACCATAGTTGAAGGAAATCCGAGAGCTCCCTTTGCAATAGCTACTACACCGAGGTGTAAGGAAGGATGCTACTCCTTTTCCAGGATTGCTCCATTTTACCCTTGATCCTTACATTATAATGCTTAGCGTTAAGCAAAGAGGTGTCAAGTACCATTTTTTGAGTCTTTGGTTGGACTAGACTTGGAATTGAAACCCGGTCACCCGGACCATTGACGAACATTCAACTCATTAGGCCAATGGCCTGGTGCATTCTAATAATAGTGTTCGCCAATAGTCCGGGAGACAAACCAAAGATTTTAAAAATGGTACTTGAAGCCGCCTTGCTTAGCACTCAGCACTATAAGGTAAGAATCAAGGGTAAAGTGGAGCAATCCAGGGAAAGGAGTTGCACCCATCCCTACACCTCAGTGTAGTAGCTATTGAAAAGGGAGCCTTCGGGTCGCCTTCGGTAATGGTCGCCAACTTTATTTACTAATTAGAAATATAATCATTAATGATTCATAATTACTAAAATAATATTAATGATTTTAACTGTAATTAGAATGGCAGTATTTCAGAATATATATATATATATGTGTGTGTGTGTGTGTGTGTGTGTGTTTGGAAACCGAATAAACACTAACTTTTAATCTTAAATGTAAATTAAATAAAACCTCTTAAAGATTTTAACTAAACAAAATAACTTTGATATCAGTAATAGTGTTTATCGCCACATTTTCCTTAAATAAATAGAGAGATTTTTTCTTCTTAAAATAAAATAGGTTAATGTATTGACAAGATTTTAGTTGCTGAAGGTTTTGTGAATCGTGTTAAAAATTGTTTTTGGATACATAAAGATACATGACACCAGACGATGATATTACCAACATTTTTGTCCCAATTTCTCACTTTTAAAAAACAAACAGTTAGAATCCATCGAAAGAATATTTTATAATAATAAGAAAAAAAAATTCCATTGTATAATGGCTATCTGAAGACAGTGGTTTCTCTTATGGAATGGCCATCTGAAATAAATTCATAATAGCCAAATCTTTGTTGTTGAGTTTTTTCCAATCATATATATATATATATAATAAATAAATATATATTAGATGTATATATCTTGGGAAAGGTATTAATCCTATTATTCTCCCTCCAGCTATGGGTAAATAGTAGGGCAGATTTGGTTCTTCAGCCTTGGTGAGGCAACTAGTCGAGGAGATGGAAAACTCTGAATTCAAACCTGTTAAACTCCGCTTAAAAATTGACCTTGGGTCATATCCTGCCTGAGCAGAGGAGTTGGTAAATATGGTTTATTTCAGTTATATCCTGTAATGTTAATGGAAGAATTGTTTTATAAAATAATGTATTTATGGGGGAGTTTAATTTTATTCGAGCGTGTATTGATAGCATTTCGAGATCGATTTCTGTTGTGAATTTTATGGGATTTAGATTTTGCAAAATGGATTAAAGGTTTAGAAAGGAATTTTTCTAGCTAATTAAATTCATCATTTAGATATTTTGGGGAGCAAATACGAAGGACCCAAAGGTAAAAACTTATGATAATTCCTCTTTTATTGTTGGTGTTGTGATGTGAATAGAAATGTATGAGGTCATTTTTACAGGTGGGTTTACGGTAAACTATGAATTCTAATTTGTAATTATTCCTTATAAGAAAAACATCCAAAAAAGGTAGAGTGTTGTTGGATTCAAGTTCATAAGTAAACTTTGTGGAAGGTTCTACATTATTTAATCTGTTAGTAATCCTATCTAAATTAAGATCTTGTGGATAAATAAGTAAAATGTCGTCTCTGTAACTGAAATAACTAGTATTGCTGAGAATTATATGACTAAAAGGACCAGATTCAAGGAATTCAAGATAAATGCATGCAAGAACATCACTAAGGGGAGAACCCATAGGCAAACCAAATTCCTGTTTCTAAAACGTGTTGTATTCGAAATAACAATGTGACGTACGTTGGGTACAGATATCGATTAGTTTAGAGACAGGTAGCAGTAATATATTGTTTGTTTTTCAAAGATGATTATCTAAATGTTCAATGAAGCTATCAACCGGTATGTTTGTATATAGGGATTTGATATCCAGACTAGCTAAGGATTTGTTTTTCATATTAATGTCAATTAGTTTATCAAAGAGTGAGCCAAAATTATTGATGCGAGCATCGGTGACAGTACTCAACAATGGGAATAATGTTTTAGCAAAATGATTAGCAGTGTACTGAGGGGAGCAGGTCCTTCACCAGAGATGATAGGTCTTAAAATAATACCAGGTTTATAGGTTATAGGAAGACTGTAAATTTTAGGGAGGGTGGGATGGTAATTGAATAACGAAGACCAGGATTTGTCCTCTTTTGAGACTAACTTCTTGTAAGACATTAAAATCATTCACAGAAAACTAATGGATTTACTTGATGATAATAACACTTTTGAACAAATACCCACACTAACTATCAATATGAAAAACAAATTTCTAAGTCTTCCAGTCCTTGTACTAATCCTTCAGTAACTGTACCGAGTGCTCCAATTACGAGTGGCATCTGTAGTGTTTTTTTGTTTTTTTTTCAGTTCTCAAGCAACCTCTAGGTACTTATCTCTCTTTTTGCTTTCTTTCAGTTTTACCCCTGTGGCAAAGGCCACAATTCATTGGGTTCTCATTTCTTGTTGTTGTCTGGTCGTCTGGCCGAGATTAATTGATCCGTATTATTATTATTATTATTATTATTATTATTATTATTATTATTATTATTATTATTTTACTTCTTGTGAATTTTTCACACCAACTAACGCTGGTGGTCAGTCACTGAAGTTTCTTTAAGTCTCCAGAAATCGTCTGAGTATTCTAGCCGATCTTAACAATGCCGTGATCTTGATGGCCTTAATTCTTCTTCTAGTTTCCAATTCCTTCGGTCTTTTTTTTCTCAAAGGATTTGGGGACTAACTACAATTTGTATCAACGTCACCCTCATGGTCCACTTGTTTTGTTTTTAGTTCTCTAGCAAAGACCAAGTATTTGTCTATCTTTTTTGCTTTATATTGTTACTCTATGGACGGTAAAATCCACTTTATGGCAAGTTTTTTTGTTTGTTTGTTTGTTTTTTCATTCTTGATTATCACTAGGTCTGGCTGTCTGGCCGAGATTTGGTGATCCGTTTGTATCTCAAAATCTCAGAGGTATTTTTGCATCTCACTCTCCCGGACGGATTCTGAATTGTGTATATATCATTTTTTCTTATGGTCAAATTTTAATCTCTTGCACAATTCCAAGTGGATCACCTTTCCTACTCAGTTGTGTCTAGTCTGATACTCTTTCTATGCTTGTTTGATGCATTCGCTTATTATGTGATTGATCGTTTCGTCTCGGTCGCCACATAACCTGTTCTTACAATTCTGTTGCCTATTATCAGTTTTAGGTTTGATAAAATCTGTCTTTATGGCACTATTTTTCCGGCAGCGGAGCTTGCTTTGAGGGTACCTAGCCTTGGCTGGGTCGCTTGGTATACATGCCAGGTGGAGTATCAATGACAAGCATAGATTCTCATTGCACTGGACCTTCTGGTCTAATAAATCTATTACCAGCAAGGTCACTTAGCTTCGTACCGAGAGATTTAGCAAAGGCCTGCAAAAGTTCACATTGCACCTCGTGATCCTAAGATCAGCATTGACTAGCAGAGCACGAAGTTCGGCTCGTGCCCGACCACCCACTCTCCGAAATCCACGCTATAAAAAAAGACCTGGTGTCAAATCCTACTGGTGGGAGGCTTGGATAAATACTGGGTATCTCAAAATAGAGGCAACCCATTAATATGATAATTCATATTGCATCAAGTCATCTGAGTCTTAAACAGCAATCATATCATTTCAGAAAACCTAAACCAAATGATTAGGGCAGAAATTGATTGACTTTTGTTCTACTGCTGTCATTTCCACCCTCCAGCTTTTTCAAGGCATTCATGATGAAGTTTATCTATGACTTTGGCCCTTTTTGTCGTCAGTCCATGACATGGCTACGTTTTCCCGCCACGTTTTGGCCTTTTTGAAGATGTGCTGATGTATATATAGTAGGCCATGTGTTCCTCTTGTTGCTTTGCGGCATCTTTCCTGGCGTTCAAGAGAGTAAGAGATTTTTTCTTGAAACTGTGCAGTTAGGATTTTCCCCATCATAGGTAAACACATTAACGGTCTATTGTTGCTGGAGATGGCTCCTTTGGGGGGAGGCGGGGGTCCCTCTGGATCACGGTCTTATCATTATCATTATTATAGGTGAATTTTTTTATACCGGTGATTTTTCACTGAAGTCCGAGTGACAGTAAGTCACCTCTGGTCACAAGGATTCTTCTAAGTATTCAAGCTGATTTTAACCGTGCTGTGGTCTAGATGTTCTTAATTCTTCCACTAATATCCATATCACTCAGTATGTTTTCCAGGTCTTTGGAGGTCGTTTCAAGTGCTCCAACAACGACCGGTATCACCGTAATTTTCATGATACACTGCTTTTTTCAGTTCTCATTATTTTGTTTCTTGCAACTTATAATGAGAGATTTCCACTCTCATTAAATGCTCCGTGATTACTGCCTTGTGCCTTACTTGTTTGCTGAGCAAATATCGGCAGCAAGTTCCAGGTGCAGAGAGAGAGAGAGACAGAGAGAGAGAGAGAGAGACAGAGACAGAGAGAGACAGAGAGATTGATTATGGTAAGCTCAACATGCTGGCTTTCTTTTTTTTTCACACTTTTTCTTTGTTTGGTTTTCTCTTTTTTTTTAAAGCTTTTTTCTCTTCTCTCCACCCCTCTCTCTTCTTTTTATTTGCTTTCTGTTCTTTTTTAAAAAATCTTTTCAAGTCAGTTGTTCCGTCTGTCTTTTTTCTTTTTTTTTTTTTCTTTCTTTCTTTCCGTCGATTCTCTTTTTAAACTCCTAACTTTGCCCCCACTCACCTTTAATGTCACCTTGTCCAGCACCCACAGTGTCACCACCACCATCACCACCACCACCACCAGTACTTGCTTTCTCTATTCCTCCCCATACCCCTCTGTTTCCTTCTTTTCAACTGGCCGTCAAAACTTCCTTCCTTTCTTCACCTGAGGAGGCCAGCACATGCCCGTACCTCTCACGACAGCACCAGCCAGCACGCAGACACAACCCCCTTAAACAGGC